>JAPQRN010000003.1:19983051-19995975 GCA_037367275.1 Coranthus polyacanthus
TTAAATTTGTGGTTTTCACTGACAGTTGAATTGCCAAGAAAAATACAATATTACCAAAATTCATACGGAAGAAGAAGGATTATAAAACTAAGAAAGTTAGCCAAATATTTATTATATATGTTAATAGCAGGTACATAATAACAAATACACAGATGAATAAACCGATAAATGAACAGATACGTTTAATAACAGTTTAATAAACAGAAATATAAACCTGGTTAATGTGAGTTCAGGTCTAATTTAATAACAGATACAGTTAATATTATAAATGAACAGATGGATGTGTTTTCTGGTCAGTTTTCTCCGTAGACACTGATACAGTCTGTAGGTTTTCTCCTTAAAAGGCTGATCCTGTTTCAGCTCTTTTATCGCTTTTTACTCATTGATTTGATTGGTTTACCCCTCTGTCTGTCAGACTGGTTCTGGCAGCTGATTGGCGGCCCTGGCCGGCTGCTGGTTGTTTTCCCGCCCCTGGTGCCGGTTCCGCCCTCTTCTCGTACCTTCTAGCAGTCGGTCTGTGAGCTGTACTGTTCGCCAGGATGCTCGGTCAGCAGGTTTTAGTCCTCAGTGAGTATCAAACTCTATCTTTTACCGGTTAAATACGGGGTTAAACTGTGTGAGAGGACACCGGGGCTCCGCCGTGTACCAGCGGACCGTCCCCAGCCTGCTGCGACACAAAGCGACTCCGGGTGTTAGCTTCGCCGGTCCGCATGTGCTCCGTCTGCGGCTAACAGCTAGCACTGCCGTTTACAGAGAACGGGCTGACGGCTAACGGTGTTAGCCTCTTTATCCCTACAGGCGGCGTGTTAATGCTAGGCTATGCTAGCTGTCACCGGTTACTCAGCATGTAGCTGAAGAGTTAGCAGTTTAGCAGCTAAAGGGTTTATTGTTCAGGAGACGGATGTATTTAAGTGAAGCTCCCAGAGTTTAGCTGTGTTTACTTGAGTTTACCTGTATTTAACTCTACCCTATCTGTCTTATCTCCATCTGTATGAGCTGATGGTGTTTGCTAACTCTTCTGTGAGCCGTTAGCAGCCTCGCCCCTCGTTGATGTAACATAAGTATCAGTGTAGTCTGTTGTAATTAACATACACGTAATACGAACATATGTTGAAGTTTCACAGATTATATTTATGTACACAAAACGTAAAATATGTGTACAATCTGTATATGAGCCCATGTACGTCATAAAATACATCTTCATATATTCAGAGGATGTGTATATGTGGTGATGATATGCCTCCTTATTGGTCACATCACTCTTTATGGATTACAGTTCTGTGTGACTTGACAGGTTTTTATAGTTCATCAGGCTGGTTTTATGCACTTGTTGTAAATGACAAATACAGACAGAAGTAAATCGAGCTGCAGCCTCCACGTTCAGCAAGATAAAATACTATAATTATTGTTGTTGTGATTATTATTATTATTCTGAACACAGATTGAAGAGTGGAGTTTATCAGTGACCCCACCCTGAAATCTATTTGTGGTAATTAGTGATGGGGAAAGCAGTTTTCAGTGCATTAAATCCATAGAACTGATTCATTAAAAATATTTGTTCACTGAATCGTACGGAGCTCCAACTGCACAGTCCCACCCATGGTCCATGTTGAATTAACAACTGGCAGTCAAGGGTTTTCTTCTGCCTTTCTTCTCATGACAGGGCCTTGACGAATCAGGCAAGGATACATATTGACAGTCAGACAGTGAATGTGTGTTTGCAGCTCTGTTACTCCTGCCTTGTCAAGTGTTCACTGCTGACTCTTTATATTTAAATCATTTCACAGTGCAGATGTTAGGTTTAGACTCAGGTGCGTGTAAAGCAGATACATTTCAGTTTGAAATGGTTTGATCGGATCAGAACGTCGGATAATCTAGTTTAATGTGCTGGAGTTTAAAAAAGGTCTGACAAGAAGGAGAATTGATCTGAGAATCTATGAATATCAATAAATTGTGTTTCAAAATAAAAGCCCTTGAGCTTAACTTCCTGTCTGTGTTTCCTCTGCAGATCAGAACATAAAGAGAGAGTCAGGACGCAAAGTCCAGACTGGAAACATCAATGCCGCCAAGGTGAGGTAGGGGGAGGGGCTGGAGGGTCACTTGACAAGTGACTTTAATTGGGTTGACAAAAAAACTCCTTTAAAATCCATCCACACCGATAACCTACGTTTATAACAGATTTGAACATTTATTAATAACATGTTATAGATGCAGCTGAGTCACTTGTCTGTCTCTGTCTGTTTCAGACCATTGCAGATGTGATCCGGACCTGCCTCGGCCCTCGGGCCATGATGAAGGTAAGACGGCTTCATCATCAGTACATTAACACTCCGTAAACACATGTACTGTCAGATAACTGTGTGTGTTTTTGTTTGTTTGTGTAGATGCTGTTGGACCCCACAGGAGGAATCGTGATGACCAACGATGGAAACGCCATCCTCAGAGAGGTGAGACACAAACACATCACCTTGTCAGAGAATCTGGTGGTTATTATTGTTTAAGTCGTCCTGTTGTAAACATTTTAACTGCAACCCTGTTGTGTTTTTCTGTTTGCTGACTGTTTATTGACTTCATTGCAACAGATCCAGGTCCAGCATCCTGCTGCCAAATCCATGATTGAGATCAGTCGTACGCAGGATGAGGAAGTGGGAGACGGGACCACGTCCGTCATCATCCTGGGTGAGATGTCGGCGTAAAAGCCACAACAAGACATTTTAGAATCTAGACTTTTTCACTTTTACTGCAGTAAAGACATTGAATCAGTATTTCTACTTTTGCCACAGTCTGTTTTTACACAAGTATCGATTCTTCTACTGGTGCAAGCTGTGTGTGCACTTTTGCCTCCTCTACTCAGTTCTTATTTTCTGTGTTATTTGTGTTATTTAGGGTATTAATTGTGTTGTTTTGTCTGTGTAGCTGGGGAGATGCTGGCTGTAGCTGAACAATTCTTGGAGCAGCAAATGCATCCGACTGTGATCATCAGCGCTTACAGGCAGGCTCTGGAGGACATGTTGGACACACTGAAGGACATCAGGTACAAACACACACACAGCAGGATTCGTGAAGGTTTTTAATGTGAAGAGGCAGCTGAACGTCTGCTGATCATCTGTCCTCTCCCTGACCTCTGACCCCTCAGTACCCCCGTGGACACAGCAGACCGCTCCATGATGCTGAAGATCGTCCACTCAGCCATCAACACCAAAGCTCTGAGCCGCTGGTCAGAGCTGGCCTGCAGTATCGCACTGGACGCCGTTCGCACCGTTGAACTGGAAGACAATGGGCGCAAAGAGATCGACATCAAGAAGTACGCCAAGGTGGAGAAGGTGAGACTGAGTCACATGACCGCTGAGGAGAATCAAGAATTGTTCCACATTGGAACAGGTAAACTGAGTTTATCAGTTCCTCTTATGGATGCCAGTGTGTTTGACTAGACTAGAGCTGGGCAGCTTTTGCACTCATTACACAAATTATTCAGGTGTCGAAGTGCTGCCTTGTGGTCACGTTACCTGGTATTTTCATTTCCGCGCCCATGTTAACAGATTAGAGCGTCCACATCGGCTGCATGAGGGGCACGTTTCAAGTATTGCTGCAGCAGCATCCTTTAGAAAACAGGAGAAACGTCTATTTGTCATGTGTGAGGAAAGGCTCGTAGCAAGTACATCTGTCTTCCAGTCGCTTCCAGTTCTGTTTTTTTGTGTCGGATAAATGCAAATGGGCAGTACTGTTTATAAATTAGAATTAGAAAAATAACTGTTGTGCATGAATATGCATGTGCACAAAATGAAACTAACTAATTTAAACTTAAACTGGCTCAAAGCTAATCACACAGCTGTATGTTTGTTTTTTACTATTTTCAGACATAGCTGCAGTTTTCATCTGGTTAGTTTGTTTTTTTGTCTTGTCACGTCTTCTACATCTACAGGTTTATGTTGTTATGTTCACTGTTTGACCAAATCTACGTGCATTATATTATGAGGCAACAGAACCAAAGCTCAGTGTTTGGAGTGGTGAGTGTTTAAATGGTGTTCAAACTCAGAGATAATCAAACAGTTGTATTGACTCTGAGAACCTGTGTTGGTTCTTTTTCCACACAGAAAATTGTTCAGGAATCGATAAAGTATTGGACCTATGAGCAGAATCAATAATGCCATTTGGTATCAGTACAATCTTATTAGTTATTAGTGCTGTGTGCAGGTGTGTCTCCCATCATGCCTTTATGCTGAGGTTTCCCATCATGCCTCTGTGTCCAGGTGCCCGGTGGGATCATTGAGGACTCGTGTGTTCTCAGAGGAGTGATGGTGAACAAAGATGTGACCCACCCTCGTATGAGACGTCTGATCAAAGAGCCACGCATCGTCCTGCTGGACTGCAGTCTGGAGTACAAGAAGGGGGAGAGCCAGGTAACCACGGCAACCACAACACGGCAACTTAAACTCTTAACTCAGACGGGTCTTAAACATTGACTGGATTATGAATTTAATGTTCATTTTATAAAGTTACAATAACTTCAGTCTCTTTTAATCCTTGCGTTGTCTTGTATGTTATTGTATTTTATTGCATAAGGCAAATTCTTCACTACACCTCTTTAGCCTTTTTTCATTTGTGTGAAAAATGTTTTTCCTGTATTCAAAAAAACCAAATGTAAATATTAACGTGGCTGCGCTTTTTTAACCAGAAAAACTGATAAATATACATATCTATGTATATGAATTAACGTCTGTTTTTTTGAGTAAAAAAAAACAGCTCATTTCTCCTTATTTCTCCTCATTTTTACTGTGTCTGTTTTTTATGTGTGTTATGTGTTTTTGTGCAGACAGACATAGAGATCAGTAAGGAGGAGGACTTTGCGAGGATTCTGCAGATGGAGGAGGAATACATCCAGCAGATCTGTGAGGACATCATCCGCCTGAAACCAGACCTGGTGTTCACCGAGAAGGGCATCTCAGGTACATGCATACTGAAAAACAGACATTACATACATTTAACACAGAGACTTTCACTCAGTGTTGGAATACTTCAGTATAATGTGAGGTATTTTGTGCAGCTTTATCCTTAAACTCAAAATAGTTTGGTCAGAGTTTATATAATAAGATGTTTTGATATAAAGGAAAGTAAACAGCCGTTTATAGAACTGAAACCATTAATGGAAGAAAGCCATCTACAACTATTTTGATGATGGATGTGTCGATTTGCTGCTTTACTTTATAACTATCTGAATAATTTCAAAATATCTGTAATGATTTTGAGATGTGGACAAAACTAACATTGTGAAGGTGTCACATGGCGCTCTGGGCAAATGTGACAGCATTTCTTACTCTTTTCTGAATTTTTACAAACCAGTCAGTCGATTAATGAAGAAAATAATCAGCAGATTAATCCATGATTAAGATGATAATTAGTCACAGTCTGATCCGAACAAAATAAGCTGCACTTTAAATATCTGCAGCAGCAGGAATATGAATCAAAAACGTCATAAAACACTGAGTGGAGACCGTTTCACTGCAGTCGCCACAGTGACTGTTCACATGTTAGATAACTCCATGTATCTAATGATGCTGATCAGCTGTGACCTTTGACCTCTCTCAGACCTGGCTCAGCACTACCTGGTGAAGGCCAACATCACGGCGATCCGCCGCGTCAGGAAGACGGACAACAACCGCATCGCCAGGTAACGGGCTGTACCAATCACATCAGGGCATCGGTGAGTCTGAGCTGAACTCACCTGAACCTGTTACTGAAACGGTCTCGCCTGTTCTGTCTCAGGGCGTGCGGTGCTCGTATTGTCAGTCGGACAGACGAGCTGCGTGAGGAAGACGTCGGTACGGGGGCGGGGCTGTTTGAGGTGAAGAAGATCGGAGACGAGTACTTCACCTTCGTCACCGAGTGCAAAGACCCCAAAGCCTGCACCATCCTGCTGAGGGGCGCCAGCAAGGAGATCCTGGCTGTGAGTCATGTGTTAGACTTCAAGTCCCAGGGTGCATTTCACCAACACACAGCCAGGCACACAGCTTCACACTGTCCTGTTATACATACACATATATACATAGAAGCCACATTGTTCAGCCCATCCACCATATTGGAGCAGGCAAGAATGTGGAAACTGGTTCATCCAGGAAAACATTATACTGTTTTTATCCAGAAAAAATGGAATGTGAATGTTATGGTGTGTTTTTATCCAGACAGACCATATGATGGCTTTTTTATCCTCAAAAAAACAAACACTGCAGTGCATTTTTATCTATAAAAACTGATTGATTCCACTAGTGGAGACAGCTGCTTCAGATTCAGTATTAACCATTCTCTCTCTGTCCAGGAGGTGGAGAGGAACCTGCAGGACGCCATGCAGGTGTGTCGTAACGTCCTGATAGAACCCTTCCTGTTGCCGGGCGGCGGCGCCGTGGAGATGGCGGTGTCGAAGCGTCTGACAGAGCGTTCTCGCGCTCTGACAGGGATCGAACAGTGGCCGTACCGCGCCGTGGCCCAGGCCCTGGAGGTGATCCCCAGAACCCTGATCCAGAACTGTGGAGCCTCCACCATCAGAGTGCTGACCTCCCTTAGGGTAAACTGACAACCAATCAGCTGAGATTTAACCCTGTGTGTTGATGCATGTGACGTCTGACCTCTGACTCTGTGTCCGCAGGCTAAACACACTCAGGAGGGCGGTGCGACTTGGGGAGTTGATGGAGAGACCGGATGTCTCTCTGATATGACATCTCTGGGGATCTGGGAACCACTCGCTGTCAAAGCTCAGACCTACAAGACCGCCGTGGAGGTGAGTCAACATGGCCGCCAACAGAAGACGAAAGCGACTTAGAAGACATAAATTATATAAAAGACAAATGAAGCATAGATATAATTTGTATTTACTTATCTTTATGCTTTACATTTATACTTCTGCTGTAATTTGTTTCTTATAAAACAAAATGGAAAATTGACAATAAATCCAAAGGAACTTTATTTTTAGCATCACATCCAGGTCACCATCGGTGTCCACAGAACGTTGTTGTTTTTTTTGGTTTGTTTCTATGTTAAAAATCAAAAGGAGGTCTGATCCACGTGTGAAACATGTCCGCCTCTGACCTGATGTCTGTGTGTTTCGTTTCAGACGGCGATCCTCCTGCTGCGTATCGACGACATCGTGTCCGGACACAAAAAGAAAGACAAAGACGAGGCGACTGGTGGACACGGAGCTGAATAAACCAGCCCGACTTTGTGTGTGTGTCTGTCTGCGTGCGTGTGTGTTACAGCTTCCTGAAACTAAAGCCCAGTTTAGAAACGTCTCTTCTCATTGGTTCTGGTCTAAATAAAGTGACACAGTTCATCTGTTTGACTCGCCTGCATCTCATTCTTCACTTTTAAACATTAACAAGAAACTGTAATCAATCAGTGAACATCACTTTCAAACGCGGTACTGTATTAAATATTAAATATCAGGGTTTATATTCACAAACATGAGAACAGGGTTCCCATAGTCATGAAAAACCTGGAAAAGTCATAAAATACTATTTTCATGATCACCTTTTGATGAAATTAGCTACTCTGACATAAAAAAGGTCCCTTTTTCATTAACTCTGTCATTCAGTGTTTGTTGAATGCATCTTCTAGCTCTTTGTTCTATTTTCTCCTCTGCTTCAGAAACAGTTCTTCACCTCAGGAGACACTTTGTGAACTTTTATCTTGTTTAATGTAACTTGATATGAGGAGACTTTAGACAGAGACAGACCTTCAAATGTCCCACAGTGTTTTCAATCTTTTAGAAACTGATCTGATTTAGTGTTTGGGTACAGTATGTAGAAAGTGACGCTCTGATCTTTAAAGACAGAGTCACGTGAAGTCAACAACATAAAACCTGTCTTCATCAAGTACTGTTCTGTTCACATTAGGAGAATCAACGAAATCCCACTTTTTACTTCACATCCTCCAGACTGTTTCAAAGGTTGGATGTCAAATACATCTTCAGTTACTTTCATGAATGTCTTAAAAAGTCTGGAGTCCAAATTGTTACACGTTACAAGAACACCTTTAATAGAGTTAGATAACACTAACTTTTTCACTTTAATGAATCAAACTGACACGGGTTTAGAAAAAGTTACTGTTAAACTGTTTTTTATCATAATGATACTAAAGAACACCAATATTTAAGTGTCACGTGTCAAAGTCTTTAATGAGATAAAAGATGAAAACGGTCAAATCTAAACGGCAGCTCTGAAAAGTCAACCTTTTTTGTATTTGATCGGTTTTATGTTTTATTTCTGAAGCGAACACATTTCCGTGTATAGTTACATTACGTGAAATTACTCTACATTTTAAAAAAAAGTTATAAACAGGATGTGACGCGCGGCGCCTGATGGCGGTCAGCTGACATATAAGGCGGGGTCATATGACGGTGTTTAAAGATGGCGGCGGACAGAAGCAGGTCGGCGTTTTGTTTGTTGTTTTTGTGTGTTTTCGGTGCGTCTCAGAGTTTGTTCAGCGGTGCCGAAAAGTCCAACCGGAAGGTAAGAAAACAAACAACACGACGGAGAAAAAAAATACAAGGAAAGTAAAGTTTAATGAGGTTTAAAAAGAGGGAACAGACCGTGACGGCGGGAAGTGAAACTGATGAGACGGTTTAAAAGTGAACTGACTCAAACGGAGCCCAGGTTAAACTCATTAACTAATAAACACTGAACATGTAAACAGCTGGAGAAATGAAGACAAAACCAGATTGCACTCATTTTATTTATTTTAATTTAATTTTATGAAAGCCAGTGTAAATCAAATTAGTTAAAATGAACAAAATAAGCAGTAAATCATGAAATCAGAGACAAGTGCGTTTTAGTTGTTACTGTTTGATGTCTTTCATGTTTTCGTTTTGTGTTTTAAATAACTTTTCTTGTTCCGTCTTTTGTGGATAATTTTAAAACCACAAATCGTCTGATTTTGGCTGCATCACCCGGACCTCGTCAGATGTATTGATGATACTCTGATCACAGTGATTGATCTTTGTGTCTCAGGTGTCTGTGGAGTTGAACCCTGGCTCGCCTTCGACGCCCCCCGGTGGTGACTTGTTGCACGTCAGGGCACTGGGCGACAACGACACGCTGCACTTCCTGTTCTGCAGCCAGGGGGCGCCGACGCTGCTGCTCGTCCACACCAACACCACAGCCTCTACTGTACAGGTCAGAGGTCACAGGTCACGTCACTCACTGAGTTCACAGTGGCGGCTGTTTGTCTCATGATGGTTTATCTTCTGTCTCAGGTGGACTGGCCTCAGTTTGTGGCTCGTAACACCACCGGCAGCCTGAAGGTGGAGCCAGAGAGCAGCATCCTGTACAGCAGTGCCATCGTCTTCAGCAGGGTAACAATCTGTCTGCCTTTAATATAAAACACTTAAGATTAATTCATATGTGGAGGTGAAGCCCCACCACTTAACCACTAAGTGGTTAAGTGATGTTATCCTCTCTGCTGCTCAATATGACCCGACTAGAAATGATTTTCCTTTTTAATACTTTTTCAGTCATTGTGAATAACATGTGGAAAAAGGAAAAATATGTGACGTGTATCACGTGAGAGATGTTTTTACAACAAACTGCGACTTTCTCGACTATAAAACCATCTTTTAATTTCACGTGTGTAGTTCATGGTATGATTCAAACAGGATCAAAAAATTATTTCTCACCAATGACCGCCACTCATATTTTCCTGAAATAAGGCTCCATGGGGCAGAGCGGAAGGGGCAGTGCTTTCAGTAAGTTAGCGTTAGCATGGTGAGCTCCGCCCTGTTATCCAAATCTGGGCACCTCTGTTTCCAAAAAACCAAGATGGCGACGGCCAAAATGTCAGTCCACAAACTGATGTCACGTTGACTCCGCCCAGTGCTGTTATATAGTCTGCAGTTGCATCTAAATGAGTCTTTCCCCCTTAACTGTGACCCCTGCTCTGTCCTCAGCTGTTGGAGTACAATGACATCAATGACACAGCCGTCCCGACCTCTGACCTCTTCCCTCCATACGACCTTCAGGACTTCCTGTGGGCTCGCCTGAACCTGTCGGCGCCGTCCGCTCGACTCTGCGGAGCCGCTAACACTACCAATGGATTGCTGTGTGTAGAGGTCAGAGGTCAAACCCCTCCCTCCCAATGTTTGCTGTCATGTGACCTTTGACCTCTGAGTGATTGCTCAAAACTGTTTTCCAGCTGTCAGCATTTGAGACGGAGGGCCGCAGTCCCAACTGGCCCCGCCTCCTGCACAACACTGACTCCTCCCAGCTGATGGTGTCGGTTGATGGCTTGTCGCCACGTGCACCACGTTCCCGGTTCCTATTGGAGCTGCAGGCAGTGGGCGGAGCTTCTGCTCTGAGACGAGTGGATGAGGTCCAATCGATTGACGACGAGTTTACACCATCGATATTCAAGGTGACCGATAACTGATCAGTAACTGATCAGGAACCAGATTTGTGCAGTGATTGATAACTAACAGTCAGACTGAGGTTTTCCTTTGACACCAAGTCTTCTGTGTCTTTCACCCTCAGCTGTATCAGTGGGTTTCGTCGGTGAACGACAGCTCTGACGTCCTGGGTTTCGTCCAGTGGAAGCCGGTGGCGTACCGCAAGGCCACCGCGGCGCTGGAGGACGCCACACCGTGTCGTCACTCATCACCACGACAACAGAATGGGACGGTGACAGCGGCGGCGTCCGGTCTGATCAGAGCATTCTACGGAGAAGCACCAGAAACATTTGGACTGAACATGAGCTTTGGCCTGTCAGGAGAACCGTTCTACAATCACACGCGGTTCCTCAGCTGGTGCGTGTTGACATTGATTGATCATTGATCCCTGATTAGAAGTTTAAGGTTGCTGATCATGATCTTTGTCTTTTTTCAGGACGCTGCTGGTGGGCGTCGGCTCTCCTCCCATCGACTCCTTCTCTCCGCTCGTCATCACCATCATGGCCGTCGGTCTGGGAGCCCCCATGGTCCTCCTGCTACTGGGCGGAGTCTATGTCTGCTTACGGAAGAGGGCGACAGCTTCGACAACAGCCTACGAGCCAATTAACTGAGCCCTGTCCCAAAGCCCCGCCTCCAGCTGTACACTCAACCAATCAAGAGCTCAGAGACTTTTAACCTGAGGGATTGTTTTTATAATAAGACGATGGATCCGTTGATCGACTATCATTCTTTTTTTCTTTTTTTGCAAACAGGCACTTCCTTTTTTAAACTGTTTTTAAAAAAATATATATATTATGTTGTATATTGTGTTGACCAGTTTTAAAGTTGTTAATAAAGTTTAATAAATAGTTTGTCACTGAGGGCTTTCTGCTGCTGATCGCCATGACGACATGTTGACACAATGAGGTTTTGAGTTTGGTCCTAATTTGAAGTATCTGGGTCCTGGGAGCAGGTTATGTTCAGATAAAGGATCAAGATGTCTAAAAGCACTGCCTACTGACCAGTCTATTCTCCTTGAAGATCCCACGGACTTTGACGTGTGGTATATAATCGTAAAATAGAGACTGATTAAAGCACTAAAGCCTTGGACTTGATGACCTATATGGGAATTCTGTTTTTATATTTGTCATTACTGTTTTGCAGCTTAAAGAATAAAGCTACAATTGTCTTACAGGCCATAAGAACACATGCACAGTATAATTTAATGGAATAAACCATCTTAATTACAGTCAGATGTGCCTGTTGCCATTGAACAATAGCTCTCACTTATCAATATAAGTTTTACAGTATTTAACAGTACAGACACAGAGATTTATAGGATTAAACTGTGACTCTTTTAATGAACAAAATGGAAGAAAAGTAGCTGTCTTGCTGTGCAATTCTGTTATTGAAACGATAAATGAACTTTCCGTTCTTGGCAGTCTAAGTTCTTAGATAATACTTTTAAGTTCTTGTCCACAGTTCTTTGACTTCAATGTGCCGCAGGTCAGGTAAGGAGTTTTCTTTTAATCTGTGTCTGTACTCTGCTACTGTCAAACAGTTTATATTGATAAGAAGTGAAAGCTAATTGTCTCCATGTTAACATCAGCATGCAGCTATCTTAGACTTGAAGCTGAACAGGTTGTCAATAAAGTTCGGTTAAAGAAAAAACCCCGCTGTTGCTAGGATACGGTAAACTCTGCCACTTCCAGTGCGTTGCTAGGAAACAGCGCCACTCCCGCAGATCAGAGCTGAGAGGTTGAACCCGGACAGAAAGTTAGAACTGCGGGATTTATCGGCGTTTGAACGGCGACCCGCGGCCCCATGGAGATCGTCCATGTTTACACGAAGCTCCGCAGTGAGTTCGGCCGCCAGTGCGTGTTCAGTGACCGGCCCACGGAGCTGCTGGTGGACGTCCCTCCGGACCCGAGCCTGGCCCTGCAGTTCATCCACAAAACCCCCAGAGACCAGGCGACCCAGGCCTGCAGGGACATGTCCGAGCATCAGGTGAGTATTTCATCATTAAACACATGTGACTCATAATGAGACTTAGTTTATTTATTAGAATGTTTTGACTCTTCATACATGTGCAGGTGAACACGGAACGCTTTGAGTCTGAGAGCCGCGGCTTGAACCACGTGGAGGGAGGCTGGCCCAAAGATGTGGACCCCAATGAGATGGAACAGACGATCCGCTTCAGGAAGAAGGTGGAGAAAGACGAGAGCTACATGAACAGCATCCTGCAGCTGGGCAGCGTGAGTCCACATAAGACCGCATGAGTCCACATCAGACCACATGAGTCCACATAAGACCGCATGAGTCCACATCAGACCACATGAGTCCATTAGAGCGTAAGAAAAAATCACAAAACCAGACAAGAGATCCTGCAGCTGGGTAGAGTTTACATCAGACCAGATTAGACCATAACAGACCAGAACAGATTTAGATGAGATCTGCATGAGCAGCATCCTGCAACTTGGCAGTGTGAGTCCACATCAGACTACATGAGTCCACATCAG
>JAPQRN010000003.1:20050114-20069252 GCA_037367275.1 Coranthus polyacanthus
GTATGACCAAATACACACGCACACGCCGCTTGTATGACCAAATACACACGCCTACTACACTCAGATGACCAAATACATACGGCTACTTCGACCAAACACATACTATGCACGCAAGACAATATGCACATGTCTACTATACAAGTATAACCAAATACACATGCATACTACACCCATATGACCATATACACACACGCCTTCTACCACGTATGTACATATACACACAGCTACTATGCACTTACTACCAAACACACGGCTAGTATGCACATATGACCACATACGCACACCTACTATGCATGTCAGAGGAAAATAGCCGCAGTGTTAATATATAATAAGTTCCACGAGTTGTAAAACTGTACCATAAACACACTATTCCTGAATTTTTCTGCACATTTTGCAGGTACGTGTTACTTGTGCTGCGGTTGTTTTGCTGTAGCTGGTCAGGTCATCTGATTAGAAAATGCTGATGTGGTTTTCACTGGGGTCGTGTTCCTTCACGTCTGCAGAATCTGATTTGTAGGCGTCTCTGAAGCACCACAACGCTGCATTCATAGTAAATGAGATGCGGGGGCACATTTTACCAGCAGTTTGGATATTACACTATTGTTATTACATATTGTGATTTTCATCATATTTCCATGAATTGTTCAGCTCTGATCACATCTACTGTCGAAAGCAAAACAACATCCAAATCACTGCTAAAATATGATCAAATAGATCAGTGTTGCTGTTTTGTCAAGTTCTCTTCTGTTAGTTAACATTTCATGGTGCAAAGCAGTTTTTAGAACATTTTAGAGCAAGTTATTGTTTTAAAGAAGCAAAATGGACCAGTTCAAACAGTGATATTTTCTCAGCGTCCTCAGTGTAAAAGCCACTTCTGTCAGCAGCTGATGTGGAGCTGTGAGATTCTTCTCCTGACTCCAGTTTATTATCTCTGCTCGCGTCTCCTGTCGTGGTTTAGGAAAGCTGTGGATGGCTCCGGAGCTGCTGAGGTCGGACTGTCCTCCTTCCTGTGGGACTCAGAAAGGAGACGTGTACAGCTTTGGGATCATCCTGCAGGAACTGGCTCTGCTGAGAGGAGTCTTCTACCTGGAACAACACAGTCTGACTCCTAAAGGTCTGTCCCTCGCTGTGTTCGACAGTTTAACGCAGTGAAGTACAAATACTTCATTACTCATTACTTGTCTTTTTCATTTTACCCCCTGCATTTTAACACAAATATTTGTACTTTGTACGCCTTACATTTTCAAAACAGACGCGTTACTTTAGTTTTAATGCGTTTCAGGATAAATATCCGTTACTTTTTTTCTGCGTCATTGTGCGTCTTCACAACATCCAGACTGATTTCAACCTAGACAAAAACAACGTAAAAGATGTAACAAAACAAAAATGATGCAACAAGATGTAAAAGTTTGATTTAATGTTAATATTATGTTATTAATGTTGTTTCAAAGTTAATGGAAGCCAATGTAAAGTCCCTTAAAGGCGTGACCATCGAACATGTGTTTCTTTGTCTTCTGTGTGTGTGTGTGTGTGTGTGTGTGTGTGTGTGTGTGTGTGTGTGTGTGTGTGTGTGTGTGTGTGTGTGTGTGTTCGTCATCTGTCTGTGTCGAATGTAAATACAAACATCAGTCTGTCAGCAGCTGCTTTTTCTCTCGGCTTCGGTCCAGAAACACAAAATAAATACAGATTTCAACTCCAGCTGTTTTTTTAAACCAGGGGTTCCCAAACGTTTTCAGCTCAAGATCCAGAAGAGAAATGTATCATCTCTCCTGGACCCAAAAATACATCACGAATTGTCGCAATAATGACTATTCTATCCATCAAACCAGCGTTGAATAAATGCACTTTGCTGCCTGATCCACATCAGGGATGAAACTGTGAATCACTGTCGCTGGTAACGTGACGTGAAGTAAAGTTACAGTAACTAAGCAAAACACTAGTCACTAACAATTCAAATGATAATATACACAAACACATACGATACACTGTCTCTGAAAGTCTCTGCTTTGTTCAGGGAAACGTTACAGTCGTTTTGCATCTCTTTTTGGTTGTAAAGTGTGTTTCTTGATCATTTTTGACATCACTTTGTGTCTCTAGTTCTTTTGCATCTTTTTGTTTTTTGATTATTTTGTGTTTTGCTGGTATTCTGTTGTGCGTCTTTGCAGTCGTTTTGTGACTTTATTATTTGACATGTTTTTGTGGCCATTTTGTTTCTCTTTGTTATCATGTTGTGGTTGTTTCTTGCATCAGTTTACATCGTTTCGTGGTTGTACCGTTTGCATTTGCTCATTTTTCATAGTTGTCTTGTATCTTTTTTTGGTTGTAAAATTCTTTTGATACTGAGCATGTTTCATTTGTCTGTTCATTAGTCTGTTCTGAACCTCCAACGTAAAACACACTGAGGTCTGTCCTCTGCATTTAGATGAAGTGTGCCCTCTGGTGGACAGTGTGCGCGTTACAGCTCATATCACAGTTACTTGTCTGACTCTGTTTTGAGTCTGTTTTGTGCAGCTTTATTCTTCTACTCCACTACATCTCAGAGTAAATATTGTACTTTTTACTCCTCTACATTTGTCTGACAGCTTCAGTTCCTTTTCAGATACAGTTTTCATCCCCTTCCTGTCCAGTGAAAGCCACCTATCTCCAAATGTGTTGATTTTAGACGAGGTGTTCCTGTACATACTTAGAAAGAGGGAAGGTTCAGATTCAGATTAACTTTAAGGTTTGGAATGCAGTACTTTGACTGGTGGTGGAGTATTTTCAGTGTTCTTTCACTGAAGGAAAAGAGCTGAATGCTTCTAACACCACTGATCATAATCATCCTGTTCTTCTTCAACCTGTTTTTCCTTCAGAGATCATCCAGATGGTGGTTCAGGGTGTTGTCCCTCCCCTCCGTCCGTCACTCTGTTTCCACAGTCACAGTGAGGAGCTCGGCGTCCTGATGCAGCGCTGCTGGAGCGAAGAACCCAACGACCGACCGGACTTCAGCACAGTGAAGATACTACTGAGGAAACAACACAGGTATGCACTGACACACAGGTGAACATACTGCTGAGGAAACACCACAGACACGCACTGTACGGTGTAGAGATATGGAGCTAATATCCTGCCGAGGTGAATTAATCAGGACATTTGTGAGAAAATCATCAGCACAAACAGTGGAAAGATTGTGTCAAAAATCACGTAATACATTTTATATTTGTAGGATATATTTTTTGTAAGACATGCTGTATGTTTTGTGTTTATGTTTTGTATTTGCAAACCACGCTGTGAGTGAATCACAGGAAATCAAAAAAATGTTTGTTTATTAAGTTTTGGCAAAAATTAGCTACACAGCGAGGCAACTTCTGGAACTGATGAATGAATGATTCTCTTTTTACTTTCTCTCTGTCTGTTTGTCTGTGTTTAATCTGTCTGTCTTTCAGAGGTTATGGCTCAAACATCCTGGACAACCTCCTGTCACGGATGGAACAGTATGCCAACAACCTGGAGGAGCTGGTGGAGGAGAGAACGCAGGCGTACAACGAAGAGAAACGAAAGGCTGAGGCGCTGCTCTACCAGATACTGCCCCAGTAAATATACTACACCATATGCAGCCCAGAAAATATACCGGAACACATACTGCACAGTAAATATACTGTACCGTACCTCGTACCAGTAAATACCCTGTGCTGTGAATGTGTTTGTCAGTTCAGTAGCGGAGCAGTTGAAGAGAGGTGAGACGGTTCAGGCCGAAGCCTTCGACTCCGTCACCATCTACTTCAGTGACATCGTAGGCTTCACCGCCCTTTCAGCTGAGAGCACGCCGCTGCAGGTACGTACGACCAAACTGAACCCAGCGGAGTCAAACTGAGTCCAAATGAACCAGACGGAACCAGCAGAACCAAACGGAAACGTGGTGTAAATGTAATTAAACCGGTGACTCCACACAGTGAAACAATGAAACTCTGCTGTTTCCACCACATAGAAATAAGTCAACAATTACAGAGGTGGGTCAAATTCTTAAAGGTTTGTTTTTTTCAGGTCGTGACATTGTTGAATGATCTTTACACCTGCTTTGACGCCATCATCGACCACTTTGATGTTTACAAGGTATTATTTGTCTATTCATTTCTATTATTTGTAATCGTTTCCCTACGTTTCCTGCTAAATATTCGGTGTTTATGATACGCTCACCTGTGTTAACCCCGCCCACAGGTGGAGACCATCGGCGACGCCTACATGGTGGTGTCGGGGCTGCCGGTCCGGAACGGGAAGCTCCACGGCCGGGAGGTGGCCCGGATGTCGCTGGCTCTGCTCGACGCCGTCAAGAGCTTCACAATCCGACACCAAGCAGACCAGAAGCTACGGCTCCGCATCGGCATCCACAGCGGTCGGTTATTCAAGATATTACTACATTATTCAAGGAAGATCAGAGGAGGTTTTATTTTTATCGAGTCTTTCAGTTTGCGTTTTGATTCCAGTTTAGTTTGAGTTAGTTTTACGAGTGCATAAGTAGTTTTAGTTGTACATTTTTCAAGAAAAGACTAGTTTTAGTTAGTGTTAGTTTTGAGACTAAATGATTTGAATCACGGAGCTTCAACTTGTTCCCCTCGGGGTATCAATAATCAAGATGAACAGAATATGAACAAACATGAACTGAGGACACGATAACATTAAATACATATGTCAATAAAAAGATCTGAATGTCTGTTATCTCTATGTAAGTGATGAAGATGACCTGAATATATAATTTAGGACATATGTTGTAAATATGTGGCTCAGATGAACCAGTAAATCATATGTGTTTCTTGTTCCATTTCATTGTTCAGGTCCGGTGTGCGCAGGTGTGGTTGGGTTGAAGATGCCCAGGTACTGTCTGTTTGGAGACACCGTCAACACAGCCTCACGTATGGAATCCAACGGAGAGGGTAACACACACCAAACACACATTTTAATACATTTTAATACAGTTCTGACGTGTAACGGTTGGATTGTACATCTGTGAAAAGGGAGTTTTTACTCTTAAGGATTCTGTTGCCAATTAGAGTCCTGCCCTGGATCGGAAACCCACTGCGTAACCCGCAAAACAGTTGTGTAACGGGTACAAAATATATACATTTACAGGCATGAAAATGAAGCAAATGATACCGGTGGAAGGTGAGAACAAAATAGACATATCATATCATGGAGAAATTAGAAATCAAGATGATTTGTCTACTGTTATCAAGTCTAATCAGCCAACAGGATCTCTTTCTCTTTTTTTATTGTATAAATTTATGACATAACCTTATACCTCATAATATAAGTCACATCTTTGCTTCATGACGAGGTGGCAGCCTACATCAAATACAAGACGAGGTTGGTCCACTAGGAGACGTGGGACTTTGTTTCTTGAGGGTAACGGGTCGGGTCCGGTGCTGAGCTCTGTGGGTGTGGGTTTGCGAAACTGGACCCGTGCAGGACTGCGGATAATAGAATGTCCATTCTGGGTTCCTGAAATGTTCATCTTGAGTGAAGAACTGAGTGTCAGACGTGTAATCCGTGTCATGTGCTGTGTGCGCAGCTCTGAAGATCCACGTGTCGGAGGCGACTCGCCTTGTCCTGCAGGAGTTCAGCGGCTTCGAGCTGCAGCTCCGAGGAGAGATCGAGGTGAAGGGCAAAGGTCGCATGAGGACCTACTGGCTGCTGGGAGAGAGCGACCAAAGTAAAACAGAAAAATAACGGAGACTGTGCTGCGTTCAGGTGTTCCTCCTACAGGTGTGGATCCTGCTCTCTGATTGGACTCTTGTGACCACAGGATATGTCGGACTAATACAGTACTAAACTAGTTGTTTGTAAAATAAATCCTGTACATAAACAGTTTGTGTCCTCATTAACTCAGTGTAAAACAGGATGATATTGAGTAATAATAATGATCAGATTCACATACAGATCATTACAGAGCTGATTTATACTTAACACGAGAAAATACTGTGTGAAAACCTCTGCCAAAGCCGCCCAAATCCCCACAACGTTCAATCCCAAAATTCTCATCGTTTTTTGCATCGAGGAAGACAATGGTCCAAAGATAAATGTGGCTCTAGATGTTGACACTATACATGTGGAAAATCAGATCAGAGTACAGTAGATTTGACTTTTTAATAGTAGACGTGAAACACAGGATTTAATCAGTCTTTGAGGATAAACTTAAGTCTTTTACTCAGAAATGTTCTGGTTTTCACGAACATGACATGTTCACTGTGACACATTAATGTGTAACGTTCATACAGATACATCCATCAAAAGAATGTGTGTCCACTTCATCAGATGAAAAGACAAAGACGTTTCAGATTCATTTACTCCTTCATGTATCAGTAACGTCAGTAATAAGTGTCAATATGGTGTCAATGTATTTAATGATCGAACAGTGACTCGGTTTCTCTCAGTTTAATTAAAATCATTTATTTAAATTTTAAAACCACTGACACGTTTTACTGACATGCATGAGTCTCAGAGTTGTGTTGGTGGTCTGCTGTGGTCCACCTGACCGCTGTGTTCCAGTCCAGTCTCAGTGGGTCTTGGTCCTCCGGGCTGCTGGACTCAGGGCTCTCAGAGCAGCAGCAGGTTTCCTCAACTCCTTCATCACCTGCAGACCCAGAGCCTTCACAGGTCGTAGGCAGACCCGGGATCTGCTGGGTTTGGGAGAAGGCAGGGGGTCTGCTGGGTCTCCGCTGCTCTGCAGGTCCAGGTCCAGGTCCTGGTCCTTCACCTATCGAGAGCAGATCCAACAAACCACATGTGGACAAAGTGTTTGCATGGGATAAGAATAAATCTTTCCCTGGCAGTTATTAAAACTTAAAAAATGACATTGATCAAAAACAAAGTACATTTTGTCTCCTCGGTTCTACTTCACATCTATTCTGCATTTTCTCATCCTGCTGCTGAAAAGAAAAGGAAGAAGAAAGTTCAACAAGAACCGAGATTGAACTGGTTTTGATTTAAAGCTGTCTTTCACAGCATTAAGTCAAAATGAACAAAATCGTCAAGAAAAGGAACATTAATTGCATCATTAAATGCTGTTCAGTTCCTCGTCAAGCGGGACCTGGTCAGCCTACCTGCAGGTCCCGGCCCTGGTCCCGGCCCTGGTCCCGGTCCCGGTCCGGTTCTTTCAGAGGTTTGTTCTTGTGGAACAGGGACTCCCGTCGGTTCGTACACGGGCTGGCGGCCAGCACGGCCCGGAAGCCGTACGGTGTGGTCGCCTTCTGCACGTGAGGCAGCGACATGGCTGCTCGCGTTGTCACGTCTGTATCCACGTCCTCCTGGTCCCGGTCCCGGTCCCGGTCCTGAAGACTCCCCTCAGGCGAGGAGCTGTGGTCAGGGTCGGACAGGAGCCTGAGGCGGTCCATGGAGCCCCGGAGCCGGCGCGACGGGATCAAAAAGTCCGGGATCCGCTCAGGGGTCAGGACCAGAGTCCGCAGACCAGATCCAGATTTAAGAGAAGACATGATGAAAAGGAGGAGGATGAAAATCTGAGGACACAGAGGACCAGATGCTGATCAGATTCATCAGAATGTTAGTGAATATTCATCTTCACTCAGTGTGGAAACGTGAGTTTTTACATAAACCCAGTGAGTGAATGTGTTCAATGTGAGACTGAGCGATGAAAAGCAGATCTTACCTGAACGCTCACCTGATTCACCTGAATGTGTTTAAATGAGCAGCAGCACCTGGAGCCAATCACAGCCTTATCACTGCTTACCTGTCAACCCCGCCCCCTCCACTGACCCCGCCCACCTCCGCTGAACTACAGAGATGGGGCCTGTGTCATGAAGCAGGATTAAGACCATGGAGATAACTTCTGGCTCAATCGTAGACTGTAGTGGACACAGGAACCGTGAAGTCACCCATTGGTTTCTGAACTTTTGAAGTTTGCGTCGCCATGTCAGCGTTTTTTTGGAACCGGATGTGACCATATTTAGACAAAAGGGGCGAAACTACGGGACCGCGAGGGGTCAGAGGTCAGCTAATGTTAAGCGCTAGCTTACTGACTCTGTAAAACGGTAAACTTCATCAAGCATTGCTTAACAAAGTCGATTTACTGTTTTGTTAGTGGAGCCTATTAACCATAACTACAGTGGAGCTGTCTGTCAGAGAAAGTGTGTTTTATTAAATAAAGAGAAACTCCGAAGGTCCGACTCTGACCTGTCAATCAAAGCCCGCGGCAGACATCAAAGGTTTCTATTTGGCCTGAGATCTGATTAACGGAGGAAACATTTAAAGATGGACCATCAGATCACTTATTAGATGGTTCAAATCGAACGGCTGAGACTGGAGCGAGTCCTGGAAAAAAATGACTGACTTCGTATTGGTAGACAGAAGTTCAATGTAAGTCTATCAGATCTACGGCTTTTTGGAGCCACCCCCAGCGGCAGTCAGCGGTATTACAACTTTAAGTTACTTCCGTATTGGCTTCATTTTGGAGCCGGGTGCCGCTTGGGCTCAACCCAGGATTTTTGGTGTGATGAAGGTGGTTTACTTCTTATCAGGTAAATCTCCACCGTAACCTCGCAAACATAACCTGTTGTGGAGAAGGTTGTGTTCCAGATAATGGATCAAAATGTCTAAAAGCCTACAGACCAATCAGTTTTCTTAGAAGGTCCCACAGACCTAGATGTGCAATAGAAAAGGAAAGGAAGAAAAAGATGCTTACATTTACAAAGAATGTCCCTGAATGTGTTCATGTTTCATTCTGATCAGACATTGAAAATAATGTCAATAATATATCATTGATCAAAAAGTACATTTTGTCTCAAATCTACTTCACCCTCTGCATTTTATCATCCTGAAAAAAAAGGAATCATAAATGAAGTTTGTTGTGAAATCCAGTGTACAACAACACAACATTAAATCCAAATGAACAAAAAAGTGCAATATGAGTTCTTATTCAACTTTTATTTCATTTATTTTACATCTTTTTTATTCTTTGTTTATGTGTAATAAACACTTTGTGAGATAATATATTTCTTTTTGTTCAGTTTTAGTTCATTTATTTATTTATTTTACACACTTTTTATTTGTTTATGTTTAAACAAACATCTTCTCTTACAAGGTCTGTACTTTATACTATACTTTTATTTTCTTTATTAGTTTATCTGTAAATAAAATCTAGTTTGCACTTTATATTTCTATATTAGTTGTTTATTTCTGTCTTCATTTGTTTGTTTAAATGTAAATAAAGTCTCGTTTATATTATATTTTTACTTTTATTTGTTTGTTTATGAGTAAATAAAGTCTTGTCTGTACTTTAGCTCGGCCTCTGATTGGCTGCAGCTCGCTCAGATTTGCCGTGCTGCCATTGGTGCAACTACACTTCACTCAGCGTTTCAGAGGACATGATTGGCCGTCTGGTCGTGTAGCCCCACCCCTGGCTGTGTGAGGCCGTGCGGATGTCCGCTGTATGTATGCGGACGGTCCGTGTTACTAAGCGGGACTGAGTCAACCGAAGACCCAGAGAAGAGTCAAAGACCCGGTCAGAGAGCTCCAGAGGCTCCGGCACGGCCCGGAACCCCCCCACCGAGGCCCTGAGCACCCTGCACAAGGAGAATCAGGAGAAGCAGGTCCTTCAGAGCTCCGCGGGGCCCGGAGAGCCGAGCAGCGGGAGGCGGGAGCAGATGGAGCCCGCACCGGCCAAGGCGAAGCCCCAGGGCCGGCTGGTGGTGTCCACCCCGCTGGACGCCAAAGACGAGCTGGAGGAGGTGGGTTGAGCCAGGCTAATTGCTCTAACCCGGGTTAAACACACACTGTGAGCCTGTGAGCGGCTATAGACTTGCTGTAACCCGAGTTAAGCCGCTCTAACCATGGTTAACAACAGCTAACAGGCTAACAGCTTGTGGATACAAAGACACACTTCAGCTAAGTTAGCAGCTAACTAGCCCTATTAGCTTAGCCGTGTCGTGCCGTGCTGTGTGTTGCCATGACGATACAGGTCTAAACCCCACAGTGAGGCACGTTTGAGGTGTGTTCATGGTGCTCGTGCTCCGGTAGACCTCGAAGAGCAGGTGTAAACTCACACCTGACGGGGCACTTAGCCTAGCATGCTAACTCTACGTAAACATATGAGACTGACCGAAAAGTGACAGGTGCGCATGCGCCGTGGCTGTCTCCCACATGTCAGTAAGATGTTATGTACTCCTGTGTTTTTTCTGTCTCTGAACGAGTTGAATATGGTTTTATCTTGGTTATATTTACTGCACCCTCAACTGGATGAAATGTTTACAAGTAGCAAATTTTTGTTGTGGTATGGTAATTATTGGTTACTGTTAATTTATCCAACAAACACTTCATCAAGTAAAGTCAGATAGAGCTAGACTGATTAATTGATCTCGATAGGATGTTTTAACAACTATCAGTATCAGCGGAACTTGGCTCCAATAGCAGCCAATAGGTCTGTGTGATCTGATGATCTTAGATGGTGACAAAGCTTAATTCATTACGTGATCTGCTTTTCAGTTCTGCCCAAACTTTCCTATTAAGTTAACATTCATTTTAAATGGACCCGTACCAGTGTAATTACTGTACTTTTATTGAGAGCATTGCATTATGAGTTGTTTGTATCATTAATGTTGTCAACGCAGTGAGTTTATTTCAGTCCATTTAGAGTGATTCTTTAGCGTCTGTATCAAATGTTCAGGCAGTGAAGAGCTGCTTCAGCATCTCAAATGTATCTACAGTTTGGAAAATGTGGACTTGTGTTTACCTCATCAGTGAGTAGATTTGTTTCAGATCTTCGTATGATCTTTAGACCAGATCTACCACACCTACCCAAGAGTAACTGCCATATATTAGAGGTCAATGGATAGTTGATTTTTATAGGCAGATCTAATAACGATAGTTTAGAGCAGAGCAGTCGATTGTCAGAAAAAAGAGAAACGAATAGTTTAAGCTTTGAATTGAACTGACTGATTCTACTGACAAAACTCTTGAGTTGGGGTCAGTCTTAGTCAAGATGATACGAGGTAAACACTGTATCATGTCTTAATACACAGTAGGGATGCACCAATACATTGGCCCATATTTACTGGTATCAGCATCTAAGATGGCAGTGACAGATCTGTTGTGTTATATCCATTTATTTGTCTTGGTGACTGAATTTGTGCTCTTTCAAAGATAATGTAATGAAGGGCTGAAAGACTTTTAAACAGTTCAATTAACTACTTTTATATATGTAATGAAGATTTCCCTGGCACAGAAGGGGGGATAAATAACAACAAAAACAAATATACAAACAGAAAATCGCATCGGCCAAATTGTCATTTTAAATTTTGGTATCAGCCAAGAATTTTGCAATCATTGCATCCCTAATACACCCTAAATGTCTGATCAATGACCTTTTGCTGAGATAAAAGGTTTTGTCTCTTCTTGCTCTGAGACTTTTCCTAAATCAAATTAAGCTCACTGTGAAGCTCTGACTGTTTGTGAATAACCCTGGACTCTGGTGTTAAATTATCACTGATAACATTCTGTGAGTGTGTTTAAGTTGATCATCTGAGTGTATGTTTGTGTCTGTGCAGCGATTGGAGCGTTGTGCCGGGATCGTCCAGTCATTGACCAATGGACTCTCAGAGAGAGAAGCCAACGACGCACTAACAGCTAATGTAAGGAACACACATCACTGTACTGACAGCCAATCAGAGAGCAGGTGGTACAGCCATCATGTGTTAATGCTCTGTGTTTACCTGTGCAGGTGTGTAAAGGTCAGCAGCAGCATGAGGAGGTGTGTTTGGGTCTGTTCACTCTGGTCCTCACAGAACCAACTCAGGCCCAGAGGGTGAGTCCAAACCGAACCAAACTGAATCAATCCGTGTTATCAATGCTGATATTGCTGACTGCTGTGACATCACTCTGTCTGTGCGTGTGATTGGTCAGTGTTACAGAGACTTGACGCTGGTCAACAGAGATGGGATGAACGTGATCCTGGTGAAGATCAACCAGATCCTGATGGAGAAGTTCCTCAAACTGCACGATGTCCCCAGAACGCAGGTAACGGGTCATACAGGTAACATACATGTAACAACATAAGAAAATCAGATCCTGATGGTGAAGTTCCTGAAGCTGCTGTATGAGCATTAAAACATGTCAGTGTGAACATTAATGAACAGTAACAACAGAGCTGAACAAACCTCGAACTGATCTGAGGTTGGTCTCAGTGTTTCTTCAGCTGGACATCATACTCCTGTTTATAGCAGACTGTTACTGAAACGTGAGCGCTCGGTATCATGCAGAGTGTCTGCCCGTGTTAATGTTTGTGTTGATGTTTGTCTAATGTGTGTCTGTGTTTCAGCTGGTGTGGTTGGTCAGAGAGCTGGTAAAGAGTGGAGTGATGGGAGCTGATGGAGTCGTCATGACGCTGCTGAAACAGATCGCAGGTCAGTTTGTTGAGGACGTCACAACATTTTGATGGTTTGTCCCACATGTTGAGACAATGTCCTACCTTTTACATTTGGAAGGAAATGAATGAGTTCAAACAGATTAAAGTTAAGCAGATAAATGTTGACTATTTTGTTCATTTAATGCTTATTTTGACGTTAAATCAAAATGAACTAAATCAGTTCGGTCTTCACTCTTCTTGAACTTCCTTATTGTTTCTTATTAGAAGTCCATGGTTTTTCCTAGGTTTTCAGAGGGCGTACGTGTTCTCTGGGTTCCAGCATTTTCCCAACATTTGTTGAAGACTTAGGTAGAGTGGGGCAAGAAAATGTTACATTTTTCAATTAAAAATATATAGTTTCATATCATTTGTAACCATTATTATCACTAAATCTATGTAGAAAACATTTGGAAAAGCTAAAGTATATAAAAATAAACAAAAAGCTTAAAAAGACTTGAAGTCAAAACAAGAGTTTTGAGGCTCTCTTCTTTGATGTTGCATAAATTTGGACCTAAGCCTTCTAACGGTAAGGAAAAGCCTGTACGTCAGACGGACATTCTGTGTATGTGGAAGTCTGTGTCTCAGTAATATGTCCCACACAAAAACACAATTTGTCCTCATGTAGTTTGTTGGATCTGCTCAGTCAAACATGCATTAACATGTTCCATGGTCATGTGACTGCTGTTGTGTTGTGTTTCTGTGCAGGTGGCGATATCTCCACTAAGAACCTCTGGTTGGCTGAGAGCGTCCTGGACATCCTGCTGGAGCAGAAGTACGTTACCACGGAAACACACTAAACAACAATCAACCAAAGTCTCTTAAATCCACAGTGTCTTTATAATCAGGCCACACTTTTGAACATTTATATGAACATTTAAAAAAAAAAAACGAGACAAAAAAACAACATAAAAGATGTAATAAAATGAAAACAATGTGCCAAGACAGAAACAATGCAACAAGATGAAACATGATGAAATGGAGATAAAAGTCTTAACCAGATGAAACAGACAGTAAACGGAGACTGGACCGTGGAGAAAAGGTGTCATGTTGTTTAGAGTTCCGTTGCATTGCATTGACATTGAAAACTTGAACATTTAATGTTCATTATTTTCAGTCTGTTGTTGTTGATTTGAAGGTATTGTTGTTGTTGTTCTGTTTTTATTTTAGGGAGTGGGTGTTGAAGAGCGGGATGCTGATTGCGATGTCAGTCTACACCTACCTCCGTCTGATCGTGGACCACGGAGTCCCGAATCTGCTGCCTCTCAGACAGAAGGAGGTGGACTTCTGCATCAGCATGCTGAGGGAGAAGGTGAGTCCACCTGTTCACGTGTTCACCGTGACCTGTGACCTCCCGCCGGTTACCGTGGTAACCCTGTGTCTCTGATATCTCTACAGTTCATGGAATGTCTGATCATCGGCAGAGACCTGGTCCGGCTACTGCAGAACGTGGCCCGGATCCCAGAGATGGAGCTGCTGTGGAGAGACCTGCTGCACAATCCACAAGTCCTCAGTCCTCAATTCACTGGTAAACTACGCTACCCACAATTCTCAGTCCAATTCACCATTAAACTACCATACCCACAATCCTCAGTCCTGAATTATGTGATTTAATTGTATTGAAACACGGCAATGCTGGTGATAACATGCATAAAAATCTTTTTATAGTTTTTTTTATAGTTGAAAGTGGTTCAACAGGCCACGTCCTGTTTTAATATCTTTTTGAGCCTTCCCACTTTGATGCTGATGTAAATCAGAACAAATGGTTCTGAAGTGTCTGTGATTCTGTCCTGATGTCCATGAACTCCTGTCTCACGTCCACACCTGGACATTCAGACCCTCATCACCTCCTTTCAGCCTCTTTCTGACTTTGTAGCACTTTTCAGAATCATGTTCAGGGTGAGGGAGATTGAGGCCTATGTTAGTCCAGTTTAAATGTAGACAGTGCTGTCCTGGAAACCATCCTCAGTCTTCAGTTCAATAAAATAATCAATTTTCAATATTGATGACGTGTTCCAGGCGTGCTGCAGCTGCTCACAGCTCGGACCTCCAGGAAGTTTCTGGCGTGTCGACTGACTCCGGACATGGAGACCAAGCTGCTCTTCATGACCTCCAGGGTGAGTCACTGTCAAGTCCTCAGTACAACAGACATGATCTAAGTAAAGAGACGGCAAACTCTCTGATGAAAACACAACGTCTAACCTGATGATCATCTTAAACTTCACATGTACCACTGGGAGCCAATGGTGGCCGTTCTCCTAATGTATATGATAGTGTTGTGGTTCAGCAGCAGATTTCTAGGATTCATGATGTGGAGGGTTGGGAACCAGGGTGTCTGCAGGTCATTAAAAAGTCTTAATTCAGTTTCATAAATATAAGCCTGAAGAAGTCGTTAAATAGTCTTAATGTGACTTAACTGCAACAAACATTTGATCTAATTTAATTTATTTAGTTTTTGTCAAAGTGAGTCAAGCTACTCAAGTTTCTGGCAATACAAACCTTAAACCTGCCACTAAACTGTCTTTTACACTTTATGCTTTCACTTACCCGTTGACACCTGACATTCCCTCTGACCTCTGACCCCTGGTGCAGGTGCGTTTCGGGCAGCAGAAGCGGTACCAGGACTGGTTTCAGAGACAGTACTTATCGACGGCTGAGAGCCAGTCCCTGCGCTGCGATCTGATTCGCTACATCTGCGGCGTAGTCCATCCGTCCAATGAGGTGCTGAGCTCGGACATCCTGCCGCGCTGGGCCATCATTGGCTGGCTGCTCACCACCTGCACGGTAAGGGGCGGGGCCTGTGGTCTGTTATGAATGTATGTCAAAACTCCAGAAACACTAAAAGGAAATGGAACCAGTTTAATGTTATACGGTGGAATACTTGTCTCATCTTTAACCCCTGATGAGTTCACATCCCTGAGTTTTGTCTGTAATGAAATTCATAAACCGGTCAGATTCAGACACTGAGGAGAAATGTTCAAAATGGAGTCAACCTCAGGTTTTTCCTTAGGTTTATGGAGGTCTGTGGGAACCCTGTTAATAATAATGGGTTTTGTAGGATTGTGTGGTTTAATCGTTATGGCCTCGGTGTGTAGCGACCTTTACTCTGATCCTGTTTAACCAATCAAATGGTTTTGTATCTGCAGTCAAATGTTGCTGCCTCCAACGCCAAGCTGGCGCTGTTCTATGACTGGCTGTTCTTCAACCCTGAGAAAGACAGCATCATGAACATAGGTACGACTGCACATAGTCCTGTTCATGTACAAGTAACCAATGTTCTGTCTTAGTTTGGTAACACAAGGCAATATGAGATTTAAACTTAATTTAAGCTGTCTGTTTCTGTGTGTTTTTCAGAGCCGGCCATCCTGGTCATGCATCACTCCATGAAACCTCATCCTGCCATCACCGCCACACTGCTGGACTTCATGTGCAGGGTAACACTCTGCTCTGATTGGCTCCTCCTGATCATTGACTTTTAAAGAAATAAAATCAATAACGAACAGTCGTTTTATATGGGTTTACACCACTTAAGTCTGGTTTCAGTTTATAATCTAATGTTTCTCTGTGTCCTCAGATCATCCCTCACTTCTTTCCTCCATTGGAGACTCAGGTGCGACAAGGCGTCTTCAACTCACTCAACTTCATCATGGAGAAGAGAGTGCTGGCGTAAGACTGCATGAACGCATTAAAACACGCATTAACACACACCTGAGCCATCTGAGCATCTGACCTTTGACCTTTCTGTGTATGTTTTCAGTCACCTCGCTCCGCTGTTTGATAATCCAAAGTTGGACAGAGAGCTTCGCTCCATGCTCCGAGAAAGATTCCCCGAGTTCTGCAGCTCGCCGTCGCCTCCCACTGAAGGTAAAACATCCAAAAATGTACAAACACGCTTTAAACCAAACATTAAGCCTCCAACTGAGGGTGAAACATAAACACACAATAACAGTTCAAATCAGAGTAAACATACTCAGTAACACAGAGAAAACAATATGCGTGTTTGTGCGCAGTCAAAATGGAGGAGGCTGTTTCCCTGGGGATGGACAACCATTTGTTGGACAAGGAGGAGGGTTGCTATGACAACACAGAGGCGGCATTCAGCGACGATGAGGAGGAGGTCAACAACAAAGGTGACCATTTAAATCAGTTTAGACAGGTTCAGATCTGTTTAAAATCCAGTTTAAACAAGTTTAAGCCAGAGTAAATGTTCAGTGTGAACCCAAACTGACTGCCGACCAATCCCTGAGCAGGAAAGAAGCGGGAGTTCAGGTTCCATCCAATCAAAGAGGCTGTGATGGAAGAGCCCGCTGATATCACTCCCTGGCTGGACCAATTAGACGACACGATGAAGGAGAAGGTGCAGCAGGTTCAGAAGACCAGGTGAGTGTTGAGTGATTCCTCAGGTGTGGAGGTCAGAGGTCAGAGCTGACGTGTGGTTCATGTGGTTTGTGTTTGTGTTTGTGTTTCTCAGTGACACAGAGACTCAGTGTGAGGTGATGCAGGAGATCGTAGATCTGATCCTCGAGGTGAGTGAAAACCAAACATTAAACAGTAAAACCTGAAAAGCAGAGTCTCAAAACTTTAACCCTGTGAAAACCAAACACATGTGGACTTAAAGTTTGGTGATCAGGATACATTTAGACTATTTACACAACAGTATCCATCAGCAGAGTGGACAAACACAGCAATAGAGTTACAGCTGTCAACATCAGACAGTATCTGCTTCAGTTTTGTTGATCCAGAACGTCACTACATCACTGTCACAAACTTCTAAAACACCACCCATTTCCTGATGACCTCGGTTTCGTTCTGCTTGGTTCCAGGAGGACTTTGACTCGGAGCAGATGTCGGCTTTGGCTTCCTGTTTGTCTGAACTGTTCAAAGATCATTTTAGAGGAGACGTCCTGCCAGAAGAGATCACTGAAGAGTAAGACTGTTCATCTGTCTGTCTGTTAGAGGTGACGGGGTTTCTACAGATCCTTTAAGTCTGAAATCCTTAAATCAGATTTTACAGGTCTTAAAAAACTGATTCAATTTTTAGTGGATTGTATGTTAACGTTACCTCAAACACCTCACTCATAGACATTCAATTCAGTTCAGTTTTATTTCTATACACAACTATCATTCACATCATTTGTGAAATGATCAACATATAAGATGTGTGGTACGTCAGTCAAGATGAAAACATGTAAAAGACAACTGACTCGCTGTGTTTTTTGTTTTTTTTTTTCCCGTCAGGTCTCTGGAGGAGTCGGTTTGTAAACCCGTTTGTCTGGTCTTCAGAAACCTGGTCACCATGCAGGAGGACAACAGCGGCTTCTCTGTTCTTCTTGACATGTTGGCTGAACTTTACCAGAAACAACCCAAGATCGGATACCACCTGCTGTACTACCTGAAAGCCAGGTAACACACCTGAACAACAGCTAACACACACACACCTGAGGCCTCATAAAGACCACACAGGTGATATATCCCACGTTAACTGTGTCTGTACCTGCAGTAAAGCGGCCAATGGGAAGATGAGTCTGTACGAGTCGTTCGCTCAGGCGACAGCGCTCGGCGACCTGCACACCTGTCTGATGATGGACATGAAGGCGTGTCAGGAGGACGACGTCCGGCTGCTCTGCTACCTCACCCCCTCCATCTACTCAGAGGTGGACACAGACACACAAGTTAAACACATATACACACCTGTACTGAGGTCATCGTCAGGTCAGCTGACTCCTCTTTAACCTGTTTGTTTCAGTTTCCAGATGAGACGTTACGTAGCGGTGAACTGCTCAACATGATCGTGGCCGTCATCGACTCCACACAGGTAACACACTGAACTGAACCGAACCGAACTGAACCAGTGTTTACCGGCAGGCGGGTCATACCTCTCTATGTCTGTGTCTGCAGTTACAGGAGCTGATGTGTCATGTGATGATGGGGAACCTGGTGATGTTCAGGAAGGATTCAGTCCTCAACATCCTCAGTGAGACACAAACACACACGCAGCAGATGCTACTGGTTGCAGCTTCTGAAATATTCAGATTTTGTGTTTTTGTCAGATTTGAAAGTAAAATAGACTGAGACTGCATACGTCACCTCACGGGTCAGATTTTAAAAGGCCAGCAGATGTTTGTAACTAATGAACATTTTCATCATAGAGTACGTCCTTTATTCATGGGTTAAATTACTTGTCCGTAGAATTCAGAATATAATAAAATGTGAAGGACGGTTTCCGGGAGGCTTTGATCTGCTTCTTTTTTCCAGCCAACAATCCAAAACCCAAATGCAGTCACAGCTGAAACTGAGGAAAGTTTTTACTGGAAAAAGAATCAACATTTAGTTCATCTTTTAAAATACTTGCCATGTATTTTTTGTCCTGTGACTAATCAGTAACGTTTGCAGCGATCCTCTCGTGTAACTAAATCCTGGAATTCAGTGAAAAGTAAAAGTCGAAGATTGAAATACCCCTTCGGTACTTTACTTCAAGTCCTGCAGTAAAAGTCTGGGGGTCTGTTTGAAGAGTCTGTCGTTCCTGTTTTCAGTTCAGTCTCTAGACTGGGAGACCTTCGAACAGTACAGCACCTGGCAGCTGTTTCTGGCTCACAGTATCCCTCTGGAGACCATCATCCCCATCCTGCAGCATCTCAAATACAAAGGTGAGGCTCCTCCATCGGCACCGCGATCATTACAACACAGTGACAGAACATTAGCAGCACACGTTCATTTAGAACTTTTTCAGCTCGAGACCCTAAAGATAAGTGT
>JAPQRN010000003.1:20131796-20144713 GCA_037367275.1 Coranthus polyacanthus
TCCATCCATCCATCCATCCATCCATCCATCCATCCATCCATCCATCCATCCATCCATCCATCCATCCATCCATCCCTTGTTTTTGTGATGTTTAATCCCTCTAAATAATTGTCCTCTTCATGTTTCTGTTGTTTTCATTATGAAGCCATTCTTAAAGGCTTATTGGGATCCAGATCAAAGAGTGTAAATGCACTGGACGAGGATAAACCAGGTGACTGCAGTCAGTTGAACTGATCCCTTGAGCATCAGTTCAAACCGACACAGGGTTAAAAGGCTTTAGTCTGAAATACTGGACGTTTGGAGTCGTATCAGCTGTAATTCATCCGTCCTCTGCTGGTCTCAGGAGGTTTTTTCTGTCTGGTATTACAGCAGATCTTCATCCCTTCAGTCTGATGATAAACTTCAGTTCTGAACATATTTGAAATGATTCACAGTGAATCTTCAGAAATGTTTTCACAACTTTTTCAGATGTTGTGATTGGTTGAGGTCTGAGTGATGTCTACTGATGTAATCTATTCTTAAAGAATAAGGCCTTGTCCGCTGAAATCATATGATCCACACCAAACAATGTTTATTTCATGCAAAAAGATTTGTTCAAACATCTTCTAAAATGCTGATTTTTTATATCCAACTAAAGCTTTACAAACATCAAACTAACACTTGACACCTGCTTTAGAAATGTTGAAGCGTTGCTTGTTTGAGCCTCCGTTGTTGTTGTTGTTGTTGTTGTTGTTTTTGCGTTCATCTCGTGCATACAGAGATATTTTGTAAAATGAAGAGTGGACAATTCTTTTTAAAACGGGAGAAATATCCTTGTAGAAAAGTGTTTCTTTTTGTGTGGACAAGGCCTGAGTCGAGAGTCATTAAAATGTATGAGATCACAGAGTGAGGTAATAAACTGTCTCTTCTGTCTCTGCAGGTGTGATGAAGGATCCGTCGAAGGTACCACTCATCATCACCTCACACTATAATGACATGATGTGTGCTGTCTCTTACCTGTACTCACCTGTCTCTGTCTCTTTGTGCAGATGAGGGACAGCTTGTCCTTTAAATCTTCAGACAGCGATGTTAGCGATGTGTCTGCGATGTCCAACGCCTCCGACACCCGAACTGCCCACAGGCTCAGGTGAGACCAGACTCCAGTTTCCATGGCAACGACATTGATGCAGGGAATACATGGTTCATTCATGAGGGTCCAAGCGGCTCCATATTGTAATTGTAAATGTCATTCCTTTTTCGACATTTCTCAAATTGTTCAGCAACATATTTTTGACACCTCAGCAGAAATGGTTGGACCAATCGTCCCAAAAATGAGTCAGGATCATCTACGGCATTTACTAATCTTAACTTGTAAAAAAATATTCATATATAAATCCAACATTTTGAGTGTTTTAAGATTAAACAGACAAAATACCCCAGTCTGCCCCATATGACGTCAGTACCTCATATTTACAGAAGGTGAATCCAAAAAGTCAAGTTCACTGGGAAAACAAAGAACCAGGTTCAAATCCTGAGATGAGTCCTACCCAAACAAATAGCTCAGTGGTGTTTGACTCTCAATCCAAAGGACCAGGGTTCAAGTCTCTTACTTCACCTGATTTTAATGCGAAATCTTCACATCAGTTCCTCAACAATTACATTTTTATTATTTTAGTTATTTATCATCGGCATGTTTGCATGTTTTTATTTGTTTACATGTTAGCATGTTTTTATTTTCATGTTAGCATGTTTTTGGTTGTTTTTATGTTGGCATGTTTTTATTTCTGTTTTCACGTTAGCATGTTCTTCTCTTCCTCATTGTCCACATGACCCCATGATGTCCTCTCATTGGCTGTCGTAGCCGGTCAGTGTCTGTGGAGAGCCAATCAGTAGATTTTGGGGCGGGGTCAGAGAAAAAACAGGAACAGGAAACAGGGGTGGCAGGGGGCGGAGCCACATTGCAGAAGAGCGAATCAGTGGAGGGTGAGGAAGGAGAGGAGCCTGAGCCTGAGCCTGAAAAGTAAGAAACGAAAGAAGTCAGACCAAAACCAGTGGTCGTAGCAACAGTAGTGACTCCACCCCCCTCCTGTAGTGTGTTCCAGTTGCCCCGCCCCTTCAGGTGACTGACAGGTGTGTGTTTTGGCCCCTCCCCCACAGGGCGGGCTCGACGTCTGGAGCTCCTCTTCAGAAGTCGTCAAGTGTCGGTGGAGAAATCTGTTCTCTGGGACGGAACGATGACGACGATGATGACAAGAAAAGACGCTCAAGCTTCGGGGCTCGGATGATGGGGATGGTCGGACTGGGAAAGAAGAGCCAGAGCGCTTCCCAGTTAAACCCAGAGGGTGAGTCCAGTCACACTGATAACAGAGACCAGAACCAGGAACCCAAACCAGGGTTTGGATCAGATCAGACCAGAGACTAGCAACCAGGACCAAAAACTAGAGACTGACCAGTAACCATGACCACCTGGTCCCACCTGTTTTAGGGCAGGAGAACACAAACTCAGGTCGCACACTTAGGATTTTACCAGTTTAACCAGCAGACAGAACTGGACTGATGAGGAACCTCTTTTCTTTTCAACTCTGATTAGTTGATGAATGACTTGTCTGTATTTCTGATTGGTTTGTTTGTCTGTTTCCTTCTGTACATCCAGAGGAGGAGAAGAAGAAGAAGGTGGTGAGACTTCCTGTCCAGAGGAGTGTAGAAACTGGGTTAGCAGTCGAGTTTAAAGCTCGTTTCACCCGACAACCGAGCCGCGACCCAGACGCCGAAGACCCAAAACCTGGAGCGTACGTTAAAAAAAAAAAACACACACTGCTCTTTATCTGTTGACAATATGTCATGATTGACCAATACCAAAATGCATATCTCTTTCATACACAGTAACAGGTACAACTTGAAGTGTGTCAGGTTGTTTCTAAACCTTTTTCAGGAGGTCACCAATGGGCTCTGGTAGTGGAAAAGTAAAGCTATAGTATGTGCTCTGAAAATGGTCAATTTGGACAAATTTTGATTCTTGTTTCTAAAGTGCTTTAGATAATTGCTCAGGCATTAATAAGTGCTCCCCGTGTGTTTCGGGTTGTTTTCAGGTTGTGATCATGTTAACTGTATTTTACATTTGTAAAGTGTTTTAGGTGGTTCCAGTAGCATCGAGTCTCTTTCAGGTAGATGGTTACTGACGCCCTCTGGTGGTGGAGTAATAAGACTATACTATGTGCTCCACAAATGGCCAGTTTGGACAGATTTTTTTTTTTTTAATTGCCAATTAAAGGCATACCAAATACCATAATATGACCAGATTTCTTGATAAACTGCACTATGACCAAACATTTTTGTGTATTTTATTCTGAGGAAAAAAACAAGTGATTCTCAAGATTCATAAAATTGAAAAACGCACAAAAGAAACAGAGGAATTAAAGAAGGAACTAGAACTGCTACTGCAGCAGTTTATTTAATTCACCAGACTATAAGACATATGAAATGTGTGAAATCATTCATTTACAGGTTATATGAACTTGTTAATAAACATAAACAATAAATATAATTTCCATCCAGTCATTTACTCCAAATCCTTAGAATGAATTTCTTTGCTCTAAATGTTTCATACTTTATCATAAAAATCTTTAATAACGTCTTTTCTCCTTCCATACGTCACTGCTCTGTTTCTCTTTCTTTATTTCGTCTCTTCAGGTTGATTTTTCCAGGTGTGAAGTTGGCGTCAGACAAACAGTTCACTGGCTTCCTGGAGGGATTAGGCCCCGCCCAGCTGGCTGGACGGCAGACTCTGGCCACACCCCCCATGGGTACGACCAATCACAGCTTTATTCAGACATGATTTCTATTTACGTTTATACATGCACTAAAGGTACACATTCGTACATTAGTTTTTGATGGAAATGTGTCTGTGCGTTGGTCAGGTGACATCCAGATCGGGATGGTGTACAGGAAGGAGCGTCTGGACGTGGAGGTGATCCGAGCCCGGGGGCTTGTGGGTAAACAGGGCAACAAGAACACGCCAGGTAAATAAACATGATAAAAAATAAAATCACTTTAAACTTTACAGGCAGGGACAGAAGTTATTGAATGTCAAATACATATAAGTATAAACTGACAGTTATTAATCATACCTTGTGTGTGTAGCGCCGTATGTGAAGGTTTACCTGATGGATAACGGGAAGTGTGTCCTGAAGAGAAGAACTCGTCTGGCGAGAAAAACCCTGGATCCTCTGTATCAACAACAACTGCAGTTTGAAGAAAATCCAGAAGGCAAAGTCCTGCAGGTAACGCATATTAATAGCATCGCTGTCCTGTGAAAACTGTGTATCTCCAAGGGAGTATGAAGTATTATTTTTCAAGTTAGATTTACTGGACTGAGAGGGTTTTAAAGAGTTTATCACAAAATCAACACATGGAGATATGTGGTTTTCACTGGACAGGAAGGGGATGAAAAACTGATCTGAGATTTAAAGAGATTTGTTCCTGAGATGTAGTGCAGTGAAAGGATAAAGCTCAGTTCAGACCAAAGATCTGCGACGAGACAGAACCGACTCAACCCGGATGATGCCTCACTTTGTCAAACCTTCAGCAGCTCACCGTGAAGCCAGCCGGTTGCATCAGTTACAAATCATGGAAACAAGCAGAAATTAATTTTTTCTTTTAAATTTGCGATACCGTCTCATCATGTTGCATTGCTGTAAACTGGCAGGTTTCAGCAGACGTGTTTCAGCTCGTCCGTTGGTCTGGACTGGGCCTTAAAGCTGCACAAAATAGTGGAAATAATCAAGTAAAGTACAAGTACCTCAAATTTGGAGTGAAGTACAGAACTATAGTAAAAGTTCTGAGTTACATTAATAAACACTCTGTCTGTACTAACCTGTATCTAATCTTATCTTTATCTGTTTTTCTTCAGATAATCGTTTGGGGTGACTATGGCCGAATGGACCATAAATCCTTCATGGGAGCCGCTCAGATCCTATTGGATGACCTGGACCTGTCCAACATGGTGATTGGCTGGTTTAAACTGTTTCCTGCCACCTCATTGGTGGACCCCGCCTTGGCTCCACTGACCAATAAGGAGGTAGAGGGTGGCAAGTCGTAGCGTTGCCGTAGCAACAGGCCGGGAGGGGGCACAGACGGGAAGGACCTAAGATTAAAAAAAAAAAAAAAAAAAGTCTCATGATCCTCTCTGCTGCTGCATGACGTCAGCGAGAGGAAGAGGGGGCGGGGCAGGCTGTGGCCCCGCCCAGAAACAAAGGCCGAGGGCAGGACACCTGGCAAAGGGTGGGGCGGCCTCCAGCAGCCAGCCAATCACAGGAGTCATGTGACTGATAGAGGCATGTCTGGAAACCATAGACTCAGTACATCACATGCTAGTTACCATGGAGACGCAGAACACGGGTTCTGTTCTTTGTTTTTGCATGGAAACGCCGAAAAGAAAAGAGTAGAAAAAATAAAACACGTGAAATGTGACAAAAATCGCCTGAAAAATAAAAACGTTATGAACGAAAAGAGTCTGAGTTTCTGAAATAAGGTTCTACTGGTTTAATGTGGTTCTACTTGAATGATTAAAGAACTGAGTGAGGTTCTACAGACTTGACGTCTACAAGGTCAGCAAGACGGCAGGTAACCTTTGTTTTTCAAATCGGCCTTGATCCTGTTGGGCACTGAGTTCAGAGTTGCCCAGGTCTTTGCTAGGATGTTCTTCCACTCTTCTGTGATGACCTCTCTGAGCTGCCTGATGTTGGTTACCTGGCGTTGCTCAGGCCCCACAGGCGCTGGATTGGGTTTAGATCAGATGTCATGCCAGATCACTCCTTCACAAAGCCAGTGGTTTGCTTGGAGTGATGCTGAGGGTCATTGTCGTGCTGAAATACATCCTGAAATACATCTCTTTGACCAAGCTTTGACTGGGAGGGGACCATCTTCAAAATGTTGCAGTACATAGTGGGATCCATCTGTTCATCAGGTCATTCTCAAACATACTGTACCCCGTCAGATCCAAACCACTTGACCCTACCCTAACCCCTAACCCTTTGTGTCATGACATGCTGCCAGTATGTCTTGTGGTCTGATGAAACAAAGATCAATTTGTTTAGATCTGCATCTTCACCACTAGATGGCACTAAATATCACACAATGAATATTTGAATAAAACTAATAGCACTGAAATAAAGGTGAGGAGGCAGCGGTGAAATAATGTGAACGTTTAATCTTCAGTTTAATTTACAGACTCAAAAGAAAAACTAACAAACAAACAGCTGAGTCATGCAAGTAAACAACTACACAACAAACCAACACAACAACAACAACAATAATAATAATAATATTAATATTAATAATAATAACAATAACAACCGTCATCATCAGGAGTAATAAATACTGTCACACTCACAGCAGATCAGCTGATCTGAGGTCAGCTGATCAGAAAGTCTGAATGGCTTCAGGAAGGGGGCGGAGCTGTGACATCATCCAGTAAACACCTGTTCAGGTAGACGGATGCCAGTGTGGTCCTGAACCTGTTTCAGCCACGGCCACCTGTAAACCCCGCCTCCTACCTGTAAACACCTGAAACGTGAGCAGAACCACAGGGTCACATGACCTAAGGGGGGAGGAGTCACAGAGTGTTTGTGCTTCAGTGAATCGATCGTCAATAATCAATCAGATCGATGAAACGTTCAGTCAGGTGACTGAAGGTGACTCCAGCTGAGTCGTACCGTTGGTCACATGACCATCACCATCATCGTACCATTGACATTTCAGGAAGGGGACAGTTTAACGGACGGACCGGCAGCAGCCTCTGATTGGTCAGTTCATCTATGACATCACTGGAGGCCAAAACCTGCTGAGGTAACGAGCGAACGTTGACGGATATTAGCATGTCGGCTACATGTAGCATTAGGGCTGCACTGTGTGAAGAACATAGTGATTATTTTACAGATATTTCTATACGAGTCATGATTTTAGTGGGAATAGTCACCGTTTACATTTTACCGTGTTTGGTTCATCTTCATCAGACTTTAAGACTGAGTTTCATCAACAAAGGATCATTTTTTAAACTGGATGGTTTAACTTTAAACCTTGTTTACGCCACAGTTTAGTTCTTACTCTGAACTATCTAGATTAAAATTATGTTGCACCAAAAGTTTAAACTCCAGGTTAAATTGTGATCCAGTCGTACAGTAAAAAAAACAAAAAAAAAACAAGTCCAACATTCCCAGACTCCAGTATCTAAAAACACTGTAACTGCATGTTGTCGGAGGATAAAAACATCGGTGCTGTTTTTTATCCTCTGTTATTTGTCCTCAGATTATTTCAAGTTTTTTTTCCCCCCAAAGGAGGAGAAATCATCATGTCAAGTGAAGCAACTGAAAGTTAATGGATCTACCCTAATGTTTATATTTACTATGCACAAACAGCATGAAAAATGTATTTAATAACTCATTTTTAAGCGGGTAAGCAGCATCTCCATATTGAATAAACTGTATTACATTTTTTTTAATTGAATAACAAAGCTCTGCTTCATTTTCAATATGAATTTACTCATTTTAAACCGAGTTTCAAAAATAAACTCAGGACTAATCACAGATTAAAAGTAATCTTCGTTGAAAAACGTCTTTGATTGGGACATTACCCTTGGTCTGCGTTTCCCAACCTGAGAGTTGGGACCTTAAATGGGTCATGGGCCCCAGTTCTATTTGAAAGAGTTTTCTTTTGAACGCAGAGGAGAGACATCAGTGTGTTTTATGTTGTTCAGTAATGAAAGATTCATTCTCAATATCGACGATGTTAAGTGTTTGTTTCGTGTCTGTTATTTGGTGCGATGCTAACAGCCTGTTCGTCTCGTCAGTTTTAGTCATGACTGCTGATGTCTCTTTAGCTGTGATTGAAATTCTTAACGTCTGCCTCATGGGTTTGTCCCTGATCTGGATTAAGCGGCAAAGTGCACTTATTCAACATTGTTTTGAAGATGAAAGTCAGTGAAAAGTGTAGATGTTATGTTATGGCAGTCCATAATTTAGTTTTGTACGTTTTTTAAGTTTAGTTCCCAGGGACACGAAGTTTCTCTTTTGGGTCTTGAGCTGAAATGCTGTGGGAAAGAAAGCACTTAGTAATGTTATAATTTTGATCATATTTAAATTCATATTTCAGCCCTAATTAGCATGTCAGATAACGGTATATTGTCTGTAGTGTGGGATAGCAGTAATGCTAGTGTTAGCTTGTTATCTCAGCAGTTTAGCCATTAGCCCATTAGCCTGTTAGCTTGTAGCCTGCTAGCTTGTCAGCAGAGCAGAAGCAGCTCGTCATCGCTGCTCTCAGGTCCCGGGCCGGACTTTCCAGTCGCTTCCAGACACACGTCGGGGATCTGAGCCGTGTGGACCATCCCACAGTGTTCACAGGGGCCGTCTCGGTTTCCCCGGTGATGGCGGTGGGTGTGGCCTGCAGCGGAGGGGCGGGGCTCCAGCAGTGGCTGTCGGACGTCTCCAAGCGATGAGGATGAGGATGAAGAGTCAGAGTCGGAGACCGGGATCAGCAGCTCCACATCCTCCTCTTCTTCTCTACTGCCTCGCCGCTCACCACCCTCAGCTCCACCCCTTCCTGTCTCCAGCTGCCGCAGCGGGCTGTGATTGGTCCAAGTCTGCGGGTCCTGCTGATTCTGGCCGGTCCGGGTCAGGTTCCTAGCGAGGCGGTGCAGGTTGTGGGCCAGTCGCTGCAGAGCTGAGGGGGGTGGGGCCCGAAGCTCTGAGACTTCACCATCTGGACTGGAGGTTACCACGGTGACAGGGCCAGAGGGGGGCGGGGCCTCTCTGGGGCGAGGCCGGTCTCTGTCCCGGGCTCGGTCGGAGGTGGCGGTGGTCGTCACAGATACGACAGCCTCCACGGCGGCTGTGGGTGGGGTTTTCTGGGGCAGGGGCGCGACAGGCCCACCCACGGCACCGACGCCACGGTCCCGCCCCCGCTCTGCCTCTGTGTCAGTGTCGTCTGAGTCCGGAGACAGCAGGTCTGAACCAGAACTCCCGGTGCTCCCAGTACCGCCGCTGTCCTCCAGGTCAGCAGAGACCAGAGCCAGAGAACCAGACCGCCGGGACCGAGAGAAGGTGAAGAGACGCCGCCACAGGTTACTATGACGACCAGAGGACGGCAGCCGCAGAGACGTGAAGCCAAGCTGAGAGCGAACAGCGAGACGGAGATTCTCCAGAACTGACGCCTGAGGATGGAAAGACAGACAAATAAACACAGAGTTATTATCGATAACGAAAACTAAAACTACGACTAAAACTGACGACAGAAAAACAGGTTTAAGGTGGAGTGAGTGGATCAGAGACCCGTATACAGCAGGGCTATAGTCTCCACTATAGTCTCTACAATCTAAGACACCCATGAAAATTAAATTAACAGCGCAACACAAACTAAAAATAATAGTATTTTGGACTTTTACTTTCTCCTTTAATCTCTCCTGGTTAAATAAAGCACATAATAAAAAAATATATAATAAAATAAAAGACAATGTAAAATTTTACTTTTTCAAGGAATCAAGGAGTGATACCTGTTTTGTACTTTTGATTTAGCTCCAGGTGTTAAATACTGAGCTCTGCTGTGGGTCAAACAATATTGATGGTTCATGGTGTAAAAGAGTAAAATGGCTTTAAACATTATGTATTATTTAACCCTTAAATTCTACAAAGAAAAGAAACACCTGGACAGAGTTTTATATTACGGTGTCCATAACAACCCATGATGACCCTTAGCAATTTCAGCAACATCTCTTTCTTTAAAGTTTCTACACTTTGTAGAAAACTAAAATCAAAAACCAAACTGAAAAACTTAAAACACAAACTCATGAATATTTCCATACATACCTGGCTCCCAGAGCACACTGGGAAATCCTCCACAGGTGGGATTAGTCCCTGTGCGATCAGCTGACCATAGGAGGGTGGGGCTTCCCTCCTCAGTAGCTCCGCCTCCACCCTGGACAGCTGAGTCTCGAATGACCTACAAGACCAATCACACTGAGTCACTGTTTACACTGTTAAAATAAAAAAAGAAAAGAAAAGAAGGTTCGACTAGAAAGAAGCCCCAAAAATAAAATAAAGTACAAAAACAAAACAACAGCAGCCAACTGCTGGTCTAGATTTCTATATAAATATATCTATAAATACTTTCTGACACTAGTTAATCATCTAGTTAACCCGTAGACACTGAGCTCACCTGCGTTCAAACATGCGCAGTGAGTAGAGTTTGCAGGTGCAGCCGAGGGCGATGACCAATAGGAGTCCACAGATGAGGCTGCCGATGACGGCAGCTGTGATGACTCTGGTGGGAACGATAACGGGACAGCTCTCCTCATCACTGCCGTCTCCACAGTCGTCCTGAGCATCGCACACCCACGACTCAAACACACACCGGTTATTCTGCAGGGGGGAGGTCAAAGGTCACACAGGTCATCAGGACACAAATTCAACTGAAATCAAAAAACAAACTCAAAGAATCAAAAGTAAAAACGAGTGAATGACCCCATTGGACGGTGGGTTCCGTACCTTGCAGTGGAAGTTCCCCGGTTGGCAGAAGAAGCAGTTCTTCTCGTCAGAACCATTGGGGCAGCGGTTCTGGTAGTTACAGCGGTCTGATCGAGGGTAACAAGCACCGTTTCTGGAACAGGGGAACTCGTCCTCCTGACATGAAGAACAGTTCAGCTCATCACGGCCATTAGGACAATGCCAGTACCCATCACAACGCTGCTGCTCGGTGTAACATCCCCAGTTCCCCCCACAGGGAACCTCCCAGGGCAGGCAGAACCCGTCCACCTGAAGAAGAGAGAAGGAGAATGTTTAAAAAGGCTAAACAGAACCCATCCTTCTTAAGAGCAGAACATTTAAAACAGAACCAGTCCAACTTAAGAATAAAAAAGGACAATATACATCGGTTCACCAGAATCCTTATAGAACACACCTGGTAGGTGGCATTGAAGCCTCTGGCAGCATTGATCTTGTCAGCGTAGAAGTGAACTCTCAGCTGACCAGACGATGTGACAACAGCGAGAGGCGCTCTGGAGTCAAAGGCGGTCAGAACTCTGAGGAGACGGCGAGGGTTCTCCTCTAGACCGTCGTACACCTTCACATAGTCCCCGTATCCAGTCCCGTCGAGTTTAAAGTCTGTGAACCTCAGGATCACCTAAAGGAAGAGAACATAAGGGGAACATCAGGAGGAGAAAATGAGAACTTTAGAGGAGAACATCAGTCACTGTTTCATTGAGTTTAAAGTCTTTGAACCTCAGAATAGAAGAATCTTAAGGACAAGAACAGGAGAATGTAAGGGGAATGTCAGGAAGAGAGTGTCAGGAGAACATGAGAAGAACAGCAGAACATCAGCAGAACTCCAGGAGAACATCAGCAGAACGTGAGAGGAGGTCAGAAGTCAGGCGTACCTTGCGGTGGTCTCCGGTGTCAATCAACCAGGTGCAGTTACTTCCTGGAGGATAAAAGTCTGGATAGTTTGGAGAACTGAAGGATCCATAGAAGTTCCGGAGCCATTCTCCACAGGTAGGAACATCACAGTCCACCTCATCACTTAAGTCCTGACAGAGACATATCAACAAACATATTTAAATAAATACTGAGGTCCCGACAGACACATGATAATAACAGTACATCACAGTCACTGCGAGCTGATCTGGGAACACTGGCTGAACCGTTGTGGTACCTGGCAGTCGATGCTGCCGTCGCAGCGCAGGCTGTGTGGTAAACAGGTGTAGATGCGGGTGTAGCGGGACACACAGGGGAACTGGTTGAAGCTGCAGGGCTGGAAGGAGATGAGCGAGTCCACACATAGCTCCTCGTCGGAGTTATCTCCACACTCATCCATGGAGTTACAACGCCACGGCTTCGGAATACACTTCAGATTGGAGCAGTGGAACTGATCCACGTCACAGCTTGACGCCTCTGGACTCCCTGTAGGAACAGAGAACTGATTAATGACCACTTTTATGTCGTTTTCATCTTGTGCAGTCTTTTATGAATAATTTAAAACCGCAAATAACAGTCTGATTTCTTCCACTTTCATACAGGACAAAAAGTCAGCCTTTAAATGATGATTTGACATTGATAGTGATAATAATTGATATTTGATATATCGCCCAGACTCACATCAGAGTATTGATTACTGATTGGGCGTGTTTCTATCTGTCTGTATTAATCCTCTGTTTCAGTGTTCAGATCTCCCATCAGTCTTTAATCCAGGATTACATCCCGTCCTTCTGCTCTGTAAACAGCTGTTATGTAACTCATCCCCTCCCATGATGCCGTGCAGTCCTGACCTGTGATGTAGGACAGTCTGAAGCCCTTCCCGGTCAGAGTGTCGTCAGAGTGGAAGTGGATCCAGACGTGGTCCTGAGAGGAGATGTAAGGAGGCGGTCTGGAGGATCCACAGACCCTCAGTCCGTCCAGACTCCTGTAGCTGCTGATGGACATCCAGTCTGAGGAGCAGCGATGGGAGCCCTGAAGATCAAAGTCCTGAAAACTGGACAGACAGAACAGAAACATGGGACTGAGGTTCAATAGTGTGTTTTCTAACTGAGTGAAATGACCCTTTAGTGCCAGTGTCAGCAATGATAAGAACTGTCTGATTTCTCTAAACACTAAAGAAACAAGCTTCAGGGCTTCCTTTAGCAAAGGATACACTCGATTAGAGTCAAGACACATTAATCAGCACCAAGAGGATGCTTTACAAACGCTCAGTATCAGTAGAACGTGGCTGTGATTGAGACTGATGGATGATGCTTCAACCAGAATCACTGACTTTAAGGGAAAGATAATGACTGAACTCTGAATGTTACACTGCTGTGGGTGTAAAATGATCACTGTGTAACCTCTGCTCAGTTTTGTATTAGTTATTTTCTTGTTCTGAGTGTTGTTGTATTGCAGCCTTCAGGAGTATCATTAATT
>JAPQRN010000003.1:20176664-20187231 GCA_037367275.1 Coranthus polyacanthus
ACACACACACACACACACACACACACATTACTACGTATTCCTGCAGTACCATGGGTCACATGACCTAAACTGTACATGTGACTTACTGGAGTCAGGTGGAGTCGCTGTCAGATCTGCTGTCACTACAAAAACACACGACAATGTGACCTCTGACCTGTCTGCAGTATCACACACACCTTCAGCAGAGACGGAGGGCGGGGCTTACCTGTTTCTGTCCCTGTTGCTATGGTTACCAAGTCTGTCTGCGAATATTCTCCTGTAACTAAAGAAAACAGAGTCATCAGCATACATTTACTGTATTAGTATGTACAGTTACTGTATTAATATTAACAATATGGGTTCTAGTACTGATCCCTACTGAAGCTGCGATAAAACCCCTTCATTTCAGCCCACCACGATGTTCATAGAGGTGTCAGGGCACAATGATTGCTCCTTGCAGCTTTAGTTTTATCTGTTTTTATCCATTTCCTCACAAACAGAATTAAGTTATGAACAGAGAAGCTGAAAATGAAGGTCAGCCAGGAACATTTTTGTCAAAGAAAACCATTTTATTTGCAGTAATTATAATTGGCCTTATGGCTCTGCCTTAGGTCTACATCGAAAGCCTAAAGCAGGGAGAGCAGCATCAAGACCCCCATAGGCAACAGAGGCATCAAAACTCCATGGGGAACAGAACAGCATCCTACAGGGGACAGAAACATCAAGACCCCCATAGGCAAGAGGAACATCAAGGGTTTACCTGACTGCAGTGAATTTGTGTAGCTGTTCAGGTGTGATGACTCAGTGTGAAGGACAACAGGTGACGATTCTGGAGCAAAACATGATCATGTGACACTCAGGTGAATCAAACAGACAAACTGTTGATGTGGTCATCATAGAAACCAGTCCTACCTGTGACATCATGACCCAGTCCAAGACCTGACGCTAGAATCAATGAGGGAACGGTATGTTAAACTGATCAATCAGTTCATTAAGTATTGATTATGTGCGTGTCCTCTCACCTGTCAGGTCGATAGGTAGGCTGGTCGCTGACTCTGCTCCTCCTGCTGATATCACCACATCACCCAGTTTTATTATTACAGTCAGCAACAATCAATAAACATAAACCAATAATCAGTAAGTCAGTCTGATCAATCACCTGTCAGATCAGACGGGATGTTCTGAGTCTGAAGATCAGTAAAGGAGAAGAGTCGGTCCGTTACGGCTGCAGAACAACAGAAGCAGAACCAGTCAAGTTTATTTTAATGTTCGTTTCCATCCACTACTGTTGTGTGAATATTGAGAGTTGGAGAGATTTTTTTTTTAAATTTCCAGTGTCTCCACTTGGGGTTTTAATGCAAAAATTTTAAATGTGAATAAAAACAGCTGGAACGCATCTAGAGGGAAACAGGAACATTATGTTCTTAACCTAACCTGGTCCTGCTCTGTTCTCTAAAATCATCTGACATTGAGGTTACTGTTGTTCTGAAGGTTAAATACTTACCTCCCATTGTATCGCCCAGCAGAGTCTGTCGACCATTTCCTGAAAACAAAATGTAACATGTAAAAACACAGAACCAGAACCAGAAGACCAGCAGAACATCAGAACAGAACTCACCGTTTGAGTCGGGGGAGTCTGGGCCATCTGTGAGAACAACAACACAAACATGTGTCCTTAACTGAGTGAGAACCTCAACACAAACAAGCAGTCCTTCATTGGTTCCGGTCGTATTTAGAAGGCTGGAGTTATGAATGTGGACAAGTGGCTATGACTTGTGGAATCCCCCAGGGTTCAGTTCTCGGACCCCTTCTGTTGAGTCTCTATATGCTCCCTTTGGGTCAGATTCTACAGAACTCCAACACTGATTACCACAGTTATGCAGATGATAGACAGATACATGTGTCTCTGTCATCAGACGACAGCAGCCCAGTAGAGTCACTCTGTCAATGTTTGGACCAAGTGAGTAATTGGATGAGCTAAAATGATCTTCAATTAAATAAGTTTTAACCATGACAAAGAAAACACAGCATATGACTCCAGTTAGTTACAGGATACATTTTAAAGTGCTGCTACTAGTTTATGAATCACTGAATGGTTATGGTCCAGAATCTGTGACTTCTTAAAGTATAGAAACTGAGTAAGACTCTTAGATTCATCCGTCAGCGTAACAGTGAAACTGGACATTATTAGTTGCCAAAACAACATAAAAGTGTTGAAATCTGTACTGACCTCCCTGAGCTGAAGAGTGGGAGGAGCCTGAGACAGAACTGGAAGCTGATTGGTGTCCTGAGCTTGGTCCCGACTGGTTGTCTTGAACTGAACCTCCTGAATCAGAATGGAACCACAAATACCCGGAAAAGGAAAATGTCCAAAGTTTAATGACCAGAAAAAATACACACAGGTCTAAAAAAATAAAAATATGAACCATCACATGACTTCTTTGTGCTGGTCACGTGACTGTGGGCGTGTCCATACCGGCAGGTGAGTCACCTGAAGCTGGAGCCACTGTCACACGTGAACTGCCCACTGGAACGACAAACTGATCAATGTGAAGCTGATCAATAATGAAGACATTCAGAGAAGGAGAAAATACTCACCTGTGGCGTCCAGCTGAGTGGGCGGAGCCGTGTGATCTGTCAGAAACATGATTGGAGGAGAGAGCTGTCAGTAACATTCAAATCAAACGGTTGAGTTTTTACAGAACTGAAAAGGGTTAAAGTCGATTCTTCTTAAAAAGGTGAGAAGAATTTAAATGAGACCTGGAATGTTAACATCTGGTCCGAATGGATCAGCTCCACCTGAAAACACAAACAAATAAACACAAAGAAAACAAACATTATTATACAGGAAAACAAACAAGCATAAACTGTACATTTTTAAGTATACAGACAAAAAATCAAACATATTTATATACATAAAAATACAAATAAAACCATAAACAAAGGAGTGAAAAGTAAACTGTAAATAAAGAAATAAGCTTTATTTAAACTGACAACAAAACCCAATGTGCTCAATAACAAGTAACATATAATAAAAAACATGATGATCCTTATGAGGTTCTTTCTCTTCTGAATTTTCAGCTTACTTAGTTCAGAGAAAGATGGCAGGAATAAAATGAGAATAAGATGTATAATCTGTGTACATTTATAAACAGAAAAACACAAAACAGACCTAAACAGTCGTCTCTGTTTCCTTCCCTGAATGTGGTTTTCTCAGCACGGACTTTAGTTTTTCTGCTTTGTTTGTTTGTGGTTTAGAAAAGTTTCGGAGCATGTTTTGTCTGTTAAAACTCACCCATCACACTCAGGAGGAAGTCGTGACTGGACGGGTCGATGACTCCTGATGTGGAAGAAGAAATAAAGAAATGAGAAATGTGAAGGCACACATGAACACTGAAACAGTTCAAGTCAAAACATCATAAACAGTTGAAGATTAAATTATGAAAACCTATCATTAAAAGACTACGAAAGATTGTTTCCATGTTTACCTGTAGAAACGGACTCACAGGAACTTCAATACCTGCCTCCATTTGGCCCCGCCCCTTCCCCTCACCTGTCTGCCTGTTGCCCCGCCCCCTTCCCCTCACCTGTCTGACCGTTATCAGCTCCTCCTCCTCCGTTCAGCAGCTTCTGTCCGTTGCCTGAAAACCATTTAGAATTCACTTGATTTTCTGTATTTATGCTTCAGCTTCTACTGAAGCTGATTCATAAACACAGACCAACTTTAAACATTTCACATTATGTATAAATTCAGATTTGTTGTGTTTAATGTTAACATCTTAATATTTCAGTATGGATTAATAATTTATGGGTCAGTTTTTAATTCAAAGACAGTTTTATACCGTTGGACTCGGTGTCGACTCCATCAGAACCTGAAAACAAACGTAAAACAGACTTCAATCTACCCTTCATTTCACCAGGGTTCGACTCATTATCAGATCTGATGTTCAGTATTTTTACATTATCTGTGTTTTTTAAAGACAATGGAAAATCCCAGTGGCTTTTTGTTGGGGGAGTCTGGGAGATGTTTCCATTGGGCGAAAACCTCAATTTCTGGACTCTTCACGTTCATAGTCAGAAACCACTGTGTGGTTGATGATACGTCTGCAGTATTCAGCAGAAACCCTGCTAACAGCGAACCTTTAACAGAACATGCGTCGCTAGATATTTACCGTTTGTTTCTGAGTGGGCGGAGCCTGCTGCATGATCTATGCCTGAAAAACACAAACTGTTCTGCTGCACTGATGTAATTTAGCACGATGAATAAAAATAAAGAGTTAAACTGTGTTTTTGTTACCTGCAGGCTGAGCAGCAGATGGATCTCCAGGTGAGCCTGAAGTCACAAGGAACATTACTACAAACTGTTTGAGGCGTTTGATGGTTCATTCAGGTGTTTTGTTTTTATGTTTTACCTGCAGGTTGTGAAGCGGCCGAGCTGCTCAAACCTCCAGCTGCTGAAAAACAAACACATCAAGACCAAAAAGACGTTTTATTCCCTGCACAGCCTTTCAAATGAAAATGTTTAGTGTATAACCGATGTGTTTTACATGTTACCTGAATCCACAGAAGAATGACCTGGATCACCTGACAGAAAACACAATAAATGAGTACAGATGTTACTGAGCAAAGTCGGTTTTAATTGATTACTGTGATGTTTCGTTAACCTGCTTCATGAGGACGTCCTGTTCTTTACCTGCTGAGCTTCCTGCTGTTCCACCGTTTGTTCCGTCCACCGCTGAATGACTGCTCGAAGCTGCAAACACAGAAATTCATTGATCTGTATTTAGAGATTACAACATTTAGTGCATGAAGAGGATCCAAAGAATCACTTGACACCAAATTTGTTGCTGTTAGTCACAAATCCATGGAGAACTTAAAAAAAGTGAATTTGTACCACTTTCTGTTTAGGCCTCGTATCCAGTTTTACTATAATAACAATAATAAAAATAATAATATAAACAAAGTGATATAAACTGACCGCTGTGATCCTGAATGTAGGAGGAGCCAGCTGGTCCGTCACTGACACCTGCACAGAAAACACACCTGAATCACATGACCATTCAATTAAATACGTCTTCATCTTGTCGCATCTGAATATTAATAGTTTCTACATGGCTTTTCAGCATCAGATGTTCTTAATTCATATCGTACTTCTTATTGAGAAAATTGGGTTTTTGTTGTCATTCATTTAAATGCAGATTATTTCTTTATTACATTTGTAAAGTAAACATTTCATGTGTCTCACATTTGCAGAAAAACCCAGACTCATGACAAATGTCACAGTGGAACAAGATTATTTACAAAGCTGTGTATATGAGGTATTTGATAGATGTTTTCAGACTCTGTTTGACTCTTCATCTCCTGGTTCTGCTTGAGTAAACATTCTGCTTTCTTGGTCAAAGTCTGGTAAATGAAACGTGGAACCTGAAGCAACATGCTTCTGCAGCTCAAATCAGTTTCTGATGACAGACCCCACCCCCCAACCCGCAGCATCGCCTGTTACCGGGCCGACCGACCGATGGAGAAACATCTCGTCCAGGATGTGGATCAGATCAGACTGAGTCAGGTCTCAGTGTCAGCAGGTTAATCTGGATTAAACGGGAACAAAAAACCGTTGTGGAGGAAAAACCGGATCAGTTACCTGAAGCTCTGGATGCCGCCACCGTGGTGGGCTGCTGAACGCCAAGGATTCCTGTTGGAGGAGGGGGGGTGGTATCAGGTGAAACTCAGGTCTGAATGAATACAGCTTCTGTTTGGTCAAAGTGAAGACGATGGAGCAGCTGAAGTTCATTAAACACAGCTCAGGCTGAAATATCCTGCTTATTAAAAATAAATCAAACAACTGCCAAAACCTCATCTGTTATTTAAAGGGTCACACAGAACTAAAACTATAATTCATTTAAAGATGTGTTTAAATGAGTAGTTTAACCTTTGATTTAAATATTTATGCACAGTTTTATGTTGAAAAGTTAAAGGTCACAGGCGGAAAGTGGTTTAGCTTCTCACCCACAATCTTATCCTGACTCTTGGAGTCATCATCATCTGGAAAAGGAGAGAAGATCCAAGCTTTATTTCTCTAATTAAAAGTAGTTTAACCAAAGTTTTTAATACGTTCCACTTACAGTGAAGTTGCGTTTCATGTTTTCTGTCTAAAATCACAAAAATATCTCATCTTTTTCTCCTTCAGTTTGTTCATTCGATCGATGGATGACAAGCTTTTCTTTGCACATATTTGAGTTTTATTTTGACAATTTAATCACTGATTATTAAACATATTTGAGAGTGGCCTGCAGGGGGCGCCACAGTCAATCACCACAAGTCAAGCGACTTTATCAAACCGGAGCATTTCAGTCTGTTTCAGAATAAAAACAGATCCATCTAGAAATGGATCCAAACCGACACAAGAGAAGTGAGACCGAAAAGTTTGTCCAGACTCAAAAAAGTAGGTTTTGCATATTTTGTGATTTTGAAAATAAAATAGACAAACAGAAATGGACGCGGCCTCTATTGGCAGCTCATTCCAATGAACATGATGTGAAGTATGTGAATGTGCAATATATGGCTTACAAAACAAAATATTAATATATTAATATTAAAAAAATATAGATAAAAGTTTATAAAATGCACCAAGTGATGAGAATAAAGTCTCAGTGTTGTTAAATCCTTTGTTTATTTTTGTTCATATGTTATACTTTTTGTTTATTTTTTGTTAATTTTGATGATTATTTTGTTATTTTCTTGATTTGATGCTTATTTGGTTGATTTTGATTTAATGTTGTGAAATCCATCATCCTACTCTTTAAATCAAAAGAAACAAAATGAAATATAACAGACAATACTTTTTCATATTGTGTTTTTCATTATTTGTTCATTGTTTGTTCGTTTTGTTGATTATTTTGTTGATTTTATGAATACGCTGTCTTTCACAACATTAGGTCAAAAAATGAACAAAGTCAGTTCGATCTTCATTCTTATTGAACTTTCTTCTCTTTCTTCAGCGGCAGGAGGAGAAAATGCAAAGTCGTGTGAAGTAGATCTGAGCTGCAGTTATTTGAGATGTTTTCTATGTAAGATCTTCGTGTGTTTCCGTGTAGTTTATGTTACGTCTGTTGACCGGAGCTGCATTTCTAACTGACAGTAGCTGGCGTTGTTCGCTGCTGCAGCTGTAGAAGAGCAGAAGAGTCTGAAAAACACGCCCGAGTCCTCGACCTAGAAATGAGTGTAATGTGGCTGTTATCACGATCGTAGGCAACGCGGCACAAAACAGACTCAAACATAAACTTCATGTAAGTACACCAGCTAATGCCAGTCTACTATATTGAACCTTTATGGATGTATTTTTTAAAATCCATTGCAGCGCCACCATGTGGCCGATTTGCATCAAACGTGACACTGTGGCTCAATGGACCATATACTGCACGTGTAAAATGTTCAGATTCATGTTGAATTTACAAGTCATGCTTTACAGGTGTATGAACTGTCGTCTGGCTGAGTTACAGCGTTTTATCTAAAAAAACCCACTATGATGGTAAATGTCCCAGCCAATCACAGGCAAAGTACAAAATCAAAATGTGCACAATAATAATGGTAGAAATGGGTGTGGCCTAGACATGGATCAATTCAAGGAACATGTGACATAAAGTATTTGAATGTGTGATGTACAGTTCATGAGTTATTCAACAAAATGTATTTAAGTTTATTATAGCGCTCCCTTGTGGTTGACATGTTGCAGATTTCTCAAGAAAATGTTCAGGCCTTTTTATGCTATGTTATTGAAATCACACCTTAACAATTTCTCTGCTACTACAACTACTACTAATAATAATAATCATCGTTTGATTGATTAATTGATTCTGCATGTGGCTGTTTGATATCGATCACCTTAACATGAACCATGTGAGTCATGTTCTGCTTGATTAAAGTTTGTGGTTTAGGTTCCAACATGTGTTAAAGGTCAAAAACAAAGGAACAGTTAGTAACAGGAAGTGAACGTCTGTCATAACCCACACAACCACCAGAGGTCACTGTCAGGTTAAAACAAACAACAAACAATACAGAGGCTTACAGGTCATTAATACATTTAAAAAAGTGTCTGAAAAAAGTCTAAAGGTTGATTCCTGTTTGAGTTCGATGTCTTTAAATTAAAATCATAAAACATTCACTTTACAGAGAAAAGAAGGAAATCTAAGACATTAAAACAGAGAATGTAAATGAGAGCAGGTTGGTCACATACGTGACCCTCAGTCCTACCCTCCTCCTCCTCCGACAGCTCCCCCTCCCCCTCCTCTGGAGCCTCCACCTCCACCTCCTCGTGCTCCTTCTCTGGAAAATAACAAGACAAACAAACTGTCAAACTGTCAAATAAATTCAAATAACAAAACCTAAAACACAATAAATGAATGTTTACCCTCCACAGGAGCCGTGGACACTGTTGTTGAAAGAATGACAACCATCGACACCATCAACAGGTTTCTGTTGTGACAGAGGAGACCGTAATCCAAACTAATCAATATTGATCACCAATCAATAGTGTTTAATACCCTTTATACCAATAGCATTTCATCTGATCCTAATCAATACTAATCCTCGAGGTCAACAAGTCAATACTCATCAATACTGATCAATATTTATTCATATCTATCAGTACTTAAAAATACTTCATGCTTAACAATACATGTCAATACTCATGAGTACTTAACACTTAAAAAAACTGATAAAAAATGCAAACTGTCAGTAGACAGGCAGTAGAATTGAAGTCAATATTGATCAATACTAATCAATACTGATCAATGATCAGCCAAGAGTTATTTAAAGGCTTGTATCTCCTGTTTGTTTTCATGTGAAAGTTTAAAAAATGGATTTGATGCGTTTGAGGTTTAATTAAAAAACATTTCACTGAATAAACTGAATGTTTCATTAAAGACACAAACATCAAAACATCTGAAAGTAAACAAACAAACAAACAGCAAAACACAACAAAATATCTGGATAGATGACCTGTCAATCAATTTATATAAACCACACACATTACAGCCACATTATTCAATTAAATAATAACAACAAACATGCACTGTATTATAATCATATAACTGATGTACTACTGCAGATATTACAGTGCAACTGATGTAATATTACAGTACTACTACAGATATTACAGTACTACTGATGTAGACACTGTGTGAGACAGTAATAGTTTAACTCCATTAATAGTTACCATTAATATTCATGTACAACATAGTTTAACCCACTGAAAACTGAAGTATAAGAAGTTGTATTAGTATGAACTTCACCACTAGAATACTATTAAAAAACTGCAGTATAGTAGTGTGATGTGTCGTATAAATGATGTGTAGTATAAAGAGCAGTACTCACAGTGGCAGCATCCTGCTGTCTGACAGATTCTCTGTTCAACAAAAAAGAAACAGCAGAAAAGCTGCAGCTCCGCCTTCAAACACTGATATTTATACAGAGCAGCTGAGAGGAGGGGCCAGTTCAGCTGGAAATACTACAGAAAATACTACAAATATTCAGGAAAATATTTCAAACTGATATAAAGTATATATACAGCAACCGAGAGGAGGGGCCTATACTGCAGAAAATACTATAGAAAATACTTCAAATATTGAGGAAATTACTACTAATGCTGATATATATAGAGCAGCTGAGAGGAGGGGCCTATTAGGCTGAAAAAAACTACAGAAAATATGACAAATACTGAGGAAATACTACAAACACTGATATATACTGTACACAGCAGCTGAGAGGAGGGGCCTGTTATACTACAAAATACTACAGATAGTGATGAAAATATTTACTGTATTTATATATATATACATGTGTTCAACACCATCCAACCCTCCGTCCTCAGAGACAAGCTCCAAGAGATGGAGCTGGATCCTCCTCTGTGTCCTGGATCCCAGACGACCTGACAGGAAGGACACATTTCATCAGACTGAAGACCTGCGTCTCTGGGACAGAAATGAGCATCACTGGGGCTCCACAGGGGACTGTTTTGGCTCCCTTCCTGTTCACATTGTACACAGCACACTTTACTCTGATTTACTTTACTCTGATGATACTTGTGGCGTGTATCAGGAATGGACAGGAAGGGCACTACAGGGATCTGACCAAAGCCTTCTCTGACTGGAGTCACAAGAACTGCCTCCTACTGAACACCTTCAAGACCAAAGAATTAGTGGTGGATTTCTGAAAGTCTAAGCCTCCTCTTCAGCCAGTCAACATTCATGGGGTGGACATTGAGATTGGAAGGAACCTGGACTCACTGGAGGCTGGATACCATGAGGGACACGGTCTACTGCCTTCTTCAAGTCCACAAACCGCATGTGGACTGGATGGACAAACTTCCATGAACCCTCTAGCACCCTGCTGAGGGCAAAGAGCTGGTCCAGTATCCCACAACCAGGGCAACAACCGCATTGTTCCTCCTGAATGAGGTTCAACTATCGGCACAGAGTCACTGTTCCATGGCTTCACCGAACTCCCACTTCCACTTGGCCTGCGGCGCCTGTCAGCTGCCTCTGGAGATCCACAAGCCATCCAAGCTCGATATGACTCCTTCACCCCTGGT
>JAPQRN010000003.1:20189757-20200722 GCA_037367275.1 Coranthus polyacanthus
GAAGAAGAAGAAGAAGAAGAAGAAGAAGAAGAAGAAGAAGAAGAAGAAGAAGAAGAAGACGTCAGCTCTGAGAGGTGTCACTGACGTCTGCAAATAAACTGTACACATAAAATGTACACATTAAAGGAATAATATCTAACATTTCTGGGCCTGTGTTATGTTATCAACTTGTGTACTTTTATTACCTATTGTACACGTCCCCCTGGGCTCCACCTTTAAACGATACATATAAAAACATCATTTTAAAAGCAAATCAACACATTTGAATTCATCAGACAAGGCAAGTTTATTTATGTAGCACATTTCATACACATAGACAATTCAATGTGCAGTACATAAACCTCATGATCAGTCAGTACATACACATGTTAAACATAAAACACAGAACATTAAGTTGTGAGCAGAACTTACACTGATATGATTATATGTACAGGAATAAAAACACTTCCCACCCTCATGGCATAACATCCTACAAATACTAGATGACACTAGTAAGATAGATGTATAGACTTTATTGTTGTTTGAAAAGGATATTTGTTGCCACAGTCAGCACAGCACCTCGCAAAAGCACAAATACACAAGCAAACAGTGAAGCTATAGATGTGGACACATTTATCTGCTCCTCCTCATACGAATCACCTGCTGTTTTGTTTGCTGTTTCTCTGTCGTAGTTTTCCCTTTTACAGGCCAGTGTCCTGTAACTGACATGGTTTTCTTAATTTGAATTTTAAAGATGGATTTCTGTGTTAATTCAGTCAGAAATAGTGGTTAATGATTCGATGTTTTGTTCTCTATGTACTGTCCTGTCTTCAGTTTTGAAATGCATTCTCCTCACATTAGTTCCATCAGACTCTGGAGAGCGAGACGCGCTTCAAGTGTTTTTTTTGCATTCGTCCGTATCATCGGGAAATAATCAGGTTGCAAAAGAGTAAGAGTACACCAAGTTTAATTAAATCAGATGTTAAATATTTTATATGAAATGCTTCCAACAAGTGAAACCTGTGTCCAGAACTACTGACCAAAGTGAGGAAACATCCTCACCACAACAAGCAACGCACCTTGTCTTAAAGATTAAATATGAAGATAGATGACCTGGCACTTGATGCTTTTCCAAGCTTCTGTGTTCACCCATGGAGTAGAGCGATCGGTAATTACAGCTGTCAACCCCCTACCTGTCTGAAATGAGACAAAGTCTGTGTCATGGGCAGAGTTTCAAGAGCCTGAAAACATTCACAGAAGTGGGTAGACGTCTTGTTTCCTCTCAGACTGCTTGAATTACAATATGCTGAAAGAGAATTATGGACTCTTTTCTCAATAAAGTAAAAACTATGAAGCACTGCAGCTTGGTATACAAAAAATACAAACCTATATCTGTTTTAAAGGCATTGTTTTCAGTGGATACAGAATTAGTGTCAACAAATCAATGTAAATAAATATGAAAATGATGAAATCAATCTGCAAAAAATCCTTTATAAATACCTATGAGGGAACATGAACCCTTTTGTTTATTCTAGAAACATCTGACAACCTTTGTCATTTTGAGCATTTATTTGCAGAAACTGACACAAAGTGCAGTCTTAGCAAACCTTGAATAATGCAAAGATAACAAGTTGAAGTTCAGCACCTGCCATTAAAACCAGTTGAATCTAATTAAGTAGTTTTACTTACTGTTACAGAATTTACAGCTCTATAGACATAAAGCGATATAACAAATGTCCCATGAAATACAGTACAGCTGGTTTCAAAAATACTACAACACAAAATGAACACAAACATGTCTCCTGACGTGTCTCTTGATTTAATCACTTCTCTGATATTTATTTCTACTGATTTATGTTTCTAGGAATCAGGTTTAGTCGTGGGTCAGGAGTTTCAGCTACACTATAGATCACGGATGTTAGATAAGTCAGTGAGAGCAGCTCTCATCAAAGTCTGTCTGATTCAGTCCCATCATCGCTGTCCACATCTGGTCACATGACCTCAAACTATTACTGCTGCAGTCACGTGACCTCAAACCTGACTATGAACACATTAACAGTGAGAGCTGTCGGCCAGTGGAGGGCACAGCTAACCTGCTAATCCACATTCACACAATGTCAGTAAAATCATTCTTCAGTTTTTGAACGGTGCAAAACGATAAAAACTGGTTGCATTAATACCACATGCATGTCTGAATGACAGTTTGTCCTGAATGACAAACTGTCACAACTGTCGACTGTCAAACTGAGACACCAGCAGACATTTGGCGTCGTATGAATTACAGACCACAGCCTCCTCTCTGCTTCTCTGATGGTCCATCCCCTCCTGCACCAACAACAGACGATGAGGTTAAACTCACCAGCAGACATGTACTGATGAGGCTGATGTGTACAACACAACACACTGTATATATAACATGTTAAAACACATATACCTACGCCGTCAGTTATACTGAAGTGAGTAATGTCTAAGAATCACAATGTACAGCAGCAAAGCATATACTGCATACTACAAAGAACTACTGCCATTACATAGAACACATGAACAGAATCACATAGAACATGTGAAAAATGTTCCACAGAACCTGGTCGTTTTGAAGTGTGACTCCTAAATAAAAGTAGTCCCAGACGCTGACTCACAACCACTACAGTAGAACACAGGGAGCTGACATCCACCACTACTGGTAGTTTTAATGAACCAATGCAAAGTATGTGGTTTACGTAGCTGCACACTGTGAAAAATAGAGGCATAATGACACATGAAAGAACACTGCAGCATTCTACATCATGAAAAAGACATTTTAGAAAACGGTTGTAAATCAGGTGACCATATGTCTGTAAATGGCCACTGGGAAGGCTAAGCTACTGCCTAATTGTAATAGCAGTCCTAATATGAGAATAGCGTTTCTAACAGCTGCCTTTAGATGTCTCAGAACAGTTTGTTTCAGATCAGGTCAGCTAATAGTCCTTATCTTCTTGAGGAAGAGCTGACAACAGGAGCAGATGAGCCATGGACATATCCTTCACTTATACTTCATCTGCACAAATTGTGTTGTCACTGGACAGTTTTAACAGTTCAACAGTTAACAGTTGACTAGGATCTGGAAGGTTTGATGTGGTGGAAGACAGAGTTCTGCATCTCTTCTGGAAGGTCAGGAGCAACATGGTCAGATCTGACTGGCCACAGTGATGGATGCTGCTGCAAAACATAGTACCCTGATGCCATCACTTGTATCCCCCGAGTCTTTCCCTGGGTGGTATCATCCGCCGGGTTATTCTATTCAATGTAGTGTCATGATTGGGGATCCAAGAATTCTTGGACTTCCGAAATCCTTGTTCCAACAAACACCTTGGACTTACGAGACTCTGAGTGAAGCCAGACCAGGACAGTGGTGGAATCTGTCCAATAGACAAAGTCATGGATTTCCAGAATGAACTGCTACCAATTGGGCTCCAGTCAGAGCGGTGCAGGTGCACAGTTCTAGTCTAGAGAGTTGCCTTTTGGGGGCAAATTTGGGAACTTGCTGTGAGAAAGACCACCTGCACTTATCCATTTGCATCTTTGGTGTGGAGGTAGTGCACTGCAGCATATCTCACTCTCAGAAGCATCACTGAAGACATGAACAGTCCTCCTACAGGTGGAAAGATCCAGATCAGGGCTTTTGTAGCGTTTAGGGAAATGCTGACAAGAACTCTGTAGATTGCATGCATAGTGGGGGACTCACATTGGCTGGGCTGGCTTGTAACCCACTGTATCACGGAGACAGTACAACATCAATCCCAGAGCGAGTTCTTGGGGGTCAAGGCCGTTCTGGGTGAACCACGTTTTACTGCTTTCTGATGTGCATTCTGGTGGTAGATGGCTGATCATCTCAGGATGCATGTTGGCTCATTGACACAAATAAAATCCAGCCTCTACCAAGAGATGAGGCAACTTGTCTGCTGGCTTCTGCACTTCTTCAGTGGTGATTAAGCTTTGCAGCCAGTTGTCCACATAAAAACAATGTTCCACTAGAGTGCACACATCCTCATCCTGCTGACTGTGATTTGTCACATGGTGTTTCACAGTGAAGACAGCAGGGATCACATGTTGTTTTAAGGGGTAGTACCAACCACTGGTAGACACTGGAATGTGATGTGTTCACATCTCACCATATGAACCTGGGTGAAGGTTGGTCTTCAGGTAAGAGATGGATCTGATGGAACATACCCTTTATGTTGCTACCGATTGCCACTGCATATTCCCAGAAGCATAGGAGGACTCCTAACAGGATTGATCTTAATGTTGGACTAGGAAGGAGTTAGTAGGTGGCAGAGTACCACCGTCTTAGGAGCCTCTAGTACAGGGAGGTTCTTTCTCCACAGAAGGGGTTTGGCATACCATTAGATACCATCAACCTCAACCTGTACTGTCTTCTCTTCCAACATCCACATCCTTCTTTGACCATGTAACGATCTTCTCACTCTTGCAGGGTAGTACATCAAGTTGCCACAGATACTAAACTGTGCTGCAGATATTTTGAAGGGCCTTAAAGAGTCTAGGCCAACAGAGTCTTAGTATAGTATAGTGTAAGATTTCCACTGTGGTGTAGAAGTCTCAGCCTCTCAGTTATCTTATTGGCCTCATCATCGCAGATTGTGGCTTATCCTCTCTGCTTGTTGCTGAGGTGATCTGATAAGCTGGGCGTAGATCCTGATGATCTGATGACCGTCTAACTGTTACTCACATGGTTAGTTTAAATAAGGTTGAGGCTCTCTTTTCATTACTGTTACGTGGCTGTGATGGGCTCCATGATGGGGTTGTAGCCACCACTGACATAATTTCATCTTGTTTTCTCCCCTTTAGATCCCGCAGGAGAGTTTCATGCACTGTGGGTGTATATTTAAGTGAGAAAAGCAGGCAGTGCTACCCTCTGGTGACTGATGCCAGGAAATTAGCTGTCCAGTTGCTCCGCATTCCTGCTCCTGCTATGTGGTCCATAGCCAAGCTCATAATCATCAACGTAACATGATGGGGGTGTAGAGCGGCAGGGTCAGGCTAGTTTATTATGAGCAGGCATCCCTTTGTCTGTAGTATTTGCCATAAAAGGCTCAAATGACTGTATTTTGAAGTGTGACTCCTAAATATAAATTGTCCCGAATGTTGACTGACAAACACTACAGTATGTCTGGTAAGAATGTTAATGTGGTTTACTTACCTGTATGAGCAGATAACACTGTAAAACGTTGAGAGACAATGGCACATGAAAGACCACAGCAGCATGCTACACCAGTTAGGTGACCTAAAGTAAAGGGCCACCAGGAGCGCTAAGCTACTGCCTAATCATCAATTCCACAGCAAGATCCACATCGTCAAACACGTTAACGGTATAACATATGATAGAACATGTGACAGTGTGTTACATAGAGCATGTAAACAGAGTTACATAGAACATGTGAACCGTAGTCATAATCACGGCATTTTGGACTGAAAGTTTTCAAAAAGCACCACAGTTGAATCTTTTCCTCTAATCTCTTTGCCTCTATGCTTTGCTACTGTCAAACAACTTCAGATGATAAGAGGTGAAAGCTGATGTTTTGTTCAGTGTAACATCAGTGCGTATCAGCAGAGCTACACGTCCACCAAGTTGGACTGAAAACTGCTTCTATCCTCTTTGATTTTCAACTCATGCTGTAGAGTTTTAAACCTGAACTCTTTCATCATAGACTTTGTTCACACTACTGCAATTAAAAGAAAAAAAAGTACAACGTTTATTCTGTTTACATCTGGTACATCTAGTGTCCGCAATACTCTGGAGTTTTTAAAGTCTGCTGACCCTGGTTTGGTTTGTAAACTCCGGGGTTGTGTTGTAATGTGGACAAAAACAGAGACTTTTAGAAACGATGACGCAGACACTCACATTCACTGTCTGACTGGTTGTTAACAGTCACTGCGTATCCTTCCGTGATTTGTCGAGCCCCGGTCACATGACACTTGCTTAAAGAAAAGCAGCTGTAATTCAACGTGGATACTGAAGTACAGGTGATTCTGTCCTTGTGTCCGTTCGCAGTTGTTAAATTCTCTTCTATCATGATACTATTGACGACATTCACAGCAGGAAGCTGTTAAGTGATTGGCGACAGTTCCCATGGATTTAGTCGTGTGATATGTGTTTCAGACAAGTTTAAATATTTGCAATGTTTGTTTTAGTGGCATGTTTACCTTTAAGAATACATATAGGTAAAGCTCAAAGTCTGAAGAATTCTAAAATAGACAGAGGGAAGAAGTAAACTTTCTGCTGGAACTTCCACCCTGTTAGGAGACGAACCAGGGTGGAATGTTTTGAAGTAAGTGAGTCATAGATGTACCAATACTAATACCAATACCAATGAACAGAAGTTTATATGTTGTAAATTTTGTTTTACTGGACAAACGTTTTGGATAAAATCACACACAAACAGGTTAGAACTACAAGAGTGTGACAAGCTGGGTTTAAAACACTTTAAATAAAGGTCACAGCGACAGTTGAAGCTTTACTTCAGTTTGCAATTGAATTCTGTGGAAAAAAACACATTTGTCACTTCCTGACAATGGTCTCAGTGGAATTGTAGTCTTTTATATTAGATGAGAAAGTTCAGACTAAAAGGAGGAAAGTTAGTTTAAGGACACATATTAAACACAGAAAACAAGCAAAATAATTGTAGTTTCACCTGATTTAAATGTACGATTAGAAGCGTCTCTTATTTATTGTGTTTATAGTTCTTGAAGTTGATTAACATTAACTGAGGACATGATCATTGAATGTATATATCAATAAAAAGGTGTGTGAAATACAAAGAAAGGAGTTTTAGTATCTATTATGCCTATTTAAGTGATAATGAACACCTAATAATTTAAGCCATTTGATATAAACATGTGACTCATTTTCTAGAAAATATGATTCAGTAAATCATTATAGAACAGGAATGACTCTAAAACACTAGTGTGGACAGAGATCGTTTTCATTTTAAAAATAATCCTACACCTGGATTTTTTTCGTCCGGTGGTGTTCAGCGAGGCGTGTTGAAAACTCAAATGTTCTTGTTGTAACACCTTTTTCAACCACTTCAAAGGAAACAGCGGCTTGTTTTGAATAAAATAACGCATGAACAGGTCTCAGTTGATCTGATTCTGTCATTTTGGTTTTAGTAGAAACTGTGAGGATCTGAAACAGGCTTAATTCACACAGAAACTGATTCAGTTTCATCAAATAAAGAGCAGTTTGTCTTTTTACTACTCAGTGTGTGTGTGTTCAGGTCGTCTTAGAGGACGTATAGAAAGGAAGCTTTATTAAAGTGATACAGAGCTGCAGAGAAAACGCTGCCAACATTCCTCTGAACTACATCCATAACCTCCTTCACCACCTCCTTCAGCTCCTCCTCCTAATCCTCCTCTGTCTTTACTCTGTCTTTAAGTTTGCTCTCTACAACAGGAAAATCAACTGTTTATCTGCGTGCACATATTTGAAGTCTTGGTAACAATAATAACACATATACACACTGATGTTCATACATGTATTTCAATCAAACTATGGATTCAAGTCACTAATACTAGAAGCCAAACTTTAACCCCATGTAAAATAAATCAGGACTAATACTCCCACCTGGTGGACCTGCACAGACCTGCACAGACCATGTACACCTGTAAAAATGGAGATCCTAGTTCAGATCCTGGATCAGGTCCACCTGTGATGCAGGTTTTAATGTAGGTTTTGATTCATTTTTGGAAACAAAAACGTCTGCCTTCACTGAAAAGTGTTATAGAATCTAAACCAACAACAGGTTTAGCTCTGACCTATTATTACATGTACGTCACATTTCCATGTCTGCGTTTGACACATTATCTTATGTTTTAAAAGTGGACGTGTCGTCTCAGAGAGAGCAGAAACCTGGTGACCTCCTGTTCTTTCACTTTGAAGGCTGTTTTCCTGCTGTCTGTGGGAATCAGGGCAGAACACACTCTGTATCCATCACAGCAGGACGTCCTGAAATCAAAACCGAGCTGGAGCAGACCTGGAGCCCGGGATCAGATCCAGAAGAGGAATTAGTGGCACTTTAAGGTATAGTGTGGTCCAGATTGGTTCTGAATGACCGGAGTTCACCTGGACGACCGAAACAAAGAGCTGTGGGACTGCTGAGCCAACGAACCACCGAACCGTTGAGACGAGAGCAGAAAATATCCCATCAAACACTGTTTATGACTATTTGTGATAGACCCCACTTCAGACAGTCAGACCAGCTTCAGATCAGATCCAAACTGTGACGCGGGATTCTGTAGTAAGAAGTAGTAAGATAAAACAGAATGAAACAACCAACACTGAACAGAAGATTAGATCTCGCTCAGTCTTTAATTACTGCTTTGTTTTCAACTCTGTTTATTTCATTCCTTGTCTCCTCAGATTTATATCTCATATGACGACCAGTTTACATTCAGATATTATATTACATATTGTATTTTGAACAACAAAAGAAATGTAAGTATGTGTATAGAAATATTTATGGTCAAAACTGACCTTTTAATCTGTAAAGTCTTGTTACTTAAATGGCTGCTGAATGATAATTTCTCACTCGTTGTTTCTTTTGTTCAGGGTTGAAAACACACAACACATAATTTACATGACAATAAAAAAAGTGTCATGCATCTACCATTTTTTTTTATTTTGGAGGGGGTGCTATTGAGTTATTTCTGGAGAAACATCAACATTTACCACATCACCATGGAATTACTGTTCAATGAAAAGTCAGCCTTTTGGTAACTTTTGATCACGTCTTTGGATGACACTGACCAAGTTTGAGGTAATTTGGGTTAATTCTCTAGGATGAGTTTGTTAAAGTACAAGGGCTGGAAATGGCAAAAATGCAGCAAAAATTACATTTTCAAACCAAAATGGTGGACTCCCTGTTAGGTTTAGGGTTTGGCTCCAAGAGGCTTTTTTGTGCGTCTGGACCTGATACATGTGTCGACCAAATTTGGTACATCTAGGTCAAACCTCATGCGAGGGCTTCATTTTTGGAGTTTTCTAGGGGGCGCTATTGATTCATTTTGCCACAGTCATGCCCAAGACTCATGCAATATAAAAATGTTCACCACTTCTAATGCATGTCCAAAGGTTTGTGAGTTTTTGAGCATGTTTATAACCCCACAGATGTGTTTGTTACCTACAGTTTCTGGTCAGTGTTGGACCGAAACTAATCTAGCAAACGTGCTTTTAAACTCAAACTAAACTGAAACCGAAAACAAGCGCAAGAAAAATAAAAACTCATAAAAACTGAGGCACTATTATAATGTTGGTCTGTTTGTACAGGTACATAATGAGTAAAATATTCTCATAAACAGAGACAGTGACTTTTAAAGATCATACTGAGAGTTTTCACAGTGCAGTCAGAGATGTGAGCGCTCAGGTGTGTCAGCGTCTCAGGTGAAGGTAAATCTCTTCTCACAGATATCGACCTATCAGCTGCTTCCGTGTGAAACTCACCTGAACACAGTTTTATTTTACGCGCGTATGTGTGTGTGGCCTCGACCGCGACCTCTATTAACCAATAAGGGCTCTTTTTGAAACAAACACCTTTTATGTGGCAGGAAGTCCCCCTCCCCTGCCGGGCCTGACTGTTTGTGAGTCGCTTAACCTCTGAAGACCTGCAGGTCAGATTTCATGCATCGTCTCAGAGAAACTTCATCTGCTCCATCACAGCACTCAGTCTTCCACACCATTGACCTGAGGCACCAGGTAACCCGACTCCGCCCCCGCCTCCTCACCTGTAATTAGCCTTAGGTGCCCTGTTTAGAGCCGAGAGCGAAAAATGTCAACGTCCAGCTGAGCTCTACATGACTGTCAGCAAATTCAATTAATTATAGACAGAGAAGAAGCTTAGCATGATGAGTGAGTGAGTGCTACGGCAGGTAAACACACAAAAAACTGAGAACGGAATGTGGAACATGACTGAAACAACAGGTAAAAACACAGGTAAAAAAACACACAGGAGAGACAGAGCTGAGACAAGAATAAAACACAGGTGAAACAGGTAAAAAGGTGACAAACAGAAGAGAAACATGACTGAAACAAAAGGTAAAACACAGGTGGAACAGGTTAAAACGAAGGTTGAAAAACAATAAACAGATGCAAAAACAAAAAACAGGTTGAAAAGAATATACGCAGATGAAACAAATTCAAACAAGAGCCTTAAATTCAATCAGATGAGTTCACTATCCTTGCATCATAATCTGTCCATGCAGTGCTCCCAGTTACTAGTGTTTGTGGACAAAATGTGTTTTGTGAGGTCAAAATTACCTTGACCTTTGACCTTTGGCCACCAAAATCGATTCTATACACCCTTTGTACCAAATTCAGAGACATTCAATCAAGCTGTTCCTGAGATATCACGTTGTAAAAGTAATGGGGACCTTCATATAGAGATGCATCGAAAAACTGACGAAATATGAGATACTGTCACAATCAAGTGGTAATGGGGGACAGTCTGAAGGTCTGTGACAAACATGGATCCCCATGGAGAACCCCATCTGAGGGCCAGAGGGGAGACTGAGGACAAAGGTAGGATGACTCAGGAGGACAGTGATGAGGCTGGATATCTGCAGCTCAGGAACAGGAGTCTTAGCAGCTGATCCAGGACCAGGAGCTTCAGCAGCAGACCCAGGAACAGGCTGGTTGGTAAAGTGGGTCGAATCAGCAACAGGAGACTGCCATTGCACTGGCTCAGGGTAGAGACCACTGTCTGGCAACCAGGAGCTGGAGGCACTTCTGGAGCTGGGCAGCAGAACCTCCATGGAGCCGGCCGCAGAACCTCCATGGAGCTGGGCAGCAGAACCTCCATGGAGCTGGGCAGCAGAACATCCATGGAGCTGGGCAGCAGAACATCCATGGAGCCGTGTAGCAGAACCTCCATGGAGCTGTGCAGCAGAACCTCCATGGAGCCGTGTAGCAGAACCTCCATGGAGCTAGTCAACAGA
>JAPQRN010000003.1:20225086-20236489 GCA_037367275.1 Coranthus polyacanthus
TGAAACCGGACCTGAAGACGTCTGCATTGAAACCAGACCTGAAGACGTCTACATTGAAACCAGACCTGAAGACGTCTACATTGAAACCGGACCTGAAGACGTCTACATTGAAACCAGACCGTCTACGTCTACGTGACTGCGTTGATTAAATAATGACATCAAAAGCATTGTTTTTTAAAGGTCTCCTATTTTATTCTTGTTCAAAACAGAGCTGACTGGAGCCTCTGGACCCTCTGGAGCCTCTGGAGCCTCTGGAGCGTTTTTAGACAATTGTCCTTTACATTCCTTTGAAATTCTATTTCATTTTAATCCGCGTTGCTTTGTTTTTTTCACTTTTTGAAACTGTTTTTATTTTTCTGTCAGTTTTTCAACTTTTTCTCGCTGCTAGATTGAGTTTTAGTCTTAAGTATAACCTGTGTGTGAAGTTATTTAGAAAGTAAATGTACAAAGCTCTGCCAGGAAAATGCTTCACATTTCCTATCAGTAGCATACATTTATGCATGTGTGCATTGGTATGAATGGTATTGGTGTCCTTTACGAAAACAAAGAACAGGTTGGACAGTATTTACCAGAAGAAGGGATAAGTGACTTACTTGAAACTTTAATTGTTGGTTATTCGATGTTCTTGCATTTATATTGTGTGGTATTTTATTTCGTAAAGCACATTGTAACTCTGGTGTTGAAAGGCACAACAGAATTTAAGTTTATTATTATTAGTATTATTATTGAATCATCTTTAATAATTTACTGTCAGAACAAAACAGTATTCACTGAGCTGTGGAAGAACTGGACGATCCAGATACAAGAGAAGTTTAAAATTAAGCCTGCAGGTTGACGAGAACCACAGAGGACCAGATTCACAGCTTTTATTTATTTTATCACATTCTCAGATGGCCAAAAGTTTAGTTTAGTTATCTTTCACTACATCTCGTTTAACGACTAGAGTTTATTATAGTTTACATAGGACGTCACCGATGTACATTTCTGTTTCCTTTTGAAGAAATCTGAGGCATTCAGACGTGAAAAGTACTTGAATATTTCTTAGCTTCGGTCAGTGTCACGGTCAATGTGTTTCAGCCGTTAAGGCCTTTATCAATGCAGGTCAAAACTCTCTCACTCTGGTTTGCAAATTTTGAACTGATAAGAGCATTTCAACCCAAAGAAAACCTGGTTTGGAAGATTTGGCTTTCCCTTGATCTGAAGTGTTAACCATCGTGGTCGAGTCATGTTCTGCAGGTTGGACAGACATGATGGAGACCATGACAACAATGTTAAGACGAGAAACAGAACGTAAAATAACTGATGAGTAAACCCAGCGATTGGTAGAGATTTAATGCGATACTGAGGTTTAGGAAAACATAGAAAGAAGCAGCAGAAACAGACTGGTTTCACTTAAACAAGAACAAACAATAAACAGACTGAAAAAAACTTGATGAAAACTGATCTGTAAGTCACATGGTTACAGGACAGGTAACAGGTGAAGTCACCCCTCGTCTTTAGACCATGTTAAATAAAAGAAACCACACGACTGTAGAAAGAGAAGAACAATGTCTTCAGCACCAGAGGGCTTAGGTGCAGTTTGGGTTACGGCACTTTGATTCAATAAACATTTTCCATCTGATTAACAGACTACATTTCTCTTCACTTGTGGACATTTTGACTGAAGAGCCTTCAGAGCTGTAGGGCTGTATTAACATCCCAGAGCATCACTGTCCGTTGTTATTTTATTTTCGTTTAGGAGATTTGTCATCGATCCTAAAGTCGGTAAAGCAGGGTAAACATTCTGTGACCAACTCCCTCTTCTGCTAAACGTACTTTAGCATCATTAACAATTTACTGTCAGAAGAAAACAGTATTCACTGAGCTGTAGAAGAACTGGACGATCCAGATTCCAGAACAGTTTAAAATTAAGCCTGCAGGTTGACGAGAACCACAGAGGACCAGATTCACAGCTTTATTTTATCACATTCTCAGATGGCCAAAGGTTTAGTTTAGTTATCTTTCACTTCATCTCGTTTAATGACTAGAGTTTATTATAGTTTACACATGTTGAGGTTTTTTAAATTCAGTCTTTCAGTTTGGGTTAGAGAGCATAAGGAGATTTACTTTGAGTTTGACATTTTGCATCAGTTTAGATCTGGTCGACTTGTTCATTGGAGTTTTTAATATATACATATTATGGAATGAAAACACAGATGACACAATTTCATCATTTTCATTTTATTACGTCTTTGACTTTGTTTTCATCCTGTTGCGTCTTTTGCATGATTTTCAGATGGATTCACTCAGGCATCGTCTTTTCTATGTGTTATTGTTTCATCCATTAAGGTTGAAATCAGTCTCGATGTTGTGAAGACGCACATGGACGTAAAATAAAAATAACGGACAATTCACCTCAAATGCATTCAAACTAAACCCTGTTTTGTAAGGAGTAGAAAGAACAGATAATTGTTTTAAAATGTAAAAAGTCAGAAAAATAAATACTCAAGTGCAGAACAGGTACCTGAAAACTGTAGTGAAGTACAGTAATGAGTACTTTGTTACGTCACACCCGAGTGTTACAGATGAATGAATGTGTTTGGTTTCAGGTCGATGCTGAGATGTAACAGCGACTCGTCGTCACGGTGACGGTGATGAAAACCCCTGAATGTGTCTGGTATCAGGTGGACGCTGAGCTGCCATCTGATCAGGTTTGAAGCGTTTTCAAAGAGCAGCAGCTGAAGTTCAGTGACGAAGGGAAAACCCAGAAGAGAAATGTCGAGTGAAAGGTCGTCGCAGATTTAACGGATCTATTTCAGCCGCGGCTTTGAAACTGAGAATGAAAATGCAATATCGATACACTGATCCATGAACACACCGAACACATGATCAATACTGATCGGACATGTGATCAGTTTCAGTCCACTTGTCAACGGACTTTAAACTATAAAATATTTATATGTACCACTTTACAGTAAGACTACGCTTAAGGACTTACAAATGTTTATTATTAGGTTATAAAATAGTTTTTCATACATCGATTCAGACTCACTGTTTGACAGATTGATGCTGTTAAATCTCAGATCTTGAAGTTGTTTACTTCATCTTGTCCCTTGTCCTAGTCAACATGTTAAAGCATTTACTAATGAGTTACTACTATTCATAACCTGCAAAAGAAGCCTTATTGTGAAGTTTAAAATACATCACCATTTACTAATGAGTTACTAACACTTAAGATACCAACCACGTTCGGGTGTCGTCAGTCTTCATTTGAATCTTTCTTGATAAATCCAGTTGGAAGACGTAACTACACGTTCTCTCAGAGTATCCGCAGAGTGTCATTTTTCGATGCCATAGTTAGCGCCGCTAGCACAGGTTAGCAAAGAACAACACTGTTACCAAACTGCACATGGAACTCAAATTACACCCATATTACATAAAACACTTTGAGCTCTGAGTATACGGTGCATTTGGTCTCATTACATAAACTTTATTAGCAATTTAACAGCTTCCTCATGTAGAAAATGGGCATTTAGCTACGTTTAGCTAGCTAGCTAATCACTAGCATGTTAGCATAGAGCTAATGAAAAAAACGCTTCTCATACACTTTTATTAATCAGTTAATTTGATGCCAAATTTAACTTTTTGAGTATTAAGACAAACTGGTGTTGGTTAAATGGTAGGAACTTATTTCCATAAAAATTGTAAAGGATGGCAGATTAATTAATAATACAGAAATGTTTATGTATAATGTTTATGTAGATATTTAACTTGCTGCAGAGTTTTCAGTTGTAGTGACTCTTCACACTTTCCACATAACAAGTGTTTTGTTCATCTATTTAATATCAGTGTATTTAGATTCATGAGGTTTGTCCATCAGTCTCCATTCCATTTAAAATCAGTTTTGTCATCCGTTTCCAGTCAGATGGATGTGAAACTTGCTCTGTAGGTTATTGTAACTCAGATGGCGCTCACATGAAGTTTCTGTTCCCATACTATCATATAATGGACTAAGACGTGTCATGTGTCATATGTTGATCCCGTCTTCTTTAAAGTCGTGCTGAACAACTATTTCCAGTCAGGTTGGTTTCAGGTTCAGTCGGTCGTTTCAGTGAAGCTGCTGTTCGCATGACATTTCCGTGCACATAAGATCATAGATTTACTGTAACTACAAATGTAAAGATAGTTGGTTCTTATTATGTTCAAAAGCAGTTTGCTGAGTTCACCCTTGTTCAGTAGTTTGTCTTTGTGCTGATGCTACTACATTTAGTTTGTGGATTCATACAGAAGAAGAAATAAAACATTAAAACACACTGAGTTGGAAAGTCATTCTGGGATATAAACATTTTTACATTAAATGATCTTCCAACGTCTGAAACTGAATTCTACAGTTGCTACTTATCAGGTACCTCTTACTAAAACGTCTGTTACTAAGTATAGGTAGTTAGTAACTGAACTGAATGAACATATTATGATGTTGCAATAGTAGACGCATCTGACTGAACTACCGTATGTTTTGGTGATTTTGTTTTCTGATCCGCACTTCCCTGTTCCTTGTTGTTGTTGTTTCTTCCCTCGTCTTGTTTTGCATGTGGAATATAATGGTTCTGTGGACGCAACAAACACTGGCTTTCACAACATTAAATCAAAGTGATTTAAATTAAAATGAACTAATGATCAAAATGAACAAAATAATGAACAAAATGAATAAAATAATCAATATAATGAACCAAAAATCAACACAATAATGAAGAAAATGAACAAAATAATGAACAAAATGAACATAAATCTGTTTTTCTTGGACAAACATTGTGGATCAAATCTCCAACAGGTGGAACTTGACAAACAGGATGATGTTTAAAACATTTTAAATAAAGGTCACAGTGAAAATTGAAGCTTTACTTCAATTCAGTTCTGTTGAAAAACACTGATGTCACTTCCTGAAAATGATGTCAGTGGAATTGTGTTGTGACGTTGAGTTCCAGAGTCAAAAATAACTGTAGTTTGATCTGATTTAAAAGTATGATTCGAGGCGGTTTAACCTCGTCTGTAACAGAATTAATGGATTAACATGAACGTTGAACATGATAACATTATCCATTATGTCTATTTAAGCCACGAAGAAGAGCTAAATATATGATTTAAGTCATTTGTTATAAATATTTGGCTCCATTTAGAGCAAACGTGACAGTAAAATCATAGCACAAATTCTCATTTTTAATTACGGGCTGTTGTGAACTGGGTCACGATGCTTTTGACTTTTAAATACATTTGGGTATGTGTGTGTTTTTACTGTCCCTGTTTCCTTGTGCGACGGCTTCTGGGAAATAACATCATCCATGTGGGCGTGGCGAGTCCTTTGTTTCTCTTCTTGTCTTTTGTTTTATTTCCTGCTAAGTTTTGAGCTGCAGCTGATTTCTGATGAAGCAGATTATTGGTTTATTATTGAAGCATATTGACCATCAGGTTGATTTTACTCACTGATCATTAAAACCTGAACTTAAACAAAGACAAAAATACAAACTCATTTTCTGCTGCTTTACGCTGTTAATTCCGCACCATGTGAACAGAAACATGAGGAAACACTGTGCTCAGGTCCGTGTTAGATTGAACACGCAGCCTTACATTGTTTGCTGGTTTTTCCCAGCAATGATCAGACGGAGACAAACCTGAACTGAAGAAAGAGAAAAGAAATGAACCTGGACTGACTGGACATTTACAGTTTTTGCCGATTGCCGACACACTTGTTGCAGAATGTGTTTCACTCTCATATAGAAACTCACGTGAAGCCCTTAAGCCAAAGTACAAAAGCTGCAGGAAAAACATAGAGTTGATCATGTTTGCTTTGGTTTTTCAAAGAATAAAGGCTAAGCTTAAAACTGAACTTAAGTGTTTTCAGATGCGTTTGTGTTGCCAATTTTTAATGTAAGAAACACTTTGCCGTGTTTTGCAAGAAGTGTGTTGCAAACAGTGCACAACAGAAAATGTGTTTGTACTTTTGTTGCCTTAAGTCATAGTTACAATAGATTTTAAATTTTGTGTAAAAATACTGTTTAAGTTCACACTGTAAGTTTACTGTCATTACTTTTGTTTCTGAGTCTACAGTAACATATCGTATTGATCTCTGTACTTTAACTGTACGTTTCTTTGTGATTTTTCTGTAAAACCTTGCAAATGCATCTGAAGCCTTTCTATGTTTGTGTTCGTGCTTCATATGGAGGATGTTAGAACACGTGACTCGTGATGCAGGTGAGTTGAAAAGTTCACTATAACTATTATAGTGTCACACCTGCACCTGGGAGCTCCGAGGCCACGCCCCCACATCTTTTTTCCTTCTTGATGTTAATATTATCCTCAAATTACATCAAGTATCATCAAGTCATGTGAACAATGTCATCAACCAATAGATGTCTCTCTGCAGCAGTCTTTCACTCACGGATGTGAGAGTTTACTCTGCTCTGTTTTGCTCTGTATTACACCAAAACAGACTCAAAACAGACTCTTAGTAGTTACTACTGACCCTGCAAGATTCCTGGTCTTTGCAAAATCTTCTAGTCTGTGACTAAAAGCTCTTTGACTGTGTGGAGGATGTGGAGTGGAGGATGACCCCATGCCAAGGGCCCTTCTGGACGGCAAGCTGCAACTTGGCAAACAGAATCGTGGGCGTCCACTTCTGAGGTACGTTGATGTGCCTCAGAAATGACTTCTTCAAGCTGCAGGAGCTGAACTGCAAGAACATGCTATTTTTGCTAGAAATAATCATTTGTATGAAAATATAACCAAATCCTACCATATCAGTTTTATGTAACTATGTACACTTGTAGTCACTAGTCTCCCCTGCAGCACATGGCCTTTTTTGCCTACATTTCTTCAGCTGTTTATTCATATTTAATGTGTGTAAACAGTGAACTCCAGCCTAAACTCCAGCAGCAGGTGGCGGTAATTGCAACCTGACATTAGACAAAAGAAGAAGAGGATGACGGATGTGGATGTGGCGTATTGTACAAATAGCTCAAGCATGCAGATTTTCAGGTTTGTCATCCTCTTCCTACTTCTGGCCTGAATCAGGATGCCAGTCGTATGTAGGTTAGTAGGTTTGTAGGCCTCGTACCCCTCGGCAGTGTTGTAGTACTTGAGATCGACTTTCTGAAGGTCTCAGTATTGTCTTAGAATTGACTGTATCTTTCCTTGGTCTCATCTCGAAGACAAACAGGACATTAGATGTAACTTCCAGGCCATAACTGCAGGGATATCACTAAACTGTTCGTTGTCTGTCATGTACTAATTAATGTCATCACTGTGATGTGAAGTAAAACGTCACGCTTAAAATGCAAACAACAAATTTATCTCTAACAATAGCATCGAAAAGCTACTGTAGCACTTTGGGCACTTTCACCTTGTTTAGTTTAGACTTTCAGATTTTCCAGTTTGATTTTCCAGAGTGTGGAACCTCCTCCGGACCACAGTGCGGTCCAAACAGCCAGTCTTTAGTCCAACGGTCCAGTTTCAGTCTTTATGGACAGAAATTAACTGGTTTGGTCATATCCTACCATATCAATCATATTCTTGTGTAACTGTTCATAAAACCTCCCATAATGCCTTTCTGTGTATCTGGTCTAGTCTTGATCTTGGTCGATGTGGTCTCGACTACAACACGGTGCGACAAGGTTTTAAACTGTGATGATGGATTGTCAGGTTCGGATTGCCGTTTCATTTTGACACAGCAGTGAGACGTTTGTCTCCGTGTTGTGTCTTATTTGCGCAGAGATTTGACACAAGACAAATTCTACAACAAGTGTGTAAATAATCACAAAAACCTGCAACGTCTGTAATGTCTCTGTGAAAACATGAGGCGATGAAGCGAGCGAAGAGGTCGACTGAGGACGACGACAAACACAACAAAAACACACTCATGAATCTGTCGCAGTGTGTGACTGTGTGCATGTTAACAGCCTCTAATCAGGTGTGTTTTCAGTCCCAACAGCCAACGTCTCAAATGAACTTTATTTATGTTTGAGACACATTGTGAACACAACAAACACGCAACAGTCCATAAAGAGTCTCTACAAACATCATACACATTCATAACATGTCAACACCATATTCTGTAATAACTACAAACTATAATTATCATTGATCTGAAAGATCAGAAACAAGAACATTGAAACAGATTCAACTTGAACGTTTCAGATGAAAACAGACATTCAGTTTGTGACCGTTTGTGTTTTCTGACACATAGTTGTTCAGCTGAACTCGTTGCTGCAGAAACAAACAGAACAAATGTGTTGTTTCCTCCACTGCTGAGTCAGTTTACACACTCACAAAATAATAATGGAGACTTTAAAGGAAGTTCATAAAAGAAGCACAGCAGAAAACGAAAGTCAAGAAAGTAAAAAAGTCTAGTTTCTGGGAAAAGAAGAATTAGTTTTATTGAGCAAGTTCCTAAAGTAATCTAATCTGAAGAAAAGGTATGCAACTTTAGATGACTTGGTTATATTTAAGAATATCTGGGCTGTTTCTTCTGTGTATTAAGTGTATTTTTTGATGAAATTCCTGGAATGTGTTGATGTTTTTGTTCGATAAAGCTGGTTCTCATTGAACACTGTTTAGATGTGACAGGAGATGAAACTTCAAATATGGACGTTACTGCAAAGACGCTACAGATGACACTTTGTAGAAACAGTCTGAGGCCTCTTCTCCATGAGAACAGCAGCCGAGGCTCATGGGTATTGTAGTATTTAGAGTCAATGAATCCATTTAAATAATGTTTTATCCGTTTTTCATTAGTCTTTCAGTCTGGTTTCAGTTTGTTCAGGTTTCAGTTTGTTTTTATGTCTGAGAAGCTGTTCTCTGATGAAATAGTTTTTTCCGTCTTTGTACATAATATGGAAAAAATGCTCAATAAATAAATATTCTTTAAAAGACATTGACATAAACATGTCAGTGGCAGGTTTCATCCTGCAGAGGGAGTCAGTGAGCTACGATTCCACCAGGGGGCGACAAACGTGTGGTTTTAATCATCGTGTTTAATCTGTCGGAGTTTGAGTGAACACGGACGGTCTGCTCTGATTGGTTCTTTTGGTGTTAGCCACTGTGGCTAATGGCTAATGCTACAGGAAGTCAAAGATGACAGTTTCTATATAAGATAAGATATAGTACTTTTTAACTTGATTCTGTGAAACACTTTGTTATAGATAAACAAAGTGTTGTAGATAAACCGCAGAATGTGAAGAATTAAGTTTATTTAATCTTTTTGTCTGATCGGACGACTTTTTATCTTTTATCTAAACAGTCGACATCTGCCTGATGATGAACTTGTTACTGTGGTAACTAAAGGTAGATTTCAGATCAGACCAGACGGGACATTTTCTTCCTTAGGAGCTGCTCTGATCAGCTGATGTCAGAGAGACACTACTGAGCATGTGCAGAAATCTGGATGATTTTTCATTTTAGTGAAGAGGAACATATTTCCAGCAGAACAAACAATGTGTTAAACAAAAGACAACATACGATCATACCCCCAGTGTCCATCAGGAGCAGTTACTGTAACCTAGGATGCATGTTTCTGACGTCGGGGTAATGTTTATATTATAACCCTAATCCAAAGTTCAGAGGTCATTTTTCAAATTCAGCCTTTAACTTTATTAAAACATGACAAACATGAACATGTGTGTGGCAGGTTTACATTTATGACATTATACGTGAATAAAAACACAGAAATACATTCAGGGGATAAAAACTCACAAATTCATAAAGTTGCAAATTCACACATTCATAAACTCACAAATTTATAAACTCATAAATTCATAAACTTCTAGATTCTATTCTGGTCAGTGTTTTTCTCGAAACAATGAACCTGCAGAGACTAAAGTAAGTGAAGCTCTAGGTTTAGTTTGCCGGTCAGACCGACCAGACGCCTCAGCCTCTGCAGGTTCAGTTCACACTGAATGTGAACACGTGTGAGTGTTCATGTTTCTGTAATGTCATATGTGTGTTTGAACACGTGCTGATGGTTTTAGGATTTGAATCTGCCTGTGTCATTGTGCGTTTGTTACACATTAGTATGTGTCCATGTTTATGTATCGTCATATGCGTGTGTTTATATGTTTGTGTGTTACAGTGTGTCTTTGTGCGTGTGTTTATATGTGTGTCTATGTTTGTTCAGATCTGGCGGCGTCCAGTCCTGGACCTCCTCTTGGACGCTCGGTTTCTCACCGCAGACTTCGGTTGGGGAACGATGGGGTGGGCGGGGCTTTGAGGAATGGGGGCGAGGCTCTTTTGGTTCTGGGCGGGGCTTTGGTGGATGTGGGGGGGGCTTTGAGGAGGGAGGGCGGGGCTCTGAGGTTTGGCTGAACGAGAGCTGAACTTTTTCTGTCCCGCCTCTTCAGAGTCGGAGTTCTCGTCATCTGAAAAAACGATTCAGAAGATGATTAAAGACAGAAGAAAACATCGGATCAGGTTTGTTTTTATTTATGATTCAGTCATTTCTGTGAGAACTGAGTGTCGTTCGTTTGTTTTTGTTTATGATTCGGTCGAATAAGTGTCACAGGGTTGTTTAGAATTAGGTAATTTGTGCAGTAATTGAGTGTTGTAAGATAATCGGATCAGTTTACATGTTTATTTTATGTTAGTGATTTTGTTGTTGTCTTACCGTCTTCTTCTTCCACACTGCTTGCAGCAGCAGGTTCTGAAAATATCAACAGAAACTTTTAGAAATAAGAACAACCAGTGAAAATGAACCAATCAAACGCAGAGAGACAACAAGACGTACCAGGAGCTGTCACCTGATTGGCTGCTGGAGCTACAGGAAAACACAACATTAAAAGCAAATAAATGTGTGAAAATGTAGGATAAATGAATGGATGAATGTTTGAATGGATGAGTCTCACCATCTGGAGTCTCTGAACTGCTGCTGGAGTCTGAAAAACATGATTATTATTATTAAAAACCAGAGAAAGTGATTAGACAGGTGATCACGTTATCAGGTACTGAAATCTGATTGGATCAATAACCACATGATTAATCAATACCCTGATCTTTAATCAATAACTTGACAGAAACATGGAGTTCCCACCTGAAGGTCCTCCTGCGTTAAGCTGAGACTCATCTGTAAAACACAACAAACGATTAAATGTGATATTAAACTGTGGTTAATGTTCATTCATTTATACCAGACAATAGATAACATCTCCTTAATTCATCACATTGGCCACTAGATGGCAGAGTAACGCAAGAGAATAAAATCTACTGATTCTACTGAGAATTTACTCAAATCAAACTAAGTGAAGATGAAATGTGTTAATGTGTAATTAAGCATCAGATGTAAATACATCATGTTTACATCATGTTTTTATTGACTGAGTTAATCTTACCAGGCTGATCAGGAGAGACAGCATTCATGCTCTCTGCAATAGAAAGAAAATA
>JAPQRN010000003.1:20264628-20286705 GCA_037367275.1 Coranthus polyacanthus
ACACAACGACAACATTGTTAGAGACCGCGGTTAAACACACACACACACACACACACACACACACACACACACACACAAATTCATCCAGACACCAATTCTCTGTCTCAATATTACAGTTTCCTGGAGTTTTAAATAAAACAGTAAAACTGAGATGACAAAAAAGGGAACATTGGATTTCCAGAAAGCTTCATCACACACAAAATATATATATAAATTAATTTCAAAACTGAAAACCGTAAACTTCACTCCAGTTTCTACTCAATGACCAGCTGCGTCTGCATCTCTCCGTCCGCCCAGCTAACCGCGATGGCTGTGAATATAAGCATAAGTCTAACTGCAGGTTATAATTTTCAACATGGTGCTCTATAGTTACAATTTATTTATAATACCTTGTGTACACAGACAGAAAACCCATCATGAGTACCCATGCTGTAAAAAAAGGGGTTATTAGGAACTTACATTATTTATATGGTATAAAATGAGGGTTTGGTTTGTCAGGATGGTGTTAATTATTGTGTAGTTGTTACACCATGTGTCTGACCAGCTGCTCTATAAGAAAAAACAACACTGAACTATAATTTCTGCTGCATGAATGTCTTTGCATTCTGGTCTAGATGTGAGGAAAGAGCGATGGAGCTTTATAGTGACAGTGAAGTGATGTATAAGCCCCTGGGGTAATTCATCAAAATACCGACAAAGAAGATTTAAATGAGATACAGATAAAGGATTCTAGACGGCAGCTTCTGCTCAACGATATCACGGATGCTAAAAAGCACAGCGTGAAATGGAAAGTACAAATGAAATTCAAATCATCCAACGATTCCTTCACTTCAGCAAATGTGCTTGTAGTGAACAACTGAAAATAATGGGTTTTAAATTAAGCTGAATAAAACATTCAACGTCCATCTTGTCAACAAAATAATCAAAGTAAAGCACAGGATGAAGACAAAGGTGTCACAGCATCTTTAGAACTTTATGACATGTACCTTGAAAAGAGATATGAGTAATATGTTACTAGTTTCATTAAAAAAATAGGATATCACAACACCTGTGTTGTCCTTGCATCACAGTAATCTATAAATCTGCACATGCACTTTAAACTGTTTCACTGTAAACGTTTGAGCAAGAACAGAGGGATTTTATCTCCCTAAGGCATGACATTAATCTCCCTGCCATATCAACTTAGATATATCTTCCTCTGCTTTTTATTGTCTTATCAAAAACCTTTTCCCCGTGGTTTTTACTTAAATTAAATATTCCTGTGACCCTTTATTTGTTTATCAAGTTAAATGGATGTAGGAATAAATAAATAACAAATGACATAACAAATGTATTTTCCTTCCTCCTTATAGAAACGTATCATTGATGATATTCCGTACCCTTTATGTTTCTGACACCTGCCTCTATCAGAACTCATTTCAGAGCATCAGTACTAATGAGTCTCTCAGCCCATGTGGTTGATCTGTCACAGCAGGACAGCGCCAAAGTTTACTGTATTACAGGCTTATGTGGCTTCAGTTTCGCATTGCCTCCGTTGAGGAGCTGCTGCAGCCTGTGCCCAAGTGCTCCACGGTCCCCAGTGTACCATTATGTGGTCTGTGCCAGTCTGTGCGTGCTGCATTGATGTTGCCAGTGTGTATCATGCTTCAGTCTCTTGTGGTTTCAGGGCTGGAGGCCAGAGTCTCAGTTTGGAACTGAGGTTGGATACTGACACCACAAGACCTGGAGGGGACCACAGTGACCAGGAGACAGTCAGTGTTTCCCTATAACATACTATCAAATGGAACAGACGGGCAGCGAGGGCGCAAATTAGAACTCCATCTGAAGCCTACTGATGTATCTGGGCTAAATGGTACCACAGCTCAGCTTTGACTGCTTTTAGTTTGCAAAGTCAAGGAAAAAAAGACTGAACAAATAATTTGCATACGGTACTTTAAAAGGAAAGCACTGTATGTGATTACATTGAACAGAACTGCATTTATATTATTACAAGCTGTCTGTGTTGTGGTATACCATGTAAATCCCACTGGACACTCATGAGCGGAGACAAATAGTTGCTTATAGTGCAGTAAAATAATAATTAAAAAAAACATCTAAAAAAAGGTTCCAATTGATTGATTAAAGTATACATGACTGGAAAATATTGGGCTAAATTATGACACAAAAACACTACTATGATCCCTCAGGGAAAGGTCAAGAAATTGTACCATAAAATCATATTGTTATCTACATTTAGTTTGATTTGGAACAGCCAGTATATTTATAGTAAATCAAACATTGCCAGGCCTGGTGATCGGTGGAATCCGAACGCCTACGTCTACCTGAGTCTAGCCAGAGGTGACAAGTCAGACTCATAATTAATGGATGTGTAACAGCAGCGGGCTGGAGTTAGGTTATAAGCTATCATCATGTTTACTGTGACACCTTTTAAGTGTGGAAATCCCCACATCAGAAATCTGACTTAAATCTTTATGGGTGTAATTTAGCTGCAAAAACAAGTGTGAGAAGATGGCTGAGGTGGAGTCCCTGCAGAGGCAGAGCTGGAGGACATTTGAGACGCGTTGTGTCTGTATCTCACAAAAAAACTGAGATGTGTCCCTGAAACACGCTGCAATACAGGGATGCAAAGTCACATACTTTCAAACACAACTGCGTATATCTCTAGAATGTAAATACTGAAATCTAGAAATGTTTTTTTTTGCCTTTTACTGCACAACATTGTTTGTTCCTGCACTAATGTCACAACTGATTTACACTCATTGCTTCTGGGAGTAAAAACAATTAATAGAATAGATCTGCATTTTAATATTGGCTTATTCAGAGTAGCATGATTAGTAATACAGGGAACAACAATAGGGTTGTTTCCTCTATTATTGCTTGAATTAAAGTGTGTTTTAAAATTGACTTCCCATTTGTTTTATGCTTTAAATCTACATGTTATTCAGACGCTCTCCACCTGTGATTAGGAATCAGGTTTTTTTGCAACAATAATCTGAGTTGACATCATTATCAACTTTGACATTCTCCCTGTATTTACCAGTCTTCTCATATATGATAGACTGAAGTGTAACACTTTCCATTCAAAACACAGAATCCAGCTACAACCGACATTCAAAACCTTTCAACTGTACAGACAGTACTAATGTCTGGAAAAGAGATGTACATTAACATCACATATAAAAGCACACAGCTGGCCTCCACGCCCTCCTACACTGACTTCCTAGAAGAAACAAAATAACAGTGACTCGGAATAGCATCCTATACAGACAGTCTGTCATTATAAAGCTGGCATACACTCCTGTCCTCCTTGTACATCTTCTGCTGAAACAGAATGCCTTGAAGGAACGACTCCTAACCATCCACACACACACAAACCACTAAATCATCACCTATGAAACCGAGCAAGAAGGAAGCTCTATCTTCTGCTGCTCTGTTTCCGAAGTCTATAGTGTAGTGGTTGTGTCTGAGAAAGGCTTTTATGAGTTTACAGTTGGATGGGATGTCAGGTCTTGTAGTACATAACTCACAGGCCTCAGACACGTCCATATGTACTTGACTTTTGCGTGTTAAAGTATTTAAACTGCTGTCTGGCTCTGTTCTGGCCGTGCAAACAATGTGATTTTGCATCGATGGCCATGACTATTTAGAAACTGAGACTCACAGAAAGGGTGTCTAACAAACAGTTAGAGTTTTTCCTGGACAAAACGATATTGAACCCACTCAACAGCCCTAATTAGTGGTTTTAGGAGAAGTTCATTTTTTAGGCTTTAAACAAGTCTGCAAAAAAGAGGTGTCACGGTAATGACCTTGTGGCTTCTGTTCCAAACAAATCCATTTTAAATCACAGGTAAACTGAAACCCACTGCATTATGTGCACTAACACTGAATTGGTCATAACCTTAAAACTGGTGGGCATTAATAACATGTTAATACTACATGCTAATTATCCAGGTAATGTATCCTGCCATGTACCAAACTTTTATTACACATGATTAAGTTTTGTAATGAACCATGGCTGTGGTCTGCTGTTTTGGAAACTCTGCTCAGGGTCAAAGTCTGAGACTGTGAAATATAATCTCTTTTATAACAAGCAATATCAAATTCTGCAAAGGAAATGTAGTTAAGTAAATTATCCGACTATTATCAACCTGACGCTCTGGGTGAAATAGTGTATTTAATGTGGTGAAAGGGTGCAATGCTGACATCTGATGGGCTTAAAGCAATCTGTCACATAGAATAGTCAGTATAAAGTTATTGGACCAGACACATGAACCTGGACCTGTGTGAGTCTGTTCAAAGGTATAAAGGTTAGTACAAATGTACACGAGATGGATTTGTATCATCAGAGGCTCCAGGGCCCATGAGAAAATGATGACAAGGCAGAGGAAAATCAAAGGGAGGAGGTTAAAGCTGCCAGACTGAGTCACATGTGACCAACAGAAGCCTGAAATACCACACGCTTCCATACAGTCACAGGAATGAGCTGTCAAAGGCTGCTCTGCCACCACATATAGTGGCTCTATTCACCAGGAGAGAGAGAGAGAGAGAGAGGGGTTATGTTATGTTAAGCCAAACTGAGACAGACTGCCTTTTGAGGAGCCCGCTGCTTTGAAATGAGGTTGAGGAACATCCATGTCAAGAAAATATTGCTCTCTGATTTTCTCTCCTCCTTTGAACAAAACCCGCCTTTCATGCCTTTCTAGGCTCACTGCGTTCTGTGATTTATATGTGATGGCGGCGGAGTCCTCTGTCCCTCCTCCTCTTTTTTCTCCTCTTCGTTTTCCCAGGGACGAGAGAATAAACATAAAAGATTGTGACCACTTTCTTCTCTAAATCGGTCTTTCACTGCCTGGGTGGGGCGCTGCACTAGTTTACTCTAACATCTGCTCTGCCGCTGCTGCGCCACACTGCGCTCACGGGAGCGCGCAGCGGTCCAGCGCGTCCGGCCAGCTGGGTCACAGACTTATTGTGCAGGGTCGACAGCGGACCAAGCACGCGCGGGACCAAACAGATTAAAGATTTATCATCGTCACGCTGGCAGTATAACGGAATCTGATTAAAAAACTCTTTATAGACGCACACCTCTGCCTGCGCACCGCATCTAAGCATCCTTTAAGAAGAGAAAACAACCTGCCCGAGGTGTTGCACACAGAGGCACATTCACATATATGTGTCGCACATTTCCACACCCTAAACTGGGAAAAACATCCATACCTTACAGACACATATACACAAACAGAACTGTACAAAGCGCACATAGACACGGAGACACTAAACGCTTTCACCCGCCGAGGTGCTCCGCCGCATAATAACCTATTCATAAAAGGCAAAAATGTCTCAGGCTTCCGCCTCCAAAATACACACGGGAGACGACGGGAAGGTGCAATCGCCTCTCTCAATCTGAAACTGGAAACGGGGCCAAAGAATACACTGGAGGAGGGCAATTTATGTCACAAAAGCCCACTTGGTCCGCAGAAACTATCCAGATCAAGTCTGTTGATAGTTCTAAGGCAAATATAGTTTTTGTAGTAATTTACACAAATTTAGTTTGTGAATATTTTTTTGCAGTTGCCGTTTCTGTGCATACGCTAAAGTGTAGGCCTCTGATAGGCGTTAAAGCAAACATTAAAAAAACGAGAAATTAATCAACCAGCTTTAGCTTCATGGTGGTCTAAGAAAAATATCAGTTCATCTAAAGGCCAACTCTTGAAACGCAACAAAAGTCCGTTACGTTTTCTCCCCGAAATACAACGGATAATGTGTAATTCTGCAACAAGTTTCTTCAGTGACATCTGATCTGATAGGCCTATAATCAGGTGAATCAATGGATTCACTGTGTCAAAAATAACTTGAGGACACTAGCGGCCAGTCAGAGAACTGCAGCGCATACAGATCATTCCTTTATGACAAACTAATCTATAACTGGTGAGTGAAGGGAAAGCAGGGGGCGTACGAGCTTACTAAAATGCTTTAAAAATGTATAACCCAAAACGCAAAAACATAGGAATTATCTACTGGAAAAAAAGTTGATGCAGAAGTCCCTCCTCCCTGGACAACCAGGGGCAGTGATGGATGGACTGGTGCACAGGCTGAACTGGTAAACACCCAGCCTGCTTCACACCGTCCCTGCTGGCAGCCTGTATTAACGAGGACCAGTCTGCTCACATGTCGACATTAAAGTAGTACAAATGTCTTAAGGGGGATGTTAAACCAACAGTCTTCCTCAAAGGTTAGCTCTTTGCACCGTCCTACCCCATGTCCCCCTCCGGATGGGATGTCGCAAAACTACAACAATTGAACACCATCATGTCAAAACTGAGCGTGGTCCTTAACATTCTTAATATTGAAATAGGTTGATAAATAATTAAGATAAATACTGGGAAAAAGTCAACATCAGGCAAATAGTTCAAAACGTCCCCAAAGCACCTGGATGCCTGAAATAGTTGAACTCAGGAGTTAACCGCAACATTTGCTGAGATGACACCTGTCGGCAGGCTGCTGAGAGAGGCAGACAATAGAGGAATCCAAATCCATAAAGGCACCAAAACCTCGTATCATATTTGCGTTTGGATGTTTTCAAAGACACTAAGCGATTTAAAGGTTGCTCCGCGGCTGGCGGCTTACAAAGTCCGTGCGTAACATCCATTATCGGACAGAGTTAATTTTCCGATAAAACCAACAAGCACGTTTTCAACATACTCACTATCAACAGTCAAATTAACATCTGTGTCATTGTTTTCTGGTCTTTTGAAAGGGAATGGACGTCTACAGGCGCAATGTCTGTTTTGTAAATGTCCCATTGGTCCATTATTGCGCACTCCGGTTCTCTCTGTGTGGTTTCTTCATATTCCCCAGCTATCGTGTGACAGGGTTAAAAAAGGTCGGTAGCATTAAGGCCTTTAGGAGTCATGTGGAAAACATAATTTCCTTTAATACTTTAGGAGGATAGCCTACACTGGCTTAGTAAAGTAAGTAGAAAACTGTCTAAACACACAATAAATACAACTGATTCACATATTTGAATACTGTGGGCTGACTTCTGTTGGGACAGCACTGGCCGTATTTTCTGGAGAAAATGTACAGAAGCATGTCAGGTGCACAAGCATCAGATCCAGGATAAGCACTAAGTTTATTGCGCACAGTAAACCCAGCTTTGCAGTAACAACTAAAGGCGTGTGAGACAGAAAAAACGTTAAACACGCTAAATAACCTACTGATGTCTGATTTAACAAGCTCACAACAATCTGAAACAGCGGTTAATAAAAGAAACTGTCTTACCTGCCCGAACCACGGTCGTTTGGCACATGGCGAGCGCCACGGTTACCAAGGCGAAGGATGAGAAGTCCATGAGCCATGGTCTCCGTTTCTTCCGGAAGGGACAGTCTCTAATATCCATAGTGTTGCAGTAGGTTGCCGGCCTGGTTGAGCTGTAAATGTAGGATAGGATGGAAGTTATCCGCTCACAGAAAGCCAGCCGACGAGAGGGACCCGACTGAACCTTCTGCGAGGCAACAGACAAAAAGGCACGCCTCTGGAGACGTCTCTACCTCTCTCCCGGAGACTTTCCTTAATGTGTTACCTATGTCTATGTTAATGCACAAAGCCTAAACACTAGAAGGGCTTTGGGGTGAATAAATATCTTTTATTTTAACGTTTAACCCCTTACTGCTAAAGCCCCATTGAGTCAGACTGGGTACAAGTACCCAAAGTGGAGAGAGCAGCAGAGAGAGACCTGGAATCACACTCTCTCTCCCTTCTCTCTCTTTCCCTCTCCCCTTCTTTACTTTCTCCCACGAAGAGTGAGAGCGTGTGCGTATGTGTGTGTGTGCGGAGAGAGAGTGATTGGCAGAGGGGGAGAGGAAGGGAGAGGGCGTGCGTAATTGCGCGCTGGGCGCACGTAGATCTACGTGTACAGGAGCGTCTAAAGTGCGAACTTTTTAGGGACGTCTTTAGAAAAAATTCACCTCACAAACTCACAATAATGGCGCCTTTCTTCTCAACCGTGAGCCACAGCCTTTATCTTCTTCTAACAATACTATAGAGAATGGTAGTTCTATTCACTTTTCACTTACTTTCTATGTCTTTTTATTTGTTGCGTGAACATGTGGCTTTATAAACCTTGGAGGACCGTCCAGGTAAACGGTAGATAATACACTGTGGAAGTCAGCACAAGAGACTGAGTGTCTGATCAGCCAATCGTCTTTCTGTCCGCCTTGCTCACCACTCCCCTTTCACTAAGTCCCTGGATCTCTCCTCTTTGTCTGATTGGTCAGTCCCACGTGGCCTTGTTTTGCAGCAGCTCAGGTGTGGGGAGAGAGAGAGAGAGAGAGAGAGAGAGAGAGAGAGAGAGAGATAATCTATGGGAAGAATCATGTTCCATGCATTCTGCAGAGTTCAAGACAAGTAAAGAACAAAATGTAAGGTGCAATAAAGTTGTCTGAGTGGCTCCTGGTGAAAGGACATCTTACTGGATCGACAGGAACACCAAAGTCCAGTAAGTGAGCATCACCTGGGTTCAAATGAGGGTCTGAAAACACAAAGGCCTTCAGCTGCTCACTTAGCTGTGAGAGGCTTCTGATCGAGATGAATTTGTCAGAAATTATGATCCATGTCCCACTTGTCTAATGTCATGCAACCCAACACAAACAAGCAGGATGTCAAGACATTGCTAAAGGATATGTGGGAACATACCTTTATTGTCCACAACAAGAGACATTTTCAATAACTGAAATAAAATTAAGGCGTTAAAAAACATCAATAACTATGTGAACCTGTATTGTGTTTACAAATTATAGAAAAAATGTCTTCAGTTTTCTGAAAACTGCCCTGAAAAGGGATCTAACAAAGACCAGCAACACACTCAAACATACATTGTTTTTAGTTGTGGTTTGTGGATGATTCTCCACTGTTTTATGTAAATGCATTTTTGTTAAATTATATGCTGTTGTGTTGTGTTTTTCTTACACAATACCTTTCTGTCCTTGTTGAATCTTGCCCCTGATAAATTCTGAACAATGAAACTGATAAAAAACGTAACTAAAATCCCAAGACAAGACCAGCATCAACAATCAGTGATGTTCACGTTGGATTTTTTTACTGAGTATTTACAGTGAAAGGATGGTGTTTTGGGGATTTGTTTTTGTAATTTTAGGAGACAACAGTGAAACTCACTGAGGAATAATCTGCATCAGAACTGACCGGTCAATACACTGTTTTGATCTTTGTGCAACATCAATATGAGACTTATACGTTAAAGGGTTAGTACTTATCAGTGTATTACCTAAAGTCGATGGCAGTCGACACATCCCCCCCAGTTTGGAGACGGAGACAGGACGAGCGAAGCAAAGCAATGTACTGCTGTGGATGGAGGCAGCAGCAAAATGTATTTCAGCCACCTTAAAAATGAATTTAAGCGTAAACTGGGGCTGTGCTGAATGCTATCTAATGTAGTGTAATGTAATCTCATGCAACCCCACTTTAAAAAATCCAAACTAACCCTTTAAGGCTGAGACATTCTACCGTACAAGGTAATGAACACTACTCTAAACCCACCATTAACTACTACTTACAGAAATGAAGAATTTAATGTCAGGACATTTGACTGGATTGAATCAAACTGTATCTCACATATTGTGTCTTTGTACATATGAACTCTATGAACTGTATGTGTGTGTGTCTCGTCTGGAAGAAAAACATTTTTTCATTTTCAACCCAATCATTGTATGTAGTACCATTAGGACATAATCTTTAAACCCATTCTAGGAGTAATTTTAAAAGAGACATTCCTGTCTCAAATTTAAAGTGACTTTTACATGTCTACCTGTCATAAACTTCTAACAGTGTCTTCTGTACCTCAAAGCCATTCTGTGCCTCACCGTCTGCCTTGTAAATGTTACAGAGCTGACAGTCACTTTCTTTGAATGCAGACTCCACAACCAGAAAGCAGTAATTAACCATAATTATCCCTTGATTCTCTTTACCACTCACTCTTTCTCACTACCTTTCATTCCCCACCATTTCAACCTGATTCTCCGAGGGGGAAAGAGTGGGATGTGTGCACTTTGTGGTATTTCCGTGATAACTCTTTTTACCATCTTCTCTATTTGTAGCAACAGGGAAAACTCTACAGGCAAAATGAATAAATACATAAAAATAACTGTGTCAAATACACACATTATGCCAAAAATATTAGAAGGTACAAAATGAGTTGCCTGTTTTTGGTATCGATTAGTTCTGATGAATCTACTAGATTGAAGTTGCTTTCACTTACATACAACAATTTTTGACAATTTGTTTGTGTAGCCGTGTTAAACCTATTTGGTCACTGAATACACCGAAAGGCAGACCTGCTAGGAGAAAAATCCAAATAGAAGCTTTAACAGGGTAGATAAGAAGTAGTCTATGGCAGCAGACTAAACATAAGCATGCTACATGTATACATTCAAAACTAAACATTTGTGTCATTGTAATGCCACTGCTGGAGCTGCTAAGTGTAGCAGTGGGAGTGGGAAAGTAAATGTCAGACAGGATAGTCACTGACCAAGCATAACCAGTGGCTTTAACCCACTACTTTAAATAGGGATGCACGATCTGACTTTTTAGACCAAGGACAGAGGATGTTGTAGATTGTACAGATTGTAAAGACATTTGAGGCAAATGTGTGATACTGGGCTATAAAAATCACATTTTCCATGTGTAGTTGCAGCTCTGAGGTTGCTGTTGTTCTTTCGTGTGGCGAGGGGGACTCGACTCAGACAACGGCAACACACGGAAACGAAAGGAAGAAGGATGGTGACATAAAGGTGTCGCCCAACGGCAGGATTATTCCAGCAGAGTACATCCTGGGAGCCAGACTACTCCCTCACTGCTACGTTAGCTCTCTTTGCATTAAAAACGTCTAGAATGTGCCGGTGTACCGCTGATGCATGACGTAGTATGCTCACGTAAATGTAAACATAAAACATAAAACATAAACACATAAAAAACACAGAATTGTAATGAATACAGTAGATTGTCGTCATAGATCGACCCCATTGACGTGATGCCCAGAACTATCTGAGTGAGGCCTGGTTTAAAGAGCTACTAAAGTTTTATGAAGTCTTGTGCAGCTTAACTAGTGTCTAGAAAAAACTTTCAATTTGTTGGTGCAAAGATGTTCAAATTTAAACATTTCAGCACAATGTATCATTCAGTGACAGTTTTAATCCTTTACATTGGTCAAACTATAGCGTATGCAATAAGGCTTACTATAAGTGAGGTACTTTTTTTGATAGGCTGTAATTTTCTGGATCTATGAACCTCTCCCTCTTTTCATAATAAATGTCTACTGATTGCTATATTTTTACATAAAGAGAAACGGGACTTGCTTAACGTGCGTTGGGCATGTTTTAGCTTCTGTTCAGTCGCAGTGTACTGCCCTGAGTTTACATACAAGACTGCCAAAAGAAGGAAAACTGCACTGCCCTCTCATAAGACACTGCATGGGTGAGCTTTGATGTATGCAGAATGAGAAGGAGCGGCTCTTATGTGATCATTCCCGAGGCCCTCAACTATAGCAATTATCCATCAGGAATCATTTGGCTTGGGTAATTTATATGTCTATGTATTACTGTACAGCACAACATCTGAAAACCATGAGGAAAATATAGAAATTCATGTTCTAAAATGTAGAGAAAAGACGTAAAAGACGTTTATTTTGGGATGAAACAGAAAGGACCACAAGTTAGAGGACAGAGGAGGTCAACACGACAGCAGAAAGAGAGAAATCAGGGAGAAGTAAAACAAATATTGGATAATTTAGTGAAATAACATCGATCCTAACATAAACTCACAATTTATCATTGGCTAAAATGATTAGCTGTTCTTTTCCTCCTGTTGTACACACTGTAGCTTTACTGAGTTGTTATTTTCACTGCAAGGATATTCTTCCGAAATGAGAACGTCCAGGAAATGCTCCCTCAGTGTGGCAGCTCTGGGTTTTTATTTTGGCTTCCTGGACACAGTAGACCGAGTGTTTTTTGTGGACGGGCTGTTTGGTTCTGGCCTCCTCAGGCTCTGAGAGTAGATGCCACAGGCCGTAAAAAGAGACACCCCAAGAGACATCTGTGGTATGTGTTTGTGCTAGAATTTGCATTTGTGTCTGTGTACAATTTCTATTCAGTAAAACTGGAGGATTCATATTTAAGGGTCATAATCACCACTGTGGTGAGTCCATCGTCTCATCGTGGACATGACAGAAACCAGTGGTCTGGCGGACATGTGTCTCTCTTGTTGTTGTTGTTTGTTTGTTGCAGAAAAACATCAATATTGAGGAGTTAAAAATCACTACTTTTGTTTTTCACAAATTGGGGCCATCTGGTGTGTTATATCTGAACATTTCTCTTAGTGTATATTGAGGAACATTTCACATGTTAGTTTTAATCATTCAATCATGTCTCTGGGGAATCTTGAGAGACACGAAAACAAAGCTACTATTCTAAAAGGAATAGTAGCTTTGTTTTTCCTCAGAACCTCGTTATGATCATGCATCACTAACAGTTCATAACAGGTGCTTTAATCAGGCTCCTACTTGTCTGTCGGTCAGATCACATGACTTACTTTCATCTCATTTTGGCGTGTTTTGCTGTCACTTGATGAAAATGGTGGAGTTTGTAGACCAAACTAGAGGAAACACATAAAAGCACAGGCAAACACAAAACAGCATCAGTATTAAGGTACATGCAGTAACATTCAAACCAGCTATTAAAACCACAACATACTGTATTGGAGATGTTTTCACACTACACCTTCAATTTGCCGTATTGTCTTTTTGAGAAACTACCAGTGCAGTCAGAACATGGAGGTGCAGCTGTGCTAGACAATTTAAATTTGCCGTGTAGTTGTAGCGCAAACTAACAATTGTAAGACAGCTATTTGCAGCCATTTGTCAATTAAAATTAGTTCTTTATTTAAACTGTGCTAAACAACATGATAGAAAATTCAAATGGCAACTAAATATATTATACATTATACTGTATATATATAATATACATTTATATATGCAATAGCAATAACAATAACAATGCACATATAAATTAATTCAGATTTCTTTGATTGTTTGTCATGTTCAAACAAAATAGGTTGTTTTAACATGATGATTTCAGCTCATTATTTTGCTGTTACAGCATGAAAGAATCTGGCTCTAAACTCTTATCTGGTGCAGTTTTAGTATCCAGTGTGTAAGTGTGTGGCTGCCACTCTGTCCACACCCTTCTCCAAATATACAGCATTCAGAAACCCTGCCTTAGCAGGAGTGTAACCCACACGATCTGCTGAGTATCTACATTATGGAGGTGCCACAAATTCCACAGAACAAGAAATGCATCTATGCCCCCACCGGCAGCATGAGTTCATCATCCTTTAAACAGACTTATGGCACATCCCAGTGACCACTTTACCAAGAGGTGAGGCTGCGAAAATGTTAGGACGGGGTAAAATATCCTGACATCAAAAGGCAAGCACTTCTACTTATGTAGTCTAAAAGAAAATCTGACTAAGAGGTCAAACCCTACAATTACATTTTTCGCCTTCATATGTCAAGCACATTTCAATTAATAACCCTTATAATATGCTGGGTAGTAATATAAGGACTCAGAGACCACAAGGTTTCCCTGCTTCATCAGACGTGGCCACCCACCACTCTGATTTCTGACACATCATCCCGTCAGATGGTGCAGGAATCTGAACTGGGTTCAGTGTCAGAAGGTGACCACTATCCAGCTGATACAACCACCTGGTGCTGCAACATCTAGGTCAATACAAGCAAAAGATGAAACAGAGACAAGGGTGTTTGCAGAGGGACAGCGAAAGATGGTATTGGCTCTTAGAGACGGACTCAGCAAGTGCCTGTGGGCAGCTCTCCCTGTGCGCTATTTCCAAAAGGAGAACCTTGTAATTACAATAAAGCGGCCATATTATATTGCTGACTTCCTTGAAAAGTCTGTATTTTACTGGGCAGGGCCGCAAACGCACACACACCCTGCTAGCCACAACACACTGAAATAGATCAGAGCAGGGGCTTGCCTGGGAGGAAACGGAGAGAAAGGAGTGGACTGATACCCTCAGCACTAACAGTGAGGTCAAAGAGTGTGTGCAGGAGTGTGTAATGAATACACACTCTGCTTGGCCTAGTGAGGGTTCGAGAGGTGTGCAGATGCAGGTAAAAAAGGGAATTTAAACAGAGAATGGGTCAGTGATTTTCAATCTGGCTACCAAACACACCCAGCTAACCACATACCCCGAAATAGGCAGGAGAGGAGGGAGGAGGGAGGACAAGGGGTGACGAAGGGGCAGAGGGAGGGAGGGAGGAGGGAGGGAGGTACAGCAAGGGTGCACAGAAGTGGGTGTGTTTTTCTGTGTGGGGTGAGTGTTCACGAGCTCTGAAGTTTGCGTGCCAACTGATGTAAAACAGGGTGTGAGAGAGAGAGAGTTTATATATTAGCACACTGTATGTTTGGTCGAAGTATAAGTCCTTTAATGATATTTGATAAACTGAAGGAAGTAAAAAACGCAATGTGCGTGTTCCCCTCTCTCTTATCTTAGCTTTTTTTTTTTCTTATATATGTTTCATTAGTGGGTTTCAGTGCTTCCTTTTCTTCATACTTGAAGGCAGCTTCTTTACCCTTTGACGTTAAATATAGCAATAGGTGAACTCCATGATTTGCTCAATTTAGCACAATTACTCACTGTTAGAAGGTAATTTGCCCAGATGGCACATAATGGCCACAGTAATAAAAGGCTATTAGAAGAACCAAGGATATATAAGTACAAGGAGGAAAATCTACTCCACTAAACCATGTAGTAAATAATTTCAGCATAAATATGATGAGCACTTTTCATATACAGTGTATTCACTTCTACATTATAAGCTTAACCGCATTACAGAAAGGCAGTAACCTGTAGATCTGTATCTAAACTACACAGAATTACCTGGAATTTTAAGAAGTGTGCCCCTAAGTAAAGGCAATTTAGTTTTTCTCATAAATGCCAGAGAATATTGCCTAAGCCTGAAATAACCACATCTATATCTGCATCTAAATACTTAATATCCCTGAAATGAAACAAAGCCAAAGATGGAGGAGAGAGATAGGGCTCATATGAAGGTTTGAGGAAAATGCTGCCTGGGAGGAGACCGTGGAAAGGTACAGGCAGGAAAAAAATCACAGGAATGAATAGAGAGAGAAGGGGTGGGCAGAGAGCTGGTGGTGGGGGGCACACAGGCATGCAGAGGGTGAGGGGGAATGAATGAAGGCCATTGATAAAGAAGGAGAGACTGGACGGAGGTAAGGGAAGGGAGAAAGAGAGAGGGAGCAAAAGGGAGGGAGGAGGGATCAAACGGTATTTACACATGGAGATTTGAGAGAGAGAGAGAAAAAAAAACGGAGGTGGAGAGGGGAGCGCTAGATGAACAGATGGATGGATGAAGGCTGGAGAGATGCATCTCTAACTGACCTACTGACTAAAACACTGGGTGGGACCTCGGTGACTTTGACACAGCAACATATTTGTATCCAAAGAGTCGCAGGTTTTTCCACGAGTGAAGTCACCAAACAGCTGTCACTGCAGCAAACAGTCGACTACAGTAAAGTTTGGAGCAGAGGTTCCCTCAGAACGACTGCAAGGTTACCCTTCTCTAGTTTATGAGGTCCTGCCCCTGGTTATACTGCCCAAATGTACCAAAGATATGTAAAATTACATGTCAACACTTTATATTAAATGAACTAATTCACCATGAATTAGTTGCTCTGTGAATAGTAGCATATTGGCTCTTTATTAGCCATAATAAAGCACTTATTAATGCCTTATCCTGCAAGACCATATTACAGAACTACTAGGTTATTATCTAGTTAATAGCAACTAGTTAATTGTGAATATATGTACCTCAATATAAAGCATTACCAATTTATTTTTTCTGAAATTCTCTATTCGTACTTACTTCAATTTCCTGTAACACATCTGGCACTTGTGGTGGCAAATACCAGCACACAGGGCTAGAGGAACAGGGACATCCTGGACCAAACGTTATTCCATTACACGGCCAATCCTAACAAACAGTTTGGCTCTTCAGTCCACCTGACCTGCACATCGTGGGACTGTGTGGGAAGATCAGAGCATTGGAGAAAACACCATCAAACACCATTCAAACTGACACAGAGAAAACAGCATTCATTAAGCAAACTGACTGATGGTAAACTTCCAAATTTAGTTACATTTCCACACTGCCCCCAATACAAGCTACAATCGCAAATAAAAATGCGTAACATTGTTTGTTTTAAAAGACAAATCCACTTGTCTATGCCAGGACAGAAGAGCCTTTTTACCAAGATATAGTTCTAACTAAAAAACAACGCTGTCTTGTGGGATTTCATCACTGCAAAGGATGAAAGAAGAGAAGCAGCAGGTATGTGAAGCATTGAAACTATTAGATTGGTTGAACAGAGAAAGGACAGAGGGCAGCGACGCCCAGCTGGGACCCAGACTAGTGAGTTGACACTGTGAGGTTGAGGCGAAGGTCAGGTGGGTCGTTTTGGCGCTGGGGTGACACCTTGCTATACCTGGTCCAGCTGACCATTACAAAGAACCCTGGAGGTGCCAGAGGAGCAGCGAGGGGCTCAGAGACCTTTTTCACACCAGCTGCTGAACGGGGCTCTTCCTGGCTGAGGTGACCTTAGGACTAAATTTGTCTCTCTGTATAATCAGTAACTGGTTATAGAACAAGAGTGGGAAACCTGAAAATATTTAAAACACAAAATTCACCATTAAGAAATGATTAACACAAGGGAACTACAGGAAGTCATTACTTTTAAAAGAGTTCTCAAAAGAATCAAGATTCAACAGAAACCTTTAATACTTAACCAGTGGATTTTAGCAAAATATAATCAGCAGAGGCATAAAGAGGGGAGCAGTAAACATGGTTGGGATTAAGCTAAAAGCAAAATAAAAGTAAGAAGTATATCTGTATATTGGATGTTACAAGTCAACTGACCACCTAAACAATTTATTCTGTAGTGAATATACCTTTGTTCTTCTCATTTTCTATATATTACACTCTTATATGAAAAACCCAGTTCCCTAGCTCACCTCTATGACAGATGAGATGGCTAATGGGGGTTTTGTAATCCCTCCTAAAGCCTTTGGAGACATTGTTGGCAATGCAGTGATTATTTGGATGAATCTGAGATAAATATATTAGTTATGAATTATTTAAAAAGGCACCAAGTTGTTGTGGAGAGAAACATCTGCCTCCACAGTTCAGAGGAGGCTCTCGCTCTCTCTCAGTGCCCGCTGACAGAGGGACTCCTCAGCCGGTCGAGGTCAATAAGGAATGCACCAGGGGAGAGGGAGGGAATGTACCACAGGGGTGTTGAGGAAGGGGGTAGGGTGGCAGCGGAGGAAACACGGGGTGGAAACAGAGGGGTCTTTTGTGAGACAGGAAGCTGCAGAGACCTGGGCCCTCTCTCTGGGTACAGTAGTGGAGCAGAGAGAAACCTGGGATATGAGAAACATGGCGAAGGAGAGGATGGAGAAAGATGTGACTGAGGGGATGGAGATGATGTGCAACGTAGAGGGAAGAGAGTGGAGGAAATGAAGATGAAGACGATACCTGGGAGGCGGTCAAAAGAGGGCTGAGAAAGGGAATTAGAGGCAAGCTCGAGCATATGAACTAATTCAGTGAAATGGGAAGAGTTTTATAGAAAATGAAGAGTCTAAATCCTGTTATTACATACACAATGTTACTGGGTTTATTGGGCATTTGAGGATCGGATGGTCATTCCCCACCTTCCCTCTAGCCACAGACAAAACACATAAATACAGTGAAATCAGCCTCAAATACAATGGAAATAAATACATGCCTTCATCATACTTTGCTTTGGCCTTATTAAAGATTGGATAAATTCAGTAACCATGGTTTACAAAATGATACATGCGACGTTTTGGCCAAATATGGAAAACTTAATTAACTCTGCCAAGAGGGTTATGTTTTCACCCGTGTCTGTGTGTTGGTTAGTTAACTTGTCAAATAAACAAAAACTACTGCATTGGTTTTCATTAAACTTGGTGGAAGGATAGGGCGTGGGACTAAAAGACACCCTTTAAATTTTGAAGGAAGTGAATGTTTTTCACTTTTTTGAGTATTGTGAGATGGGCTGTTTGGATCACAGGACTGTAAGCCTTGGTGGAGGTATGCGGTCCACTGAGGGCCTTTCTAGTTGAGAATAGATCTCCATTTATCATGTGAGTCACTGTGTAAAACGTCTGTGGGAGGCACCTTTAACCAGGAAGGTCCAGTGAATTCTTCAGTTTGTTAAACTTGGTCAATGACAGCCAAAAGTCCATAGAAGTAGGAGTGTGACTGGATAGTTACAAGATTAGTGCCTGCCATTATCAACCCAACTAAGGTGCTGTTTAGTGAAGTGCTTAATTCCCAGATGCTCCAGTGAAACTATTATATGACCAACAAATCTGTGCCAGGATTGGTCTAAATGTCTGTGTGTGAGAGGGGGATCCTAAAACCTCAGAGGATAAATTAACAAAACGATTCTATACTATAATACACTAAAGAGGACTGGTGGAAATGAAAAGAACGTGATTTAAAAGAGAAGAGAATGAAATCAGTGAGCCGGATGAGGAGACACGACACTGTGTAGTGGTTGACTAAACTGCCCCGAGAACATAGGCCCAGAAGATCAAAAAAAGAAAAACAAAATTATTAATTTCCAAAACAAAAGGGCAGAACATGCAGAGCTGTGGTGTTTGTACACAGACACAGCCGCCGGTTAATGAGGTCAGGGAAAACTACTAATAAAAACAATCTAAGCTCATTCCAGTCCGTCTGTCCTCAGAAGAGCCATCAAAGAGCTTTTCATCTCTGTTCAGCCACATCCGGGCCACTGCTGCACGGACAAAACACGCATGTGACGAGTCAACAGGATAAATAACTGTGATGCTCCAGAATGAAAATACTACCCTCCCTCTTCCTTTTTCTGTTTTCCTGTCTATGCTCGCCTTTTCCTCTTCTCATTTCGGCCCTCTCACATTTTCGCCTGGCACGCAGACAAGAGCTCGTTAATCCTCTCAGACACTGCCCAGCCTCCTTTATCATGACAGTCAAATTAAGGTGGTGGCACTTTGCAGTCTTTTTAGTAAAAATACTTCAGAACGGAGACGCTATTAACAAGGCTGCAGTGTGTTTCTTAATCATTTTAATCTAAAATTAGTCTTGATTTCTATTTTTATTGTCACCGACGAGCACTGACCGCTTCTTTATCTGGAACAGACGGTGCTGTAGGTAAATAGTTATGACAGTGTTGGAATCGGGTTCAGGACTTGAGTCTATAATTGTGAAATTTTTATACATATGTTTTCCAGCTTCACATTAAGTTTTGGGATACATTGCTGATTACATCCCCAGTTGCAAGTGGTACCACTGACATCTAAAACATCTCTCTGAATGTCTTCTCTCAGTCTGGCATATTTTTATCTGCCGTGTTCCTTTGATTAGAAAGCAAGACCAACCGCTGTCAGATGTAGAATTATATACTTTGTGTGGGTCCCATTCTCAGTTTCACCCAGATTTAGCTCTGCTCAGGAGACGCTCACAGTCATCTAAGTGTACCCTGGCTCAGATTTGGTCTGTGTATACCCAAAACCTAGCATGTCATTATAGCTGAAAGAACATGGGGACAGTGGCTGACCAGTAATTTGGCTTCACTAAATGTTGTCACTAGTCATTCCAAGGGTTCATTCGGTCCCGACCAGTCTGCACCTTGCAGAGACAGCCTGCTGTAAAATGTAGAGGGAATTTTTTTTTTATTGGTAGAAACGAGCTAAATGAACAGTGATGATATATATTGCACAAAAACTTGGTGAAGTGTCTCCACCATTTACTGTCTACAAACAAACATGACACTTTGTCAAGTAAATATGGGAATGTTAACTTTAATTTATTACAGTCAACACTCAAGATGGCTGACAGCTGATGGTATACATCAGAGTACGGATATTTTTTTAAAAAATAATTATTGTCCATCTTTGTAAGGTATATTCACAGTTTTTCAGGTTTTTTTGGTTGGTTAAATTTTGTAGGTTAAAGGTTTAAATTTTTACCATACACTGACACTAAGAATACATTATTCTCTAAGGTTAGGGTTAGGAGGTCTATTTTCTATCTTTACTTGATTTTCTGAAAGGGGGAGAGCAGTAGAGAAAGAGGGGAAATGACAACATGTGTTGTGTTCTGAATAGCTCTGTTTCTTAGTGGTTAAAAAATGCAGATGTGGCGTCTATGTTCACATTACCAGCCTTAGTGCTCAATTCTGATTTACTACTAAGATCTGTTTTTTTGTTTGGCTGTTCACATTATTTATTGATTTATTTTTTTAAATGAAGAATCAGATTCCAGTGTGACCTGGTCTCATTCCTAAACTGAGCCACATGGACAGTGGAGCTCAGCGGTGGAGTTAAATGTTCAGATCAGTACTAATACACAGAGTGAAAACACTCTACTACAAGTAAAAGTTGTGCATTCAAGTGCTGACTTTTAAGATAAAATATGTATTATCAATATTCATTGTGCAGTAAAAAGGTCCCTATCAGTGTTTTACTATTATATATGATGTTTTGCATTCAACTCCTACTGCTGCATTCATGTAAATGATGCATTTGAACTACTTCATATCATGTGAGTGACAGAGTTGTGGTGATGGTATGTATGGTTTTCATCTGTCTGTTCAGACTGAGGTCACAAAAAGATCAGATCTGTATCTGATTCAGGACCACATATGAAAGTGGCCCGGATCAGAATTGAAAAGATCCGATCCCAAGTGATTTGTGCCGTTCACACTGTCGTGAAAAAACCCCACATCTGAGTCACATATGAGTGAAAAGATCAGAATTTGGACACTTTTGCCAGTAGTGTGAACATAGCCTGCATCTTATTTTTCATCTTTGTTTTAAACTGATAAATGTATCAATATATGTATAATGTATGCAAGTGACATAGTGAAAGCGTGCAAAAATCAAAGTTGGATGGGTGATTGTGAGTTTAAACAACAGAATCACTAATAGTAACATAAATTATGCAACCCCGAGGGTCAAAGGGGGATCCTAGCCTTTATTTTGCTCTGATTCTGTCTAAGGGAACAGAAAATAACAGTGAGCTGCAAAAACAGCTGACACCTTGCCCTGCTGTTTGGTATTTGCCTTGTCCGGAGTGCACAACTCAATAAAGCTCTGTCTTCCTCATGTGTGTGTGCATGTATGCAATGTGTGGGGTATTTCTGCCACACAGGATCCACCAAATCGCTACTGGCAAGTGACTTCAAACACGCTCCGTTTATTCAGTACACAGCAATAACATTCACCTGGTGAAAATTGACGTTTGTGAAGGAGAAATTAGGAGGAATTTGACCCCAGGTATAAAGGTGTCTTTCTGCAGAGCTCACCCTCATGCACACTGGAGGGGAGGTGGGGAGGGAGGGGGGAGGGCAGGGAGAGGAGGAGTTAGAGCCAGAAGGAGACTGAGGAGAGAGGAGGGCAGGAAAGACATGGTGGAGATCGAAAGGCTGCCAGAAGTGATGGAAGGGGTCAGAATGAGACAGAAGAGTGCAGAAAACCAAGAAGTGGCTGCAAGTTAGAAAGAAAAAAACTTACCGGATATTTGATTCGTGAATGATCAATTTCAAATCATCTCCAGAAGTTCTGTGACAACTGCCAGTTTAATGAAAACTGTAGATCAGGCAAAATATGCAGTTAGAAGTTATCACCTCGGGATCCTTATGACATGTAACTATTGATGGTGAGATTGATAAGCAAAAAGAATCATTCGTTTCTGGCGCAGTGCAGGACAAACCACTGTGATGAGAAGGGAAAATCAGATACAAGACAGAAAGAGGAAAATTAGAGAGAAATGTAATGTATTTCTACTGGTGAGAGCAAAGAGAATTTCCCTGCCTAAGCTGGACAATAAAGTTCTTCTATTCTATTCTAGTCTAACCTCAGAGATGGGGGGGTCCTGATCACAGAGAAAAGAATAATAAG
>JAPQRN010000003.1:20286805-20333726 GCA_037367275.1 Coranthus polyacanthus
AGGTTAAAATGAGCTAACTGGACTTGAAACTCATCAATTTACTTCCAGCTCATCTCATAAAAAAAATCAACTTTTAACTCAATACATTTGCATGTGTTTGTTGAGTCAAAATGGGCAACTCACTGTCTACCACTCCAAGCTGAGAGGTTACAGGGTCTTCTCTAAATAAGATGCTGCTGACATGGCTTTAATGGTCTTCGTGGTCCTGAAACAGAGAGTTCATTGTGTCTGCTCCCTCTGCTGGCAACTGCTGGTACTACAGCAGCAGCTTCCACAATGGCACACTTGGCACAGTCGCCTGCAACAGGGAAGGAGATGCTCAACCTTCAGCTTCTGTCTCACTCATTCAAACCAGGGTAATCTAATCGCTTTATAGAGAATTAAATGCTGGGCTACAGTAAGATAGTGTGAACAACTGAAAAAGGTTTTGTTAGATTTCAGTAGTAGTTGAGGACAAAAGGAGTACAAAAGACTTTGAAGGATCTACAACAAGGACAACCATTCTTTAAAGGAAAAACTACCTGTTATTCTGAATTATTATTCACAAGTCTCCCAATACTGGCAGTGACATTTAAACGGCTTACATTTGAATTGATGTTACTAGAAATATGGTGAACATTTAATTTTGGCCCATTTATTAATTATATTTTTAAAAATGTAAATGTAAAAACCACTGCTGCTATTTAAAAAAAAAAAGTACAATATGTTCAGGCCATATGTAGCGAGCGAACTGTGTGGCTGCCATGTACCAAAACTGCTTTTTCCGGAAGAATGGAAATGAATAAACCGTCAAGAAGTGAGGGAGGAGACAGAGGGAAAGAGGAGGGAGGAGGAAAGGACAGAGAGAGAGAGAACATCTGGAACTGCACAGATACAAAAACCATACCCACACTCAACTTTCTTAATAAAAATCTAAACTGTAGGGGAGGGAAAAGAGCCACAAACCCATTCGGAACTCAGTTAATCTGTTTCCTTATTGGCTAAGGTGTGTTAGGTGGGTGTGGAAACAATAACGAACAATTCCGCCTCCCCACACTCAGCAGCTCTAACTGAGGCAGCAGGAGGGAGTAGGTGTGGACAGGAGGTAACAGTTGCTGGAGGTTGGACATGAAGGACAAAAGGTCAGTGCTCCCTCTAGAGGTTGAAAGGCAGGAACGCAGCGCCAGTGGTCACCCGGGGCCCTGGGGTCCTGCTGGACTGAGGAGCGTACCATCAGGACACAGTGGTAGTCAAGTTGGGACGTTCCATTTCAGACAGTGAGTGGGTGTTTAATGTGGAGCCTAAAGCAAATGAGTGCAGTCTGGTATTTTTCAACCTACACAGTATGTGTTGAAGCAGGCAGCTGTGATTAAAGGTAATGTACAATTACATCTTGCTGATTTTTCTTTAAAGTTTGATAATAAAAATACTTAAAACACATTGAAAAGGGAGTTGTTTTGTTTAAAATAATGAGTAAAAACAGTTATGGTACAGTATTAAAACCTTTACTCAGACATGATACAACAAACAGAAACAAGATTCAGAATTAATGACTGAAAAATTATTCAGATTTTTTTTCTTCTTTCAATCCCCAAAGCACACAATAGTCAATCAGCTCCACATGTATGATGGAGTAGGATACAAACAGGACAAAGAACAGACACAAGAGAAAAACTAAAAATAAGAGTGACAGATTCCATTCTGATTTTACAGTTCTTGTATTTGTTTAATACTTTGTAATAAACAAAAGATAAATAGCATAGTCAGAGGAGAGAGACAGGAAACAAGACAAAGAAACAGTGTGTGAATTTTATTTAGCTGAAAAGTAAACAATTAAGGAAGATTCTTGATCTACTGGAAAATAGGGTTTTCTGTTTCTCTTCTTGATCAACAAATTAACACCTGATCCAAATTCTGCAAGTCCCTGCTCATTGCTTCTCCTTACCCGACCCTAACCTCAAACATCAGCAACAACCTCATCCTTAAAGAGAATAATCACATGTTGTTGACCCCTCCATCACCTTCATTCGCTGTAACCAGATAGTGCTCGGAGGTGTCAACTGCAAACTGGACCTATGGAATCTAGCAACCTGTGTGTTCATTGTTGGAACCAGTTATTCCACTCAATCTAAAACCGTTTCTGAAGGATTAGTTTTAGTTGCTGGCAGCATCCAGCTACATCCAACCCCAACACAGACCAGGCATGGATGCAGAAACCACCTAACCAGATGCAGCTCAAGAAGAGCAGGTCCAAGGCTGTCAAGGCTAGCTCGGTCAACTCATTCCTAATCTGCTTTTCACTTGTTTATGCACTTCCCTGTCTGGGAAAGATTAGCAGATATTTTCAGGACAGGGGACCCTATAAAAAGCACCAATTCACAGCTTGAGCACCCAGGGGAGGCGACATACTGGTCTTCTACTCTCTTGTATGACCAGTCCTCCCCTCTCCACACGAGCTGTCATTCCATTCCTATTAGGGCCCCACTTTAGCATGCACTACACAGGCCAAGATTAGTGCACACTCTTTAGTGTGCAGTACAATAATCACAACATACATGGCAAACAAGCAGTGGGGTTTGAGTGGCCCTGCATTTAAAAAGGCCACTTCCACAAACAGCTTGGCAGTGATAAATAAACCAGTGAGGATGGTGGTTTCAAGGCTGCATAGCACACACACTGCGCCTCGTTGATCATAATGGGATCGGCCTTGGTTCCAGGGGGCCTGTGTCAATATGTAAATATGTCACCCTGAAATCTAAACTATACATGATGATCAATTCTTCCGTCACAGGCTGCGATCCATTAAAAACAAGAAACAAAACAAAATTAATGTCTTTACTTTCAAAAAGCAAGTTATTTCAAAATGTAACAAAGATGGCAACAACAATACTGCTACACAGTCAAAAGGTCACAGCATGTGTCTGCCTTGAGTGCACACGGTTGCAACGACAAACATATCTGGGCGATGTGGAGCAATCCAGCGGTTTCTCTTGGCGACCGCAGATCATCGCTGCTCTGCTGTCAAGTGAAGTAAGAACAGAGGGACATACGGCACGGACCCCTTCCATACAGCTCCTCAACTCTTGTCCCACCAAGAAGCTCCACATCCGTTTCAAACAGTCCAAGAACCATAGGCTTATTTTACACGTCCATTCCAATGAAAGCCCAGTAATTTTCAGCCCACATGGTTGAATGAGTTAAGCATTAGTTAAGTTCATAGTAAAGCAGTAGAGATGGGGCAAAGTAGAAGAAAGGAGGCTAAGTTTTTATGATAAAGTATAATGTCAAGAAGCCAGTTAGAATTACCCCTCCCACCTGGCTCCACTGTGCATCCTTTCATTATTTTGTGATACATCAATTAACAGTACTCTGCACATCACAGCCAAAACTTCACTCAAGCTGCAGACAGATTGCATTCACATATGTATATACACATGTGGCCACACATAACCTGTAACTGCTAGAAAAACCTTAAATACCCAACCTTGAGCCGCTGTTAAAACAGTTTGCGTGATAGGCAAAGCTTATAGTGGATTAGCATTCAGCCTGCACAGACTCTATTACTTATTTGTTGACTTTATCTGTTTATCATTTTCAACATCACCTAAGATCAAAGCAAAAGGAAAAGAAATACAGAAAAGATATATCAAATATTAAATGCATTGCTAATTTATGGAGGGATGGGAAGTCTAAATAATTCCACTGCCAATTGATATCAACTTATGCAACCACCTAAGCTAACATTTACAAATGTGAGGAACATGATGTGCATATTGCACAAACACTGTCTAACCAAGTTACCACAAATGAATATACAAGTTGCATATTTTTACTTTGTGATGAGTCACCACAAAGTGTGGCATTTGCTCAGACAACTGTGTATGCAACTAATATTTTTAATGTCAACTAGTGGATCATCCAGCACTTGACTGATTGTGTAATCGTTCCCATCCCAAGCTATAAACATGATGCAATAGCAGCAGGCTTAACATTCAACAGAGGAAGCTCCGGAAAAACCTGCAGAGAAAAAGATGCTTAGCTGTCAACCAATCAGAGCATGAGATTATTCACAAAAGCATGCATCCTGAAGTCAGCCTACTCTCCGTGGGACCACAAAAAAATGCTCAGCCTGGGTTGCACTCGTGAACTTCATTCCATAGCTTGACATTTTTTCAAAGCCGACCTCTAACCTACGAGAAAAGAAAGTGGGGAGTATGCCCAAAATTTTTTTAAGTCTCAAAACTCACGTCAATAAAGCACTGTGTTGCTAGCATATGTGGGTTCTTGTCACCCCAAGCATCAGTCCCACATAGGTTTTCTATGCCAACAAACAACGAAATGAAGCAGCAATGGTGCACAAAGGGCTGACTTTTCTAGGCATAATGGGAATTAATGGACGTCTGGAGGCTACTTAAATTGATCTGGTGGAGAAAATCGGATACAACATCAAACCTCAAGGTCAGACCATCTTATTGACATTTTAAAAACCGCCTGTCTTACAGGTCATATAAATGCTAGCCTCCAAGTCCACATCACATGGGGGGAAGCCAAGGATCCTCTCCAAGTATTTGGACTATTCTGCAGGGCAGGAAGCTCATTGCTCATTCTGATCAAAGTAGCTGCTGGACCCTAAAATTCAACAGCTACTTTAACAGTTATAACCAGCCTAACATATTTCCTAAAATACAAAAGACTCTGGCTTTATCTGGAAGAGTACAAAGACTAACCAGCCACAGCCAAAATGTACAAGCACTTCGCTGGTGTTCATTTTCCGTAGTCGGAGTCAACAATAAAGATAGGGGTCAAAAAGTAACATAGACTATGAGGGAAACCTACATGTTAAACACACCTGTTGAAAGAGTGGAGAATGGCTGTGTGATTTGTCTGATTATTTGCATACTGTGTTTGCATTGATGTAAATGTGCAAGTCTTAAACTAAAAGACCACATTAGTTTTTAGCACCTGGTAGAGGATTGCTGTACCTCTTCCCTGTAGAATGATACTGCAAAATATACGTTTCTAATTTCTATTAAATGTGGTGGCTAATAAGAAGGCTAAATATACCTCAGAACATCAACACTCCCTTAAATACTTTACTAACAAAAATGGTAAAATAAATCTGTGTACCCCAGTATTGCTCGCCGCTGAGCATGTGTAGACGGTTTAATTCATAGTTTATATCTCCTGATCTTGTGGTAGCTTCATTTGACTTTTCACTGTAATGCTGAGATTAAGTTGCCCACAAATTTCAATCACAGTAAATGTCAAGTGCCATTGTCAATGAAATCCAGCCAATCAATTACCAAGAACAACAGGAAACATTGGCATTTGTTGGTGCAAAAGTAGCAGTGAGGTGTGGTTTGGCCCTGGGCTCAGTAATGATTTCATGGTGATGTCATTATGTGGGAGACAAGTCTGATGTTCTTTTAACAGCAAAAAATAGAACTTTTTAAGTTGTTTTTTGGAGCCATTGATTTCACATTCACATGAGTGTGAACAGGCTTTTGTTTCTGCATGACTCCTGTGACTTTTTTTTGTTGTATTATTTACATCTACTGTACAAAAATCGCAAGCATTGAACCAGTACACACTGAATAAAGTTTCGAAAGCTGCAGGTAGTAGGTGTAGGATTTTCATTTTGCAGCATTAATTATCTGATTACTGCATTAGTCTAACACTGCACTGCACACCGGTGCATTGTTTAACAATCTATATCCAATGCCAGTAACCCAGTTAATGAGTAGTGGGCTTCAAGAGGATTGCCACATTTGATTACCAATTGGCTACAAGGTGAAATTAAATATTGCAATATCGCTGATATCAAATCATTTTAATTTGTCCCATCACTGCTGTTGTTTTTTATGTTGCACAAAAAAACAATTAAGCTTTTTGCCTCTTGTTTTACAGAGAGAACAAAATGCAGCATCAGAAAACAGTGCCTCTCATACTGCTAAAATTCAGTATCTTGTAGAAGAACACTGTCGCTGCATAGATGGAACTTTTTTTTACCAGACAATGGTGTCCCTGGCCATTACACCACCTGGCCAAGAACAGAGTCACCAATTATATTCAGAGTTGTTCAGAAAATTATTTTCCACTTAAGATGAGGAACAATGGGAATAGGACAGATTAACATACTTGCCAGTTACCAATTTGATTAGTGGCTTGTGTTAAATCCCATGATGCAATAATTAGAAAGCCCTACACATAGTACCTTCAAGGTCATCTTAGGTGTCTTGAGAATAAATGGTCATTTCTAGGAAACAGGAACATTTACACAGTTACAACTCACAAAAGTGCATAATGACCACCAGCAAAGGGAGGATTTAGGGGAACAGGAGTTAAAAAGAAACAAATACTACTTTATCTTGCATGAAGCTGTACTTCCTGTGAGCCTCAAGCTGTTCGAAATGCCAACCAACTGCCAAAGAAGTAAAAGGATAAAATCAAAACTTAAACAAAAAAAAGAAAAAGAAAACAAAACGATTCAAGTCATTCTTCTTGTCTTACAAAGCCCGCTGTGCGCATCAGGGCAGGAGGGACACAGTTAGTCTGTTCAACAAAGTGCTCCCAGCCCCCTTTTCCTGGATTTCAATGCCTTGGAAAAAGCTCTCATTTCATGAGTACAGTACTTCAAAATAGAAACTCAAACAAGTTTCAGCATGAATATTCAAAAAGCATAAAATATTAAAATGATACCAGATTGAATGAACTCACTCGGAGCACGTGTCTGCTTGTTCATTGTCAGACACACCTCCTGACCAATAAAAAATAAATTTGTTTCATGGTGGACAGTTGATTGAAATGCTATGCACCTGATTTTAAGCTAAAACCATACATGAATAACTAACCGGCTAGTAATGAATATAATATACAGAGGTGCAGCTAGCAGTGTAACCAAGTAACCCAAGTGAAAACAGGGGAAGTATATCAGTTACGCAGAAGCAAAAACCCACTGTGAGATGAGGATGTGAAAACTGAAGGCTAAATTAAAATTAAGACATGTACTGTATATGTGTGATAAAAGGGATATATTCCTTGAGTCTTAAACCCTATGGTGAAAAACTGAGTATGGGAAAAGAGGGTGAAAATGTGTATGTGTGTCTGTTTGTGTGTATTAGCATATTGTTCATTTAGAGCCATATCATCAGTGTCATTATTCATGTTTCATGTTGAAGTGAAGACCTGCGATAACAGTCTGTGAATGTGTCAAGATAATTAAGCCGGTGAGACAGAGAATATGTGTGTGTCTGTCCATGTGTGTCTGTGTCTGTCCATGTGTTTAAGAGTGAGAGCCGGTACAAAAACCAGCAGGTGCTGCAGTTAAGTGAGGCCCAATGATAAGAGCCAACGACCAACACGGGGCAATGTGTTGGTAATCCTGGTGTGCATCGGATCCTGACCGGACCAAACCTGGCTCCTTTAGGTGAGCTGGTGAGGCGCCTCCAGCATCTCCATCAGGAAGGTGTCAATAGGTGTGTCACCGATCAGTTTAAAGAAGAACAGGTGCTCCAGGCACTTCAGACCAATGGAGCGCAGTGCTGGGAGCCGGAGGAGGAGCTTTGCAAACCTGGACGATTGAGGAAAGAATGAAAAGATGTTTCAGAAGATATGGCAAGCAAGAAAACATTGTTGTACAAGGGCATTCCAGAAGATGCATGAATTACATCACAAAATGCAGTCCTGAATGTTAGTGTTATTTAACAATGTAATAGGTACTAGTCTATCTATTATATACATATTGCTATAGAACATTTTCTCCTGACACTTTGCCCTGGCTTTATTTCTTAACTTGAAATTTTGAAAACAAAGAGAACATTAAACGTTGTGATAACACATAGTCCTGCCAGAACCACAGGAGTAGAAGAGCTTTAATCAAAGATGCATGCAAAAAAACATGATATGTGTTAAGTTGTCTGACTTGTTCTGATAGTTGTGACAGTCATTTATGCTGCCTATGATGTTCTGATGATCTCTTGGTCAAGGTTAGTGAAGGAAACCATATTGAAACCACGTACTGAAGTGACAAACCAACATGTCTCAGCACCACACCTGTTTGTAAAGATGTATATATGTAATATGTGTGTTGCAGCGTACCTGCCCTGCTGGTCAGGGTATTTCTGTTTGCAATAAGCCTCAAGAGAGGCATACACCCTCTCTCTCAGCAGCTCCACCTCACTGGGATTGGACAAACCCTTGGCATCTTCAAGTGAAAATAGAGGACATTCACAGCGACATATGTAACATTTACATTTTTTAAATCCTACAAATAAATCAAAATATTATGTTTTCACGTTTATTTGTATGATATATGAGCTACACTGTTGCCTTGAGGTATACCTGGGTTGAAAAGGATAATGGCTCGAAGGCAACCCAGCTCTGTCTTGTCCATTTGCATGTCTCTCATCTTACTCACAAGCTCTGTCAAAACTCTGCATTGAGGAGAGGGGAGGAAAGGAGAAAAGCAGAAGATAATCCCAGTTAAAGACAGAATGACATTGAATTGGAGAAGAAGGAAAACAAGAGTAAAGGTGAGGAAGCAAGAAAGGAACAGACGAGGGAGAAGGAGAAGATCAAGAAAAACAATAAAAGGAAGAGAGTGAAGAAAAGAGTAAGAACAGAGACGGACCATATTCCATAACCACGCTGTTATATATGGTTACTTGTCAGAGTAGTGCATATACATTATGACCGAAGACGTTAGAACATGGTTGAAAAGCTGGTTCTGAGGGAAAAAAAACTTAAAAACAGCCAGAGTGACATATTGCTACCACCAAATAATGAAAAGTTGAAGGTTTTTTTCCAACTTTGGGTGTTTCACTGATTGCTTCTCTCCTCAATTAACTGATAGAAAAACAGGTGACGGTGGTTGGAAAGTCTGCCGATTGATGACTCCAATCAGCTCGGACTCTATGGAAGTCAGGGTTTGACACTAACTTTTTTCCCAAAGCCAGACGAACACCAACAATGAAAACATCAGAATGTCAAACATCATTACTGTTTGGAATTAAATATGATTTTCACCTCACCAGTGATCAGCACCTACTACAAGTTTAAGTAAATATATTTCATACAACTCAGAACTCTTTTTGTCTGTAAATGATATACAGACATCCTGTAAATAGCAGGTCAGGTTGTGTCAGTTGTGCCGTGTGTGAATAGGTACAACCTTAAATTTTATATTTTGTCTGCTTTACTCCCTTCTCACCAATTCTGTTCAGTCAGGGATGTGACTTTGAATATAGAGGAAGGGGTGGGGGACATCAGGGTCATTAGAAATAGATTACCTGCTTCTCTATTCATCATCAGAAACAAACATCAGTCAAATCAGGGTTTTAATGTAACACCAAATATAAACATACATATTTAGATAGGAAAGTGAAAGAAAGTAGATGTTACTTATGTGTCATCGCCGTTGCTGAACTGAGCATCTGCAACAATAAACTAAGGTGTCTGAACTAAATGACGAGACAGTGCAAACAGTGCAAAACAAGTAAGATGTCTACAGTAGCATCAGGCTATTAATGCCCCGGGAAAGCTAGTGTCCAGACCACACACTTGATTTGTCCATAATGGTCTGGTAAGGCTTACATTTGTGTAATAAGCAGAGGGGCTGTCTAACAGCCAAATAAGACAAATATTCTGCACACAACTGGATAAGTCGCAAATGTTTAGATTGAATTCAAACTTATAATGCAGTACTGTTTTTCATCATCTAACCCATACGCCCACGGTTCACTTTCGGGCCAAATGATTCACTGAATGATGTTTTTTAAGAGCGATATGTTGAAGGACCAACTGGCTTCTGCAAAGCTGCGAAAAAACCTCTAAAAGCATTTGCTCTGGTTCGGTTTGTTTTGATGCTGGCTGAAGAGGAGGGGTTCAAGAAAAGTGTTTGTGTAGTGGCGTAATTACCTGTCAAATATGGCCCCAACCTCGGCATTGTGCGCCCTGTGTATTCAATCACAATGTGTTATTACAATGTCAATACACAGTTACATTGTTATTACAGTAATCTGATTTTTGAGACTTTCAACTGAACAGATTTTCAGTGCAAAATATAATTTTGTGTGGTGAAAAGATGAGCTACAAACTAGTTTGTGATATTTTAAACCTGCAGAACAGTTTGTATGGGGGCTGTTCACATTTTTATGTCTGGGCTCAAAGTTTGCTCCTGCACCTAAATACTGATATCATTAACTGTGGACTTATAAAAAACTTTTGATCAATCTTACAATACCCAAATCTATAGTGTTACACAAGAAATAACTATATTAAAATGTATTAAAATAAGCAGAAAAGAGGTTATGATAAACCCTATAAGCCATGTGCAAAACAGCAGACAACCATTAGTACACAGGGACCTTAAGTTGAAAACAACTTTTATTAAGTGGTCCTGGCAAAAAAATTGATTGTTATGAAAGCGTCAGGAAGTTTCTCTCAAGTATGCTTGAGTGAAAGAGGCTTTGAAATATATAATACATTTAATAAAACTAACACAGACAACACATTTTCTTAAAATCAACCAACAGAGCAGAAAAACAGAAAACACAACAAAAGGAACCTACTATTTTTGTCATTCTCCATTCTGATTCGATAGCTTCAATAAAGGTTTACTTTTTCACAAAATGAGGGACAAAAGCCCCACTCGCAGAATGACAAAAGAAGCAGGTACTCACCTATTCTCGTAAGTAAAACAATGTTTTCTTTTTGGCCAATCCATGTTGCGAAACATGAAAAACATTTTTTGTTGCGTTTCCTGCGACGCTATGGTATTTTCTGTCTTGTTCAGTTGTTTTATTAATTGTTGCTGTGTTCTTAACTTCAGTGCCACCTTAGTAAAAAGTCTACATTTTGGTATTGAATTATTCACCACCACTGAATTCAGCACCGTTATGATCCAGCTGCTTCAAACAGAAGTTGATGCCAAGCTGAAACAGAAGTCTGCTGCTAGAAAAGAGCAGTGCCACGTGGAAATTAAAAAGTACCAGAGGAAAAGGTTTGAGTCATTTGCCATGAGCCCAGTTAGCTTGCTTTAAACCTGAATGGATTTCCTGTTGAAACCAAACCCTAATAACAATGTAAGTACTGTGTAATTAACAGTGCATTGACATGTTGTGATGTAGTTGGGGTTTTACGTAAAATTAACGAGTTGCAGTGTTTTTTTTCTCAAGGTAGGTGATAATGTAATTAAAAGATCTTAATAAAGGAGTGAAATGTAATAAAACCTGCTGATTTAACTGGATAATGCATAACAGATGGTTGACTCATTAATGCTGTAGAGGCCATGGCTGTAGTTATGTCTATGTGTTGATATCTCAAACAAATCACATCAAAATAGGCCTGAGAGTGAACTGATAAGACTGCCTGTAGCCTCCAATCATACACTAATATAATACTTTACATGTATGGTGTGTCTTTTGCAGTTAATTTGAATGTATATTCTAATGTTGTGAGCTTAGGTTTGACAGTGTACTGACTGCAGATCACTGTCAAAATTCTTTGCGTTAGTGCTTAATGCACTTGAAAGGATGGTGTAGCTTATGTGAAGACAAAAAGTGTCATCACGTCAAGTTGAGATCACAAATAAATGATTAATGTTACCAACAGAAAAAAGATTTAACACCAAATTGTACATCCAAAGCCTCTACAGCATTCTAAACAATAATGGGAACAACTGCATTAATGTACAAAGACTCTATTTTCACCTGTTAGTGTTGTACATTAGTCAGCCATTATTAAATGATCAGATGCTACAAAGGGTGCTCTGCCTCGGAGTGTGTCTGGGGGAGCATGTGCACATGCGTGTCTATGGGTAAGCATTAGTCACCAGCCACCCAGGCATGCGCTGTCACCCAGCGGGCCAAGAAGCAACATCTCACAGCCAATCACAGCCACACAGAACACAGCAGCTGCAGCCAACCAGAGATAAAGACATAGCTCCTCACAGCATCCTAAAATCTTAATCCATTAATCCAGCTATATTGTTTATATGCAACAGTAAAACCGTCAGAGACAAAGAAACTCATGTTGATAGATAAAGGAAAGTACTGTTCTTGTTTCCATTTAGCTTTTAGGGCTGATGTGGATTTTACAGGCTTTTCTGAGTCAACAGAATTCAGTCTAGGAGGTGCTGATACTCTGTACAAGATCCACTACTCTGAACAGGGTTTCTATACAGTTTGGTGAAGTAGAAAAGCCACTGAAAAAGAACGCTATATAATCTCTAATCTCTCCAGTGACCATAATATTTTTTGTCCTGGTCAGCTTCGTCACCCACCAAATCTTCTGACTCCTGGGGAAATCACTAATGCAGTATGTCTCTGAGTGCGATGCTTTTGCTGTCTGTATATTACCTGTCAAAAATCGCTCCAACACCTGCACTGTGAGCACTGTTCCTGTGGACGTGCAGACCAGTGGCCAGTAAAATGCCATCCTTCACTGAGATGGAGCGATGGGAGAAAGATGCGATCAGGAGTTCATTCCAGCCTGTTGAAGAGTTGGTGTAATAATTAAAATCTTTTTTGTAGGGTTTTTTTAAGAATAAAATAGTTGGAAAACGTTAAAGTATAGTAAATTAAAGTTATGCTATAGTACAGTATGGTGAAGCATAACGATCTGAAAAGTGTAGTCTATTTTCATCTAGCATTGAAAACCAGATTTTCCACTTGCTTTTCTTTTATTGTAATGAATATGTGAGTAAAAATCGAGCAGAACGCTGAAAGAACGGATGCATCGATGTATTGGCTGACATATGTATCTGCCATTGGCTGTTGTGAATAGATAGTAGTGGCCGACGTTAATCTAATGTGTTATATTCATGGTTGTGTAACATTATATGACTGAATTTGTGTTCATTCTGACTTTAACACTGTTAAATTGTTTTTATATAATGGAAGTCTTCTGTTTCCCTCACACAAAAGGGGAGATAAGTAACAAGAAAAACAAAAAAACATCAGTATATTGGGTCAAATTATCTTTAAAAATCAATATCAGCCCAGAATTTCACAATCTACTGAAAAATACCAAGATCATTTTGATTTAACCATTTGCACTGACCTGCACGCAGCAGGATGACCTGGTCGTCCAGGGGCAGCTCAGAGAAGTGAGGAATCCTCTTGGCCCACTCCACCAGGGTGAAGAGCTGCTTGTCTGCTGCCTGACAGATGTTGGTAACAGGATCGTTGGGCTGGAAAAGCATTTTCAGAGACAGGCTGTTGGTATGAGTACTATAGTTTGTCATAGTTGAGCTTTCTGATGAGACCCTAAGACTACTTATCCACAAATACAACAGGTATATAGCTCAACAACACATCCATAAACAAATAAACCACATGTAATACATATTTATTGTCAACTTTAAATGCAAACCATAAGTATCTCTGGTTTGTGATTAATTTGCACCATCGCACTACTCACCGAGCTGCCCCCTGAACTTCCATCTGCATGAAGCTCTGTCTTCTGCTCTACAGCCATCTCCGCCTCCAAAATCTTCTCCACGGGCATCTCCTCGTTTACTGCGCTGGTTGACTCCACCTCACCCTCCCGATCCTTGTTCCTCTGTCTCTCTTCTTGGACAGCTGCAGAATGGGGGATTGGGGTGGACAGAGAGGAGCACAGGAGAAATAAAATGAAGGACAAAAAAGAGAGGAAGGAAGCAAGAGCAGAAAGGTAAAAAGGTGGAGGGTAAAGGATGGGAAGCAGGAAAGGTGCAAAAAGCAGAAGGCAAGGAATGGATAATGAAGGAGAAGCAAGTTTAGGCAGGCAATGGTAGAAAACAGAACGGCAATGAGGAGGGGAGATGAGGGAGAGAGATTTGTGAAGGAAGAGATTAACACAGAAAACAAGAGGCAAAAAGAATAGGAAAAAAAACAAAAGATTAATAGTAAAATGTGCAAAACAGTGGGAAAGGACAAAGATACAGATCTATACAATTCATCATAAATTCATAGTCTTTCATACTCTTTCATACTTCTTTCAGCCAGTGGAAATGGGCCAAATAAGACAGACAGTATATTTTTTTATGAAGTGAAAAACTTAATAATGAAATGTACTGCTTATACTGCAGAAGTAGCTTTCTGACCTTTTTTCTTCACAACAAATCAGATGTTTGACAGTAACCTGATTTGTTTTAGTACAAGTACATGCAATTACAGCAACTCAATCTTTTCACACAGCAATGAAACCTTTTCTTTACGTTCAAAATAATCTGTAATGTCTCATCTACATCAGATGTACTATTTAGGAATGGATTGTTTTACCCCAAAGCTTTACATTAAAACAATGAAAATCATAATATTTAATACTTTGATACCATCTGCAGACACAGGTCTTTGTGTTTATCTATGTACCTTTAAACCTGAAGCTGAAAGTCAAGTCAAATAAGGGGAAATCTCTTTAAATTTGCAACGCCTGCTGTTTTTAGCAAACAGTCCCATCCCGACAGTAAAGAAGTAAAGCAGGCACAGTAACTGACAGCATTAATTTATGATTCAAAATCTAAGCGGGAAAACCAATTAAACATTTATCTTTCCTCTACAACGCGCCTCAAAGTGTTTTTAAACAAGTTCCTGTAATGCTCATTGACAGAAGTAGAGCTGCTCTGTGGCTGAAAGGAGGTGACTGTGGAAATAGACGAGAAACATAGAGCAAAGTCAGGTGATTATTAGAATTACTGCAGTTTGAATACTCTTCAAACTTTCCCTGGGCCTGTAAAGGTTTAATACACGGGGAACTGATTTAAGGCAGACATTTTTCCACCTCTGAACACTGACAAGGAACTATGGAAAAAAAAACGTTTTTAGCTTAGCTCCTTCTCACTGATATGTAATGTAATATCTCTCTGCCTCCTGTTCACTCATACAGTCACAGACACACACCCCTCCCTCCCTCTTCTCCTTACATCTGTCGTTCATCTTGGCCACTACAGAAGGAGGGAAGGGGGGGAGAGAGAGAACGAGAGGAAACAAAAAGAGGAAGAGAGGGGGAAAGGGGGTTAGTGTTTATAAGGCTTACCCACCCCCATTTCCCTCTCTACCGCTCTACTCGTTCTGTCCATCCCCTACCGTATAAATATTATCAATACTCACACAACAGAAACTATATACGTATAGAACTGAATTCCAGAGTAGCAAATTCATGACAGCAACAGGAGTTTTAATATTTGTTTCATTTTAAAATCGATGGGAATCTGCTTTTCTGTAAATTCAATGAATTGTTTATATAAAATGACCAAAAGGAAAGGCCTATTACTAATTAGATTTTGAATTATATAATCGACAAATAAAGGGTACCTACTCACATTTGATTATTTTTCTCCTTTTAATTAGAACCTCTGTGCAAATTTTCAATTTAACGTGTAACAAAATATAAATATTAATGTATAAAGGCAAATAGTAAACACTTACATATGACCGAACATAACATGTAATACTCTTCAACAGTAAAACTGTTTGAAGTGTAACAGCAAATAAAAAAATGTTGGTATATAAAAGCCAAATGTAAATATGGAAAACTTTTGAGGTTTAGTCACTGCAGCAAAATGAAGCTCACAACATAAATAAAGAAACGATAACAAGTAAAAAAACACTGCCTATATCCGTGCCATGTAGTAGAACGTACTGCGTCATTCAAATGATGACAAATATTGCCATAAAGAGTGTGATTTGTGACTCAACGAAATGAATGATAAGAGAACGATAAGAGAACAATATGGAACGACAGAGGTTTTTCTATCATCATATTACACAACCCTAATTTGTAGTGTCAATACTAATGTCAGAAGACAGTAATTTATCCAGGTTTGGAAAGGCAGACTTAACTAGCAGCCCACACATTATAAGAATGATGATAACATGCTCCTGTGAGGCTGAATCAAAAGCTCATCTGTCTTTTCCAAACTATCTCATCGAAGATTCTCTGCTACTAATGAATATGCAAGAGTCCCATGGATGTAATTTTTGAATAATTTCTAACATATGACATCCTTTAAAAGAACAAAATCAAATTGTAACTTGTGTCCAAATACACCATTTTGTGCATTTAAACAAGAAATTCTGCTTGTGACAAGGTGTCACAGGTGGCCTTATTTTCAGGGATCATAAGAAAAGGGTTGAGAACAAGCAGCCTACAAAGAGGTTTGATGATTGTACCAGGTCTCTTACCTTCTCTCTTCATACCCATGGCCAGGCACTTCTGGTAACGGCAGTACTGGCAGCGGTTTCTCTGTCTTTTATCAACCATACAGTCTTTATTGTCCCGACAGGTATACGTCAGGTCTTTGCGCACTGTCCGCTTGAAGAAACCTTTACAGCCCTCACAGCTGTAGACACCATAGTGCTTACCTGGGAGGTGAGGGAAGGATTCAGTAAAGGAGCCAAACAAGAAAGGCAAAATCAATTACTGTCGATTACATTTTAAAGACATTGAAATAACTGTTCAGCCCTAACTCAAATGCAATGCACAAGAAATAGGAATCATCTTATCACCAGAGGATCTGTCTCCACAGATGGAACATAGGCGTTTCTGGGAAAGCATTGGCCCGGGGCTGTGAGACGACAGCTGCTTCAAGCCTAATGGAGGTTTCACATCATCTGAGCTGCTCACTGCATGGAGCCCTGACATGGACACTGTGGAGTTGATCTGTGAACATGACAGAAATAACAGCACAGATAAGAAGCTGTTAAGTTCATCTGGGCTCAGAGGAGGAAACAGGATATAGTAAAGACTTGTCTACTGTATGAAATTACCAGGCATTTATTTACAACACTGATGCTGCTGATGTTACCCATGTGCACGTCTAATGAGTGCATTACAAAACTGTGATAAACGTGTTCATAGCAGACGCAGCCCAGAATGTACAGGGTGACATATAAAGTCAACAAGACAGCACAAACTGAAAAGGTCTAACCGACCTCACTCCTGGTATTTACACACCACATTTTCTCATTCCTTACCTGCGGGCTGCTAATGGGTCCATAGCCCACTGACGGTGTTCCAGGTAGGCAGGGCGAGCCCAGCGAAGAACTGATTACAGAGAAAGGGGAGCCGATGCTACTAATGGGGCTGTTGACTCCGGCGGTGGTGATGGGAGGCAGCGAGGTCATGGAAGCTGCAGCTGAGGGAACCAGTGGAGGTGAGCGTTGTCCTGATGGGGGCGAGGACACAGACGAACTGTCTGGGCTGCGGGAATCTGATAGGAGACGTCCACAGGGGGAAGGTACAAGTTCATTATTAATAGTAATGTGTCGGTCAACCAAATGACATAGGTTTTCACACTTTGTTAAGTAATTCCAGACTGACAACTCAACTGTAAGGCTGTTTTTGGTTCAATTTTGGTAAAAGAATGCCTGAGGTGAGATTTATGTAAAAAAAATCATATCCTTTCAATCCTAATTTTGGTTAAAAAGAAAAAAATAAAATAAAAACTGCACTATATAATTTATTCTTGACAAAAGGAGATAGTGCTGATTTCACTCATTCTCAGCCATCTCTCCTTTGCTTCAGACAACAGACCAATTATTTCTGTTAATGCTGTGGTTTGTATATAGTTGGCACTGTCTACTGCAGCTGTTTATGTGCTGCATTTTTAATGCTTCGAGCGGTGTACTTGGTTCCTGTCTGATCGAATCTTTTTTCCTGCCTCAAACCAATGTGAATAAAAATCATCCTCACAGCAACAGGCAATGACTGCAAGGAATCATGCACTTAATTAAAAAATAATTAAAATAAGACATTTCTTGTTTCCTTATTTTTTCCATTTCACAGCACTTTTACAAAATCATGAAGCAGTGTAGTTAATACGTCTTTTGGATTACCGACGTTAAGGTGCATTCCTCATGTGAGAGATCTGTCTTACTAAACAATTATACATTAATATGAATTAATTTCAGATAGAAGAATGAAAATGAGAGACTCAAGCCAAACTCATACAATTTACTTTCTTTTCTGTAGTCCTGTATTATTAATACACATAGGCTCACATTGGCCGAACAGTTAGGCTTTTTAGAGAATATTTTCATCCAAATACATCACAAGACTATGGCAGTAACAAGCATTTATACCATGTTCCTATGTTCTAAATTATGTAATGGCTGTAATTCACTTTGTAGGAAATGTAGTTTTCAAGTGGCATTTAAATTTCTTACAGTACATACTATAGATTACATTGACTTTTTTTCTTGTTGCAACTGACTGATATCAGAAAAAGGCCGGATTTTACAACAGCCAAGAAAAATTATTACAGTATTGTGGTACTAATGTGTAATTAGAACATCTTTGATTTGTAAAAGATCGACATCAGTTTTCAGATGTAACATTTGCAAAGCATGTACTGTAAGTAACTGCTTTTCTGCCAAACTCGTGAAGTTATTTTGCTCACCTCTACTGTCTCCCATGATGGTGGCTGGGCACAGGGGCTGGCTGGCAGCTACACGCCGACGTGCTTCAGTCTCAAACAGCCCGTAATCAAACTCTAGACCGCGGACTGAGGCCCGGGCCGGAGTTGTTTTGGGAAACCAAAAACGGGGCTGAAATTCCAACACAAGAAAAAGCTCTGCATTAGATTATGGTGTGGCTCATACAGCTAATGCCTTCTTGCTCACACACATGTAATAAGAAACGGACATCACCTAGCCCTCCCTTCAGCTGTCTCTCTGCATATCAACAGAAATATTTATATATATTTGATGCATAGTTGGCATTTAAAAAAAGGTGTTGCAGCAGGACTTTGCTGAGCAGCCAACTGCTGCCATATTTATGCCTGCCCTGTTACAGTATAAAGCAAACACCAAGTTATTTGACAAGAAAACTAACAACGGCCAATCGACTATTAAACACTAACTACGTTGTCTTTAATGAACGCCATGAAAACCCGTCCTATTCCAGTGTATAGATGGAACCCAGACAGATGAAAACAAACCGTTCATGCAAGATAGCGTTAGCCATCACATAGCTCGTAAACTAGCTAACGTTACCATGCTAAAACCCAAAATACCTACACCTACCGTAAAGCTAAATGTCTAGTTAGCCACCCTGCTCAATTACAACGTAAATTGTAATGACACATCTCAACACGATGTTAAGCGCAAACAGGCCTCTGGTGTTATATTATCTGGGATTTGTGCTCTGTCTGGTTTAGGTTGGCAAAAGAAGCTACGGCTAACTAAGGGTAGCCTCCTAACTGAGCTAGCAAGCTAGTTAGCCCAAAAGCATCGGAGGAGACCTTGAGAGACGCCAACAAATAATTCCGGTGACGGCTGTCTACTTCTGTCTAGCTAATCCTCCGATACACAGCAAAGCAAAAGGTTTCAGATATATCATTTGGAAATAAATACGGATTACTGACGTTTTAGCGGCACAGCTTCTTCGCATGAAAGGATGTGGCGACTAGGCCCCGTGTGTGTCTGTCTCTCCCCCCACTTTGCCTCGTAGTCAACCCTCCCTCCCCCTGCAAGGATGAAAACATGATGATGGTGGAGGATTTGGCTTAGTGCTCTCTTACAGTTGCACATTGGCTCCGAAACACTGCAAAACACCGCAGCCCGGCTTGTCGGCGTGTGAGGAGGGTTGAGTGGTCGCGTTGCGCCTCACACGTCCTTTCACATGAGGGAGACGCATCCAGTGGAAGAGGTCAAGAGGTCAAGACGAGTTCAGCTCAGTGTGTCAGTTGTTGAAAAGGTTATTAGCGGCCATCGGTGCATAGGTGAACCGTGGCTTCCATCAACACAGCCCTATTGATATGACGCCATTTAATCATATCAAACAACGTTTAATATCTGCAGATGAACAGGTGTATGCACTTTAACTCCCCATTTTCGTGGCATAGGTTACATCATTAGCTATTAAAATTCAATGTGACAGGCTACTGTTTTTAGTTTTTTATTGGTCACTGTAAGCAGAAGATGTTTCGTGTCCAATAAACGTATTTTAAGAGCTGAGGGTTAGGGAATGCAGTAAATCAAATGTGGCTGGTCTAAGGCTGTGGAGCTTTTAAACACTCTTGATAGAATGTTTAATATGAACACATTTTGTCAAGGTTATAAAGATGGTTGTTCGAGGCTCAGTGTACTCACAATGCAACACCCCCAAAAAAATGTATGGGCATAAGAAAATCACACAAAAAATAAACAGTAGTGGCGTACTTTTTATTGTGTCGCTCCTTTTCCAGACTATATTTAATGGACATAAATATTCATTTTGTTTGGCAGTGTACCATTTGCTGTGCATTTGAAAATCTCTCAACAAAAATGAAAGAATATTCTCTTTATCATGTCATCTTGGTGTGAAGTGTCCCTCAAGGGAAAGTTGGGTGTTTTCTACATTATACACTAATAGCACCTAATATATCAATGTTAATAAATGTTTTATGTTATTTCATTCAGATATTTTACATTTTTATTCAGATTTGTAGATAAATAATTATAAGGTCCATCATTTTAGTAATAAAGCGTTGAGATCTTTGTTTCTGCTCACAGATTTGATACCAAATTGGCAATTTTTGAGGTTCCTATCCTAATTTTTTAATGGTTTATTACTCCTTTCTCCTCCTGTGGTTGAATCCTGCCATTTTTTAGCAGTTTTTTGATACTTTACTACCCTCAAGGGGGCTAAAGTTGCATTGCACTAAACCCTCATTTGGAACGTTTTGTCTCTTTTTTTATGTAGATGCACAATTCAATCAAAATAAATGCAATTTTGTCACTTAAATGTTCCAATTTTAAGTCATTTGATGTTCTAAACCTTCTAAACCTAAAATTTGTTTGCATCCCAGGTAGATATTTTTGGCTACTCATTTTCCTGCACCATGAAAACAGAGATGGATGATTCATCTTAAATGCTTTTGTTTCGTAAAAACTGCAATATTCTTGCAATATGGGCTGTTTATTTATCTGTTTCCCACAGTTTTTGGAAATTCCATCATAATTTCCTGGCAGACAGGGTGACAAAGTAAGTATGTAAATAAGTAGTTTTAGATGAAGTAAGATTCAAAATAGCAGGTTAAATAAATTACTGTATTGTAAAACTAAAGAACTTGTAAAATAATTATTAATAATAGGTCATATACTGTAAAAACACAAATAGAAGAATATACAATCTTACAATTTAGATATAAATAAAGAATACAGTATAAAACAACATATAAAACAATATTCATTAGTTGTTCTCTTTATTCCTATTTAATTTCATGATACATTACTTTTTCAGTCAATTTTTTCTATTGAAATAAGAAGAAAACACAGGCAAAACAAGTTGATTTTGAAAGGTTGTTTTTATTGTTTGCTTTCCTCAGAATATTAATCATTACATCAAATATTGCACATAAGAAATGCACAAAATACAAGCGCAGGACAAGTCAATGTACTTTAAGGTTTGACCATAAAAGAAAAATCTTTGGTTGGACTCAGTGTTTTACGAAGCGTTTTGTAATTCCTTCACTTTTCTCCCAATATGGACATGAACACCCTCTAATTAAACCAGAAACTCAGTGTTTCATTTTCAAATTCAAAGTACTAAAAAACAGCAAAGCTGCACAAAGTAAGTCGCTGTCCAAACATTTCGGCCTGTCTGCACTGTATGTGCATGTGTGCTTGCATGTGTGTGATTATGTGTGAGTGCGGTGTGAGGGATTAGCCTCAGTGTGTGTCCACCAGTGATTAGCCTGGTCAGTGGGCCTGTTGTGCATTCACTCAGGCCATTAGCATATTAATGCAGCCTCACTCTTGATCTCCCTCCCGCCCTCTCTCTCCCGCTCTCTCTCTCCCTCTCTCTTTCTCTTTCTCTATACATATTTCCCAGACTGAGTTGTCGCTTCCTGCAGCTTCAATCTATAAATCTCACCAATTTACGCCATGCGTGCTGTGAAGCAGCGGACTATCTCGCCACACAAATTTCAAGGTGCCTGGTCTTCTTTTCCCTCCAAAAATGTCCTCTTGTCCTCCTCCTCCCTCTGTCAGATCTTTGCCTTCTTTTTCATCCTGCTCACTGTCTCTCTCACTCTCTCGCCACCTTATTCAAATCCTTTACTTTCTCTCATTTTCCCTTTTCTTTCTCTGAGTCTGCCCCCCTGAACTTTGTCAAACACAGGAAAACACACACAGAGGCAAATTCACAGGGGCAACCAAAGAGAGGGTGAGTAGACACACACAGACCCCCTCCCCTCATTCATTCTCCTTTTCTGTCACTCTCACCCCTTCCAGTGCAAATTTAGCAGGACCCTCTCTAGACGCCGGCGCTGAAGTACGAACCGGACACATTCAACTGTACTTAACATGGTGAGAGCTATTCAGCCTTTTCTGCTCCACAGAGAGATCCTAACACCCCTTCTAAAATCAGACACCTCGGTATCTGCAGAGGGACGCCTCTGAGTTTTAGGTGAAGAAAGATCTGAAAAAACAGAAAAATGAATGTTGCTGGCATTTTGTTTGTGGAGGTCTCTTCTTGAATGTTTATGCATCGTATCAATTTCAAGCCTCAGCCTGTTGAAACCTGTACATCAGTGTAAAAAAGAGAGTTCACACCTTCTGTTTTGGAAGTGTTTGCCATGAGTTTGGTTTTAAAATCAAACATATAGATCAGAAATTAAAAAAAAAAACCTTCCACTTAGTTTCCTTTTTGGTTGCTGTCCACCTACTGTTTTCATTTTTTTAGGCCAATAAATATTCTGTAATGTAAACCATTACTGGACTCTAAAATTACCAAAGCTTTTTGTTCATCTGAGTTGGTCTGTAACAGAAAAGATACTTTTTGTTTCATGCCATTTTAGTGTCTTTCTCATCAGCTACACAGCTACAGACTTTTATCCCATCCATTACAGTCTGTCCCTCGTTGATTTGCAGAGGCCAGGGGCGTGATGTCCATCCACAACTCCTGGTTTCACCAAGGCAGACGCAAGAATTGCGTTTGGACAATCAGCTCCAGACCTCCATCTTTCTCTCGGTCACCTGTATGTTCTCACACTCAGGTGGATGTAAAGGCAGATCACCTGGATAACTCGCAGGTGATTCAAGGTTGCTGAAAAAAAATCAGCTTCAGTTGACAAACACCAGAGACTGAATGGACAGTTTCCATCCAGATATCATTTCATCCCTTGCTGATGCTCACTTTCATAATGGCGTTTGACCCCTTGCTTGCCTCAGGTCAGTGCGTATGGGTGGACAAGAAGGAAAGGACGGTCAGAATAGAGCAGAGGAATGAGCGGGAAGGCAAAGAGAAAGAAAGAAGAGAAAAGAAAGAGAGAGAAAGCTCTAACTCATGCTTGTCCTCTGTGTGGGTGACACCATGATGAACGAAGGGGTCACCACCCGGGGGCAGGCCCGTCCAAAAGGAGCCGGTGATGTGACCCCATACAAAAGAAGAAGTGGGTCCCCCAACGGTCACACAGATCAAAGAAGACAAAAGCCTGAGATGATAACTCAGCGCAGCAGTAGAGCGCATTATTATCAGACACATGAGCAGCAGTGGTAGTAAATTTAACTGAGGTGGAGGCAGGAGGGCGGTGGTGAGAAAAAAACCCCTGAAAACGAAAAAGTAAAGCTCTGACTCGCTCTAATCTGATTTGCAGTACGCAACATTTTCTCTTTATCTGATTCACTCCGTGAGGCGTTTTCTCTTTCTGTGGGAGCCCGTCTTTATCCAAATGATGTGGTCTTTGGTGAGGCCTGGCCTATTCATGGGAACCCCATGTGCTGTGTGCCCACCATTGAGGTGCAGAGCAGCATGGCCACAAAGGATGGCAGCGTTTCAGAGAGTCCTTTCCTTACAGTTAAAGTCTCTGTTCAGAACAAAGTTTACAGTTAAATCACAGAGCCAGAAAATACACCACACAAAAGGAAAAAGTAATTAAATGTTAAGTTTATGTATAAACTCAAATAATTAGAAACTGGAAAACATTTAAAGTTCCTCTTCTTGGACTAATGGAAATGGAAGTGTTACTTTCTGTCATGAATGCTAATAAGTCATGAAGGTTTAAACTTTTTTACAGTACTGCATAAAACTTTACTGTACTGTTTGCCACCCATGAACACTTGCAGTAAATCATGTATATGCTGCATTGTGTATTTTCAGTCAAAAATGTCTGCTACATTTTCTTGGCAAAAACTCCCTAACACAATCTCCTTTCACTTCCTTAAGAAGCTCTGATGAAGCTGGTGTTTAAGAAGCCTGAAGGCCTGAACTCATCCAGTCTGGTACTACAGGTACTACATGAGCTGTTAGATCCCATTTTAAACTTTAAGGCTTCTTTTGCTGAAAGGTGAAATAAAGGTGTAAGTTCTGAATAGAGATACAGTTAATTATCAGGTCAAAGCAAAAAAGCAAGAAAAAGACAAGAGGACAAAAGCGCAGTAGTGCCCAGTGTTTGGACCCTTTGGGGCCTAAAATCTGGATCAAGAATTACTGCAAAAAGCAGGTGATAAAGTCCCTCTCAGCCACAGAGGATTCATCCTTACATGTACGACAGGCATCCTCGCCTCTCATTCTTCATCCCTCAGTTCTGGGTCGAGTTTTAGCTGCATCGCTGTCGACGTCTGACCGCACTTGTCCTACTTCTCCATCTTTCACTCTCTCCGCCTCTGCCTCCTCTGATCCTGCGTCCTTCCTCCTCTCCTTCTTCAACCCTTTCTGTCCAGCCCTCCCTCCGCCTTTACATTTCCTTCGCCCTCTCTCTCTCAATTTCCCCGCCCTCTCTCTCTCTCTCTCTCTCCTTCACTCATTCGCTGTCTCTCACTCTCTCCCTCTCCTCATTTCATGCAGCGCTGGGGTTACCTAAGAGACTGGGCCTCAATGGAGAAAATCTCCTTTGGTACAATGAATTGGGTGAGAGGCAGTGGGGAGGGGGGAGAAAAAAGGGGGGACTGGGTGAGCTAAGGGGGGTGATGGACAGAGGAGGGGACAGAGCAGTGTGGGGTTTGTTGGGGGTGTGAAACTACAGGGAAAGATAGTGGGATGCAGATGTATGCAGCGATGGAAGGGGGACAAGAAATCCCAAAAATTGAATGAGTAGCTTCGGTATGATTTCACCTCAATGGTCAGTGTTTTGGTGATTGTCTATAGTGCCCCCCCCCCGACTACACAGTCAGCCCATTTGGTTTCACTTATCACAAGCACTCAAACTTTCAATTCAATAAAATTACCCCAAGAAGATAAAGTGAAAGGAAAAACAACAGTTTCAGTTCTTTCCTTGCAAAAAGGCCCCTCCAAAACACAATGCTAAGCACCAGCAAGATAACCATGACATCAATGGGCTGAGATGAGTGTCAGTGGTCGCCATTTTGTTTGTTTATTTGTTTGTTTGCTGTCAGCAGGGAGCACAACATGAGACCCAAGAGGATCAGAGCTGTCTTTACAAGGACAAGTGTGTTTCGACAGCGTAAGCCCTCTCTTCCACTGCACCGTGTGGGCCCCTTTCAGTGCAAGTAATTACACTATCCCTCTTTAATCTATTCATAGTGTCTGTCCAAGAGGTGTTTCCCAAAGAAGGGGACAAAACACACACAACCTTGTTTAGAGGTTGGTTACTGATTAGCACCAAAACTGTTGCAGTTCATTTTCCTGCTGCACCTTATTGAGCTGCTCAGGGATGCTATTCAGTTCATCGTTTGTTTCCAAGTTAGCAAACAGATCCCCCACTGCTCAGCTCTGTGTCTTTACAACTCCCCTCCCCAGTCTCTTTTCTCATCGGAGGATGTGAGAAAACAATAGGGCTAATAAAAGAAGCAGAGAGATAATTACAGCACAGCGATGAAGTTAGGGCTCCTACACCCCAGACCATAAATACCAGCAGTGTGAAATGGGATATGTGGGTGACTTTGGGGTGTCTTTATGTGTGCTTTTCTGTGCCAACAACAGAACTTATTCTTACTCCCATGTATGTTCCATGTACATGCCAGGATGAATCTGGGATCTCTGTGTTAATGACTCTATCAGGCCCTGATATCCAGAGGCCCCTGCTGCGGGAATAGATCCAAGGGGATTGGGTGTTAGAATGTTGCACAGGAGGTGTCAAAGTTTGGTTGGGGGCGCTGTGTGTGTCCAAGTATGTATATGTGTGTGAGACAAGAAGGAGAGGAGGGGGTTTGGGGCAGATTGTCCATGGTACTCACCCCTCCGGGCGGGGCTGAATGAAGTTATTTCCAGGCCCCTGTCCATCTGTTACCGTGGCAGCAGCAGTGACCAAGGTGTTACCATGGCGAGGTGGACACAAAAAGGCGTGGCGTGGGAACGGGTCCAGGGGTCAGGAGTGAGGGTCAGGGGGTCAAGGGTCACAGCCAGCTGGACAGCACACAAGAGGAGGCCAGGGTGAGAAAAGAAGGAGGGAAGGTTTGGTTTTCTTTCTCTTTTTCGCCCTTTCTTCTCTGGGATTTTGCAGCAGAGGGAAACGTCCGAGGAGTGGACAGCACTGGACATTAACATTGAACTGGGGCGGTGAGATAAAAAAGGGAGGGGGTTGTAGAGGGTTAAGGGGAGAGAGGAGGGTTCACAGAGTGGGGGCCCCATAACGTCCAGGCTTTAGGAGGCACCCCTGTATTAGACCTGATACCTACTGGTGTCTAATTGCGCATTGCATTTGACAGGCAATTGACTCTGGTCAATGTAAACGCAAATGCGACTATTGAGAAGATGGGGACGGCTGCGTGTGTGTCTGTCTGTGTGGCCACGGCCTGCACTTTAGACAGATAAGTGATACCGAAAGAAAACAAAAGGCCATTCGACAACATTTCATTCCGGTCATTTTAAGCTCAAAATCATTCCCAGGCAATGAGACAGACTGAAGGGGGGGTAATAAATCAATACTTCACTCAACATGGGAAAACCTTCCCTCATCTTATATCTTTAACTAGAAGTCCTCTATATGATACAGTATAATTTGCTGTCTGTGCATTATGGCTTTGAACCTGCACTTGTTGATGTTTGAAATAATTGCTTAAATTTGATCAATATCATGTAAAGGTGTTTATTCCCATTTAACTTAACCTGTCTTATTGGCAGAGTTTGTATAAAAAAACAGAACACTTAACTGGTGTATTTATTACTGGTTGACAGTGGTGGAAAGCAACTAAGTACAATTACTCAAGTACAATTTTGAAGTATTTGTGCTTTCCATTTTCTGCTACTTTATATTACCACTCCATTTCAGAGAGAAGTATTGTACTATTTACTCCAATACATTTATTTGACACCACCTATTAGATAGAGGTTGTGCACAATGGATAATATAACAAACTTTTAAAATACACTTTTTTAAAGATTAAACCAGTGGTTTCCAACACTTTGGAAACCACTGGGACAAAGGGAAGGCTGGAGCTGCTGCTTGTAATGCTTCCCTTTTAAATATACATCTTATTTAATCATGAAGAAAACATCAGAACTGCCAAAACAAAACAACACAAGCCCTAGAATACCTCAGATATCAGTTACCTTGTCACTCCATGCCAGTATCTAACATGTCTTTTATTACATTATCCTTAAACATTTTGTCAAACCGTTGAAGTGTTAAAGTGTTGAACACACACGTTTTGGCTTTGACTTCTGACGTCTTACAAAAAGCAGCTCAGATGTCTATGAGTTCTCAGCAGCTTCACCAAGTAGTGATTTCCCTCTAAAATTGTAGTTTTAATAATTGTTCAAATCACCAAAAAACAGAGATTAGAGGAAACAACCCAAAGACTGAAAACTGAAAAAAATTTTCTATCGTCTCCCATTAAACATGTGATGAGGCCTCAGATTTATCTGCAGTTCAAACGAGCTCCACGTCTTTTACTTGTAATTGAGTATTTTCTACATTACTGTGCTACTACTTCTACTTAAGTAAAAGATCTGAATACTTCTTCTATTACTGCCGGATGTGAACAGTTCTCCAAGTGGGCTGGTACTCATTCTACATTTCACTCTTTGTTGCAACGTGGTTCTCTTTTCTGACCTCTCATATCAGGTTCTCTGGTGGTTCCTGATGTCCTTAAATGAACCTCACAGTAGACAGCCTGAGGGACAACTGGACATAAAACATGATGATACAGAGGAGCTTCATTTGTCTGACAGAAATAGAAGAGAGAGCACAAAGTATCCAGGAATACAAGGAACTAATGCAGGGGTTCCCTTGGTTTTCAGAAGGCTTTGGTGCTGTTCAGGGTCTGGTATTTTTACTCTAATGATTTAAATGGTTTTCTCCTAAATTAAATACATTTATGTGAACATTAGCAATAATCCCGTATTCCTTATCCCCTTATTCACAATATCCCCATGCGATTAATATTCAATATAGAAATATTCTTTAACAGTCAAAAGGCTATAGACTGACAAGGTTAGAGTTTTACTGTCAGTTGTCTAATGTTCCTCAAATCATGAGTTCTGAGTTAGTGTTGGATTTTCTGATAAGTTTGCTGAAGCTGAAAATCTTCCTGTGACCGTCACCGGTAAATGTGAAATGAGAAGTTAAAGATTCACAAAATTTGAGACTTGACTTAACGTGCTACAGTTCAAAATACAAGAAACGAGCCTCATACTTGAACGTGCTTCATATTTCCATTTCTGGAACACTTGATGATGACTCGTAGCAGATTTGTACAGGTGCACAATTTGAGCCTTGTACGATGATATAAGATGTGTAGTGGAAAATATTTATGTCTGTGCTGGACTATGTGAGCGATGTGAGCTTACTTACTCTGGATGTTGTTAACCACGGTGCATTGAGGTTCATTATGAATTTTAGAGCCTTCACTCATCATTGTTTGCTGTATGTTCATGTTGGACGATCTGCATCGCTCACTCGTAGACTATTACCCTGATATGTTATTGTTAATACATCTATTTTAGGTCTTCTTCCTTCGTATCTGCAAATCTACATCTGTCAAAAAAAGTACAGGCGGTTGCAGTCTTCAGTCCCAGGATTTATTCTTAGTGTCTGCACCAAAAGCCTGTACTGAACCAGGAAAAAATATGTCCAAATATGCTGCTCCCTGTGCTTGGAATGAATTGCAAAAAGACTTGAAACTTAAGGAGCTGGTCTCACTAGATCCATTCAAAGGGATTTTAAATGACTTGGAGACAGGCACATCTGGCTGTAGATGTTTGGCCTGATTCTTTTATATCTTGATTTTGGCGAATATTGATGATTTTGATGAATACTTGCTGATTAGGTTTGTTATTTCATGTCTCTCTAACTTATTTTATAATGAGTTGTCTGATGTTTATATGGATGTTTGGCTGCAACCCTGTCTGTCTCGGTCAGGACATTCTCGTAAAAGATGTTTAAACTCAGTGAGTCCTTTATTGGTTAAATAAAGGTTAAATAAAAATAATAAGACATTTAGGATAGGATACATGGACTGTAATATAGAAGAAAAAGGTAACATAGTGTGACACATATTCACAACATATATATTAGTATCATTTTGGCTCCTTATAAGGCTGTTACTGAGCAAAGAATATCAAGATTGTAATTAATGTAGAATATCTTGATTACATGCTATCAATAAGCAGTAATTCATTATTTTTTTTGCTGGAAAACAGTCTAGTAGTGGTAGAATATAGTCATACATAAGGCATAAAAGAAGCTTCATAATGAGCCAATATGCTGCTAATAAACAACTAATTAATGGTAAATATGTTTATCGTTAGATTAAGATTAAGTTTTCAACTTTCCATACTTGATACAATATGAAACAATAAATAATAAAGATAAAACCTAGCTTTGAATATACTTAGTGAAAGTTAAATTGGTAGTTTAAATGTCTCAAATGTCTGCAGAACCATCACCACAATATATGTTAATGAGATAATATTTTTTTATTTTATTTTGAGGGTACGATCGACTATTAAGTTCCAAATTGAAATGTCCACCTGCCCCGTAGCAAACTGAAAAAGACGGCAAACCCTGAACCGCATCAGTGGATAACACATTATGACAACGTGGATAAGAAGTCGCTTACAATGCAATTACACACACGAGAACACACACACATACATGCACACATAGACAGAGTAAACACACAGGGCCCCCTTAGACTTTAATAGTTTCAGGGATGAAGGGAGTGCAGGGTCCATGCTCCTCCACAGCCCACAGTAATAGGATTAGGAGCAGCCTCGGGAGGACGTGGCAGGCCAAGTCCAACGCTCCGTTTGACACCTTTTGTCCACGAGCCCTGAGATGCAGATCACTGCAATAGGATGAGGGACAAAGGCTTTTGAACATTGTGTTGTAGCTACAAATATACCCCGATGGGAGAACGCTGAGCCCCAAGTTCCACAGCAGATAAAATGAAAAGACAGCGATTTTGACAACTCAATCAATTTTAAGGATGGATCAACAAAGCATCAAGAAATGGATTAGAAAAAAAATCAATGATGTTGTCTTACTTCTCTCAGATTAAATTCTCATGGGGGTTTATTTCTTTAGTTTTATAGAAATTCTTCAATCCACATTGCTTAAAATGGTGCCTTTAGATGATCCTTTAGTAGAAAATGCAGCGGTGGAATCTGATTAAGGAAACTTGCTTTACATGAGTATTTTCTTTGCTCAATTTATACTTCTACTGCACTACATGCCAGTGGCAAATATTTTTACTCTACTGCATTTGTCTGACAGCTGTTGTCCTATACTGTAAATTCACTTATAGTGGAGTATTTTGACAGTGTATTATTAGTATTTTTACTTTAAAGATCTGAATACGTCTTCCACCACTACGGTTTAATGTGCTAGAATTTATAATAACTATAGAATTCTAAATATATTGTTGACTAATAGCACAAGTCTTAACTCTTTTTAACTTCTTGTACAACATTTTAAAGTTACAAATGTTTTTCCTTTCATTAACCTGTCATGATTATTCATGAAGCTCTTACGATTGTCACTGATTACACCTGCGCTTTTCCTTTGATAAGTCATAATGATTGCTGTCAAAACCCCTGAAATGAAGTCCTTCACTGCTCATGAAGAAGAGTTGCCAGGTCATGCATCTTCTTCAAAGGTGTCACTGCTTTTACAAAACCTCTTGCATTGATATTCAGGTGGTTCTGTTGCACTGAGAGCATGCGGCGGCTCGTCCTCGGTTCGAGCGATTATTGACATTCCCGGCAATCTCCTCACATCCCGTGCCATGGCGAGGTGACACAGAGATTCTCTGTCCTCTCTCCTCCCAGTGCACTCTGGGAGAGCAACCAAAAGCAGTTTTACGACCAAGTGCTGCTGATGCTCACTTCCTGCCAAGAATCAGAGAGGCGAGGTTCAAAGTGATCAGCAGCACACATACCGACACACGTGCACAGAAGAACACGCGTAAATATCTCAACACACCCAAACTCTCACTCTATAAATCTGACCTGCTGCTGCTGCTTTATTGTATGTTTTCAATTAATTTTTGGCTTGTAGAAAATTGATCCTGCATAACTCAGACAATAGATCATCAATGCGCAGCCGACAGGTGGATGTTCTCTGCTTTCTCCACTGAAAAGCATTCGGGGAACAGTAGACGAAGGAGAAGCTGATGTGACAGGTTTAGGAAAAGAGACGACAACAAAAGAGTCAATTAGCACCTTACAAAAAAAAAACATACGCCTTAAGTCAAAAGAGTTCTCCTTTAATCCAACACACATATAATGAATTTTTTGGCTAACTCAACCTCTTGTAGTCCAAATTATTTAAGAAGAAGTAAACAAACTATTGCACTTACCATGGTATGCAAAACCTGGCAACCCTCTGAGGAAAGTCATTGGTCCCAGATGTTATTTGCCAAAAAACAGAGAAGGAAAAGAAAAAAAAAGGCTCTGAAACACCCCCTCCCTGTTTTACCGTGGTGGAAGAAGTATTCACATCCTTTATTTAAGTAAAAGCACTAATACTACAGTGTAAAAATACTCCACTACAAGTAAAAGTTGTACATTCAGAACCTTAAATGTAGTTTAAGGGTGAAAACGGAGTCATTTTCATTGTGCGTCTGAGATGAAGTGGAGTAGAAGGATAAAGCGACATAAAAAAGTACCTCAAATTAGTATGAACCTGAGTAAATGTACTTCATATCATTCCACCACTGCATCTTTACAGTCACTCACATGAATAGTGAACTTAAATCAATCTACAGAAACAGGTTATATGGTATTTAATGTAATGGTTGATGGTTTTGAATCATAAATGAATCAAGTGAAACTCTGGTCATATAGAGGTTGATTTGTTTTGCTTCCCTTTTTCACTTAGTGCAGCTTTTCTCTGCTGATCAAATCCCAGACATTTTCAACAGAGATGGAAGCGACAAAATCTAACGCCAACAATAGTACGCTCCAAAGTATTTCACATTTTTAAGAAAATATGTTATTGTTGTACATTTTACTGAGATTAAAAAGAGATAAGAAGTGATTTAACTCTCTGCTCTGACGTACACTTGATAAACCCTCTCAGGTCAGCTCGCTTGTTATATTCAGCCAAGTTCTCTTACAAACCGTCTGATCTCGCTGTGGTTGCTGGGAGATTCATGTCGCATCTGCAAAACCGCAAGTGCCTCAGGTGGATTACATAAGATTTTCTCACTGTCATGTCACCGGTAAAGACCAGCTCCTTGGACTGGGTATCACATATCCAGATCAGACCTGATTGTAGATTGCTTTAGGACTTAAAAATATTAATCAGTACATTTTAAAATACTTATTTAGATAGGTTACAAGATTACAAGTATTATGGCACATTACTCTCAAGACAAATGCTTTTTGTTAATGGTTGCAGCCACAGTGAAGAAGGTCTGGGAGTTTTTATGATGATCACATCTGAATTTAACATTATGTGTGGCAAGGCTCAACACATGTTGCTTTAAACTCCTTATTCACATGAAAACACTCTTCCCAGGGTGGTAAGAGAGGCTGATGAATTAATAACAGCGATAAAAAAGGAGGGAAATCGTCTGAGTGGCCGAGCCAGTGGTCAGACGTGATGACAATAGAAAAGCTCCACAGAAAGGAAAGCCTTCAATTTCGAGGCAAAGCCATGTCTTCTAAAAAAACCTTGTAATGAAAAAACAGTGTGTGCGTCCATCTGTGTGTGTGAAAAGGTATGAAAAAAGGAGCGGTGCATGTGATTATCGGACAAGGGCCGGACAGGGGCCAGGCCGGGCAGGCTGCAGACAGACGCAGAGAAAGGGACATTTACCTTGAACTCCAGTGTCCCGTCTCTGGGGCGGGGCCGGGTCTGACAGGGTCAGGAGGAGACTAGAGGGGGAGACAGGGGAAGGCGGTTGGGGTGCAGGGACACAGGCTGCCCCTGGGGTCGTGGGGCGCTACCCCCGTGGGGGGCCAGAGTACATGGGGGCAGTGGGGGAGGATGGTATGATTTTTGTGAGGTGCAGATGCTCAATATGCAGATGTCTAATCGAATTGTGTGACGATGAATTGGTTCCCCATCCTGATTTGCATCAGGACAATCCCTGGCAGGGACTCAGGGGTCAGCGGAGTTCCCCTGGACAAAATGAGCAGCCGGCTGCAGACACCCCAGAGAACGTGTGAACTTGAAGTAGACTTTACTCAATGACAAGGATATTGATTGATTTAAATTTCTGTCTGTCTGTCTGGGTGCGTCTGACATCTGTCTTTCTCATGAAGGTATTGTTTTTCAAAGTATGAAATGAACAAAAACATTTATCGTATTTTAAAGTTTGCCCATCTCTCTACTTATAAGGTCTTAAAATCAGTGACCAGATCCAGTATTTTCTTCAAAAACGTTAACAGGACACATGTTGCACATTTGCTACTTTATTAATGTTACATTTCATACAAGAATTTTCATCTTGCAATGTAACATCACAAAACCTGAACAGCTCAGACATCTCCTAAAGCCTAGAGAAAATGCTGGGTCAAAATTTCTAGACTTGGACATTTTTCGTGAAAACAGAGACATTAAAAATCTACTTTCTGAATTCAGTCATTTGAAGCCAGGACGGGACCAAAGTAAGAGAATCAGCTTCACTGTTTTGGCAATGTTTGTGCTTAGTTCTCAAGAGGAGAGTCACAACTAAATATTTTAATAATGTCCTTTTGCCTATTTCATTACAGAACAAAATCATAGAGGTTGATCAGTAATTGGATCTGTCAGCCTCAGTATAACTTGATGAAATGGGAGGTAATTATTCTAATGGCAGTATAGTGGTTGAGATACCAGTGGTATCTAGTATCTTAAAAACCTAATTCCTATGTGAGCATCCAGCATGTTCTTCTAACTTTTCTTTTCTTCCGTCTGATGAGCTGTGGGGCAGTAGGTGCAGGACAGAAGCTCCAGAGGCAGCTGGACCTTTACAGAGGTTACACAAACAGACGTCTGACTGGAGATAAGCCAGCTAAAATTAAGAGGCTGGGACCCTCTTTTCTCCTTCTCTCAAAGTAAAACCCCCAAAGATCAGCTTTTAAGTGATTAAACAAATGAACTCGAAGCCATAAAGAAGAATCCTGAAAAGAGGAGGACAACAGACTATACATTTTATATTAGATTTTAAAAGACTTTGTTCTGACATTTTAAAAACTCCCACAGAGTCACTGTGGTACGTACTGACACAACATCATTCGAGGATATATTTCTGTAAATTTACACTGGAAAAGTTTGCAAAATATGAAATGCAACATTAGCAAAGAGTTATATTTTAAAACACCTTTTGTTAAAAATGTGTACAGTTTATCATATTTATTTAATTCTTCATTTAAACGTACTCTCATTGAGATCATAAACATGTTTCCATTTGTGTGCAGCACAATATCTGACCCCGGTTTCTCCAAGTTCAGTATGAACAGGCGTTGCAGCTTATGTCTTGTGACCTGACAGTGTAAGTATTTATTTGCAGTTTTTGCAGGAAAGCCTCACAGATAAACAATACACAAAGCAGTTCCTCTCTGTTTGTTAACATCCAACCTTTTCATATAATGTGCAATGGTGAGTGAAACGCGTAATGTATTCACTCAGCACAGTGTGATATATGGCATCAAGACGCTTGAATTTGAAGGAGGAGCATTCACACATAATAATATCAAATAAATAATATCACTATAACAAAGTGCAGACAGGAGTGTATATTGTATAATGGTCTTTCGACAAGAAGAAAAACAGGATTTGTTCTATACAAAAAAATCCACCTTCAGTTTGCTGGTTTTCAATATGAGTCTTCAAAGTGTGTCTGGTATCCGTCCAGAGTAAATGAAGCATTTAATCAGCACTTCCAGAAGCAAAAAGCTGGATAATCTCAGGTGACCGAGAGAGCAGCATACATTCAGTTTTGTATATACTGTCCTTTAGGTTTTGTGTGTCATGCTCTGTGTCCATGGTACAAACACAATGTCTGCAAAGCTCCACTAGACGTATTTAAACAACATGAAGTCGAATCAACAGACTCCCTTGTGGCTGTTGAGCAGAGAAGTGAAAGGAGTTTCACTTCATCTTCATGTTCACCTGGTTTCTGGCTCGTCCTGTACAGGTTTGTAATCGTCTCTGATTCTGGAAAAACAAGAGAGAGAGCGAGCGACATTTGCACTCCATAATTAACCTCCAGTTGTTTTACAATCTGCTCTGTATGTCACGGTAATAACCATTTTATAATTCAGTTTTCCGTTAGATTCAGATGACCTCTTTGTTTGAACGGTTTATCAAGTCATAACTGCACCAGTTTAAATTCATTCAAGAAGGAAATCATATATTTTTGAAGCCATGCAGTCATTTGACTCCTCTGATCAATAATGAAGAGTTCACCTGTTGATATCTGTGGAGATGATTCAACAGAAAAGTTTACTGTAAATAACTTTAAGTACAGTGTAAAGAGCAGCGGCTGAAGCCTGCATAAATAAAATGATGAAGAGTTTAGAGTATTTTATATAATGAAATGTAAAACATTTTACAACATTTCATCACCACAGCTCAGAGTCTGAACTTGTCAAATGTGAGATCAAGCTACATGAAAATATCAGAAAATGTGTTGATAATAATCATATGAGTGCTTTTTCAGGGGTTTCAGATTAATTTTGGAGGATATTTAAAACTCCGACTGCATTAGATTTGTATTATATTCATAATTCAGCTCGTAAAAGAAAACACAAAGACGCTCTGCTCAGTTTCTCTTTACTTTGACTGTGTTTACACACACCATGTGCATTGAGAATTATTGTGTAGTGCAAATAGGTCATAAATTCATTAAAGGGTAAAGAGTGCTGTACGAATTTGAGGAGAATAAAATGAGAAAAAATCTCCATCTCCTGAACTGACAAAACACAAAACAGTACATGGACTTAAAAAACAACCAAACTCATGAAAAAATAAGGACTTTATTGAGCAAAACACTACGACAAAACAAGACAAAAAAATCCTCCACGTGAGCATTAAACATAGAATAAAATCTCAGCGACAGGAAGCGGAAGCATCACTTCAGCAGATTCTGCCTCTTGTGGCTCCTGGATTCTCAGCAGAGCGTTGGAAACCTTTCCTGACCAGACAGATCTTATTAGGTCAATGTGTCTCAAGACAAAGAGCAACGTTATGGAGAGACCCGTTACCAGACTCTGCTTACTTCAGGCCGCCTCAGATCTCCGATCGGTGTTTATGAATGTGTTTATGATGGAATGTTTAAAGATAATTAGTGCATTCAATACATGCTTCTTATCCTCTACAGATGTGGATTCACTCACTGTGTTCAGTTTCTGGCAGAGCTCGGAGCCTTTGTCAGGAGCTGGAAAATCAGAAACACACTGTTAGCTCACGAAACATGTACTGAACTTTTAAAAACAGCAGCAGGTCCAGAAGCCCGTTTGTAGTCAACAGTACAGGCTGTGAACGAACAGTCAAAATGTGACAAAAAATGATTTTACTTACAAGATGGACAGCGTTTAGCTGAAATTAAAAGAAAAATTATGATAGTTGTTAGTCATTAATACCAAAATCCAAATGAATCTTCTTGCATTCCTTTAAGACCTTCTGTTATTTCTTTTATCGCTGCTATTTGACATCATGCTGCCATCATTTATCAGGACACCGCTTCTTGAAGACTTGCTGTGCTTGTTTTCAGATTCAAATAATCAGATCTCTTTATTTTCCCTCCTCACCTTTCTGCTTTTTGTAAGCCATGAATCCAACGGCAGACATGACAACGATGACAAGAGCAACCACTGCAGCAATGATGACGATGGTTATTCTGGGTTCCCCTATGGAACAAGAAAACAACAACAAAAATCACAATGGTTTATGAACTTTACTTTAAATGCAGCAGATGCAACGCAGACAAGAGTTTAGTCTGTGAAACCTAGAGATGTGTGTTTAAAACTAGTGGCAGAAGAGTAGAAAAAGTACTCACATCTTTAAACACAAGCAAGACATAAAGATACGAGGAGGTTTATGGGTTTGTTTGTGGGAAGGCTCCACCTTGTGGTTGATAAAAGAACAGCACCACAATGGAAAACTGAAGCAAGAACAATGGTTCCTGAAAGTTTGTGAACCCTTTAAAATGTTCTCCCTCTTTCTGCATAAAAAGTAGTAAAAGCAGATAAAGGGAATGAAATTCAGACGTAGAACATTCAAAACAATTAAAATGATAAAATGTTTGTTCAATGCCAAATCATTCATGAGTAAAATCAAGTAAAATATTTGAATTGAACATGGAAACATCTTGTGTTTTTGACAATGTTAATAAAATAAACCCTTAAGACAAAAAAAAATTATATTATCTTGATATAAAATGATATTGCAATAATCATAGCTGCTGATCTCCAAGGAAAATGATCACTATATACCATAAAAATGATATTGTCATATGATGCAAATGTATATCATGATAATTATCATTATTGTTTTATCGCTCAGCCCTACAATGCAGGATCAAAGAACCAAACTAAGCCTTTTAGAGCGTCATGTGGTTCTGCTCCGGTGTCTTATGATTCTCTGGGTTGAGGATGTCGCTGAACTACTCTACTGTACTCTACAGTACTGCTACCGTCTCACATCCACACCCGAGGCTGACCATTTTTGGGAATCCTGTCAGTCACGGGAGTGGGAATCATAATAACAAGGTCAGCTTTTATAAATAAATACACAGTTCTAATGTGAATAATTAAGCATGAGGACTATGAAATGTAAATCACCTCTTTTGTGCAATGTCAGGTATTAGAGGGGCCATTAGGGGGCAATGCCTAAGAAAAAAAAGAAAATTAAAACAACCCATGGGATGGGACAGGAGTGAAAATCCACTCCTGTGTCACCCTGTAATCCACGCCTTCATCTTTCCAACAATGTCACTTCTGTTTCCAGCCTTACCTTTGTTGGTCTTGATGATTGTTTTGTCCAGTTTGACGACAGTGTCATCATTAACACCAGAGAGCTGAAACACACAGTCGTATCTCCCCCAGTTTTCAGGAGGGTCTGATGAAAAGTCCAGGTCAACACTCATCTGGAAGGTCCCATCATTGTTAGGGAGGATCTCACTATGCTCCACGTTCTCATGAATTTCCTCTCCGTCTTTTCTCCAGTGCATCGCGGCTCTGTCGGGGTAGAAACCTGTCGCGTGGCAGCTGACTGGAGAGGACGGAGACTTCTGGAGGAGAGACACTCTGCACATGGACAGAGAGTAATTACAAACAAAAATACAAACACATCACTGGCATCTGTGAAACTCTGCAGTCTCGTGATTTCACCTGTTCTGAGCAGATAGCTTTTCCCATACTCCAAATGCTTCTTAAGCCACTCGGGAATATGCTGGGTGAGGTAGATCTTATTGAAGTTTAATCTCGCCTTTTCACTGTCCCACTTGTGTTTGGTGATGACGGCTTGTGGCTTTGGAGCAACCCATGTTAGTGTCTTCAGGTCCAGCGCTATGAAGTCTTCTCCGTCATAACTATACTGATTAAAACCCACAGTCTCTCCAGTCTCATCATCCCATTCGCAGCCAACCATCTGCTGCACAATACTGACGCCTGAGAGAGAGAAACACACTGCAGTAAATCAGAGGGAGATCCAGAACACCTACAAGTGGTTTTAGTACTACACCTGTAAAGACACAGGTGAACTAGCAAACAGAAGGTGCATGACACTTTACTGTTAAAGTCACAAGTCAGGTCCTATTATGAAAGAATGGATGTGTAATGTGTGAATACTGTATGTTCATGCACCAAATAAGTGACTTCAGTCATTACAGTAAGTGCTCATTTATCCTGCAGACGTGGAGAGGAAAACTGCAGCAGATGAAGGTTAACAGAAAGACACGGAATTGACATATGTTTGACAGAAACACAACATGAAGAGAAGAAATTAAGATAAGTATTTCACTAATTCACCACTATTCAATCATCATCTCTGTATTTTAATATTGATCAGAGTAAGTTCATTCTCTGTGCACAGTATGTGGAAGAAAACGTTACGTGCAGCCACTCAGATGGTGTCATTTTGAAATATATTTGCCTCAATCAGAAACAGACTCAACCTTATTACTTTCATTGAACTGAAAAGGAAGTCATGTAGTATGTTGATAGGAAATGTACCTGTGTTTGTAATGTAAGCTATGTCTTGACGTGTAAAGACAAAACAGACATTCTAATGGTAAAAGTAAACACGTTGCATACTGTACCTTGAGTTTGGTTTAAGCGGCGCTTTAAGCTGTTAGTCAGGTCTTTAAAGGACAGGTGACTGGTTAAACACTCGTGTGAGTGCCACGCCACGTGTTGGGGAGCGTCACTGATTTTTATCATCCAGTCCTGTTTGAACTCTGCTCTTTTGATGTCGCTGTCACAGTAACCCACCTGAACCTCATCCACCAACGCTACACCCACGAACTCAGGGAGGTTTGGGATCTCAGAGGATCCGGTGAGAAAATATTTCATGGAGTGTTTTGCTGTAGGACACAAATATATAAAGAAAGACAAACATAAAAATTAAAATGTAAAAATAAAAACATACAATATATACATAGACTTTTTTTTAGACTTTTTTTGATCCTAGTGGTTGAAGTAGTGTGAAGTACTGGGATTCACATTGATCCTCAAATAAAGACCAACCTTCTTTCCATTACTGAGTCATAAACCTTCACCTTATTTAATTAAACATAAGGGAGGATGCTCTACAAACCCAACAACATCTATGTCGTTGTTGTAATCATTGACAGGCACACACATATAATAAATACAAATATTCATGACGGTGTGTTTATAAAACTTAAGTCGAATTATACAGACTTATTTTGAATGTGTTTAATAATGTTATACAGTAGACAGGTATTAACTAAACACACTTTAATATAAATGAATAAATACGTAGCTGTCTTGTTGTCACAATTACGTTCGGTCTAAGTTGAAAGTGAAACTAAACTGTCAAGAAAAACAGCTGTTTCAACATGTTTAAAATATCATCTCACCTGTTGATGCAGCGTGAAAGAAGAGCAGCGACATGAACGTCTTCATCATTTTGTTTTGATGAAGACGTAAAGCTGAAGAAACAAATCAGCTGATTTCAGCTTTCACTTCAGGCCGAGGTCGTTTCCTTATGTAACGGGATGTGAGGTTTTGGAAAATACTGAACTTCCCACATTTGAATGCACGGTTGATCACGTTCACTATCAACACGGACATCGAGTAGTTATTGTGTAAGAAATAGTGAGTGAGTCAGAGAGAGTTATTTTAGAGTAGACATGAGGTGTTTGAAAGGTCCATATCCTGTTTATAATGTCATCAAGAAGACTTCTAAGCACAGGCTGCTTTTAAACCAGATGTAGACTGATTGAGCACATTTTGTCTAGTGTCCAGGCTACACATTTTATTTTAACTCTGAATACTTAGCTGGCAAATTAGAATCAAGTTAGACAGTTATTTCCATCTTTTTAGTAACTTTAATGGTAACCTGTCAAGACCGATTCACAGATAGACAGAAGAATATAAATACAAACATATACCGTGTGTTAAAAACATCAATAAAATACTCGCTCACTGGTTGGAGTATTACCAGAACTACCGCACAATGTCATATTCACATACGTTTGGGATAAAGGACGTCACACACGATACACAGATTTATGGCTTTGTCTCCATCTCATGACTCCAGCTACGACGACGGCCAGGAGCAGGAAACCTACAACACCTCCAATGACAGGTCCAAGAGGGAACTCGGAGACGAAACCTGAAACCCAAAGAGTGACAAAAAAAAAAAAACTTGGTCAAAAAACCACTGCAAATGTACAGATCAAGCATATGATAAAAAAACAAACCTCTGGAATTTTAAACCAAAAAACCAATAGCCATGATGAACTTATTTTGCACCTCTGGGATGAAGCGTTCAGACTAAATGTGTGAGTATGGCCTCAGTGTTTTTGGGGTGTTTTGCAGCCTCAACAGCCTATGGGAGCACTTCTTATCTGGAGAAGGCAGCTAATGCTTGTGCTAACTTCATAAAGTACAACCTATAGCTGGGATCAAGTAGCAGAAACATATTTTTAGAACTTACTAGATATTCCTAGTCCTTCAGACACTTTGCCTCTCCTCTCCTTTTTGTTCTGTCTCTGTACTAGTCTCACGTATCCAGATCTATCTCCACACTTCTCTTCTGTGCCGGTGCTGTAGGTAGGTCTGGCACCCTTCACTATTGTTCTGGAGTAGGAGTAGCAGGTATCTGGGTTGTTTGGCTGCGACTGTGCATTTGCAAAATAGAGTCAGGAGAGAAGTTGTTTCAGTGGAACGTGTGCGAATGAGGGAGCGCTTCGTGTCTTTGTCCAAACTGGGCATTTTCAGCATGGAGTTGCAGCTCGGAGGTTGTTCTTTCATGTAGCGAGGGGGACTTTCAAACGGTAATGCAGATAGCGGCAGGAAGGAGAATGACAATCATGCCACTGCGTGATGGATGTATTCCCCCTTATTCTGGCAGAGTACATCCAGCAGCCAGACTATCTCTATACAGTAAAGAAGTTGAATGAAAAAACTCTGGGTGCCCACACGTTGCACCATACATGTATCTACCATTTATGATTCTCTCTCAAGTTGAAATATTTTCAAATTCTTTTGGCATCATTGTATTTATCTGTATGTAATCCTGTCACGTGAAAAAATGTGCTTGACCTGAACACGTTTTTTACAGTAGATATCTTACCCCAGTTGGTTCTGATCACGGTTTTGTCCGGTTTGACGACAGTGGTGTCATTAACACCAGAGAGATGAAACACACAGTCGTATCTCCCCAGGTCTTCAGGTGAGACGGATGAGATGTCCAGGTTAACACTCATCTGGTAGGTCCCGTCGTTGTTGCGGAGGATATCACCATCCTCCACCTCCTCATGAATTTCCTTGCCATCTTTCCTCCAGACCATTGCAGCTCTGTCAGGGTAGAAGCCTGTAGCGTGGCAGCTGATTGGACCAGAGGGAGACTTCTGGAGGAGAGACACTTTGGGAAACTCTGCAGAGAAACAGAGACAGAAGTGACAATGTTTGTTCATTTGAATGGTGAAATAATGGGTAACGAGAAACAGAGGCTTTGCCCATAAAACTAGTCTTTTGACTCTACCTGGTACCTGCAGAGAGCTCCTCCCATAGTCCAGATACTTTTTCAGCCACTGAGGGCAAATATTTGTATCGTAGTTTTTCCAAAAGCTATTGTCATCTTTGTTGTTGTCCCACACACGCTTGGTGATGGCAGCCTGTGGTTTTAGAGCCACCCATGTCTCTGTCTTCATGTCCAATTCAATAAAGTCCTCTCCATCATAACCGTACCGTCTTACAGGATTAACCGCTTCAGTCTCATCATCCCATTCGCAGCCACTTCTTCTCTGGAGAACATGGACACCTGAGGAGAAGACAAAGACAAAAAGACAATTCCTCCATTTTAGAATATACTTCAGTGGTTTGCATTATAAAATCCAATGTGTACTGTATGTCAACTGGATGTGCATAACACAGGTAGCGTGATGCAAATGTGCACTTTGTTGTGTTTGGATCACCACAGTTCTTTCAACTCTAAAAGCCCAATTCAGACTAAAGATATGCAGCGAGATGAAATGTAACTTGAAGCTACTCTGGTCTGCAAAGCTCTGAAACCCTGCCAGTTCACACCAGTGCAACAAGACGAGACGGTGTATTGTTTCAATAGCAGCAACTCTCAGTTCTTCCGCTTTAAATACAGGCTTTTCATGCTTTTGTGAAGCTGGATGTACTTTGGAACATCTTAGTCATAGTGAGTTACTTAAAACAGCTGCATTTCTGTTATTGGTGAAAAGTCTCCTCTATTCCTGAAACAGTTCTGTTGTTTAGAGGAGTGGGTGTCATCTCTAAAGCCCAGTTTAGACCAAAGAGACGAACATCACAACTGACCCGTCTCAGCTCAACTCAAACCAGCTGACGGCGACTTTAACCTGTGTTTTCTCTGCTGTCTCATGACTGCAAACTAAAGCTAATGCTGAAAATGTGACATTTTTACTTTCTGGCATGTATCATACCTTCAGTTTGGTTCAAGTGCTGCATCACGGTGGTAAGTTGGTCTCCTAAGAATCGCTCGTGATCCACACACTCCTGAGTGTACCTCTCTAAGCGCTGAGGACCGTCGTCCATTAATTTCTTCATCCAGGCCTTTCTGGGTTCAAATTTTTTAATGTTACTGTCGCAGTAGAGCACCTGAACTTCATCAAGCTCCACAAGAGCCACAACGTCTGGAAACATTGGGACTTCAGAAGACACGGTGAATAAAAACTCCAGGGAGTGTTTTACTGCAAGATAAACAGATTTTCAGGGTGAATCACCTTTTGAATTTTATTACTGGTTACCAGCCTCTATGACAACGATATTTATATGTGTCAAAAACAGTTTAATCTGTATTATATTAATATTATTTATCATTATTTATCATGTATATATTGATATTATCATATGACCCCTTTTTAAGCACATGTTAATGTGTCTCAAACACCTCTGTTCATATTTATACGTGTGAAAAGTGTCGTATCATTGATGCGACAGGGTTCTTAGTTACAATAAGCTGTTGAAATGTTAGAAGTCTTACCTGAAGATGAGAAATGACAGAAGAGGAGCAACAATAATAACTTCATACTGATTATGTCTGATGAAGAACGGAGGAGTCAGCTGCTTCACGAGGTGTCTTTGTGTGTCCTTGTGTAATCACAGTGTGTTTGTTTTCTGGAGTCAGAGGTGTGGTCACATGGGACTGACATTTAACAGGTAAAAACAACAGACCAATGACAATCCAGCAAAAATACTTTGAGTGTAATGATTATTATTTTTTGTAACCTCTACGGTGTGTCTATGTGAACAACAACCTTCCACTACTCGTACTATTACCATTTTATTCATACTGTTCAGACACACCTCGTGACGTAACAGAGTTTGATGCCTCAGCACAACATTAAGCATAAACTGCGTATAGCATTTTTCTTTTGTGTAACTATTTGTTTAACATGTAACTTGACATCAGAACAGACACGTCATGTAATGTGTCAGACCGTGTCATCCTGACTCGTCCTGGTCTTTGTCTTGGTTTGAGCTCAATTTGCATTAGAACAAAAGAACCTGCTCATCCGGATCCTGCTTCTCCTGTTGTACAATAGTTTAAAAGTGCAAACTGTGCACAAAGACTGTCAGTGTGTCCAGTGATTGTCATCTTAAAGCATGACTCAGTAACGGTTGAGATCTTTTGATGCAGAAACCGTTGTAAGGCTTCTCTGAACTGTATTGTTGAGTTCAGTTATTGGTATTAACAACTAAATACAAACCCAAGTTCCAGAGAAGTTGGGACATTTTTTCGAAAATGCAATAAAAACTAAAATCTGTGATTTTGGAAATGGGATTTGTATGCGGAAAGGGAGTCAACGGGAAGTCCAGGTCTTGAAGCCAGGTAAGGGGAGGAAACCTCAGTTGGGTCTTTCCACTGACACACACCTGAGTCTTTGTTTGGTGGTTTACTCTCCACGCTGGGTGAGGGACTACAACTTAAACTGACTGCTTTAGGCATATCAGCCAAAACAAGGTATTCTCTATTCATAAATAGGTCTTTAGTCTCTTGAACCCACATGAACACGATGCTTAGTAAACATAGTCCAGACACCTGCATCTCTCTGACTGAGGGAGGAGACTGTGTTTCTGTCTAACAAGGTACATTATTTACTCTGCATTGTACATGTTTTTTAAAATGTCTTTGTAAAGGAAACACACGTGCTCAAACAGAACAAAAGTGTCTTGAACAGGTTTCTAGTTAATTTAATTTGACATCCATATGGTTCTCTGTAAACATAGATTCCAGTCCTGCTGGAATCTATATCTGCTGTTTCAGTTTAGTGAGGTACATCATTTACTAATGTCTTCCTAAAATGTTTGTGTAAAGATTCCTTTTTGTATTAATGTGCTTTAATCCATGTTGGTTTAAAAAAGACACTGCGAGTGGAGCCAGTCACTGGTTTTCCCAGATGTATGATATTTTAAGGTGCTTTTGGTCCCTCTTACTGCTGGAGACACAAAGTCTTCCTGTTCACACTCAAACACTGCGCTTTATGTGGTTTCGGTCACTGTATTTTGCTGTGTTTAGGTGCATTTTGATCTGATCTGTGTGTAGTGGTGCTTTATTAATAATCTAACCATACATTTGTTTTATGAACAAGTCTAGCCCAGCAGTTCAGTTTCTGTTCATTTAATGTTTGACTCACACAGTATTAAATAGGTCTTGTAGCGAACGGTCGTCCATTTGTGGAATTGAACTAAGACAAGTTTTTATAATGAACGTGTGCCAAGAAATCATCCGTCCCAAAAGGCTGACTAACGAAATGTTCTGAAGTCTGCCTTCCTCCTCACACTGAAACACTGCACCGTAAAGAGCAGTTTTTGCATAAATTCACTAATTTGTGATTGTTTTAGTTATTAAGTGAGTGAAGTATTATTTACAGTGCATTTAAAAAACAAAGATACAAAGTGCTTCACTGAACAAAAAGCACAAAACATTAAAATGAAAAGACAGTTCATAGCATTTTATGTCTTTAATGTTTTAATATTATATCATATACACCACAGCATCTAGATGATAACAGCACTTTGCCTCAGTTAACTATCATTAATGGTTTATTCCACTTAATAAACATCCTGATCCAACAGTGGGTGTAATGATATTAACATTTTTAAGTAGAATTACTCTTATTTGATAAAATAAGTCCATTAAAGTATTGAACAAATACAAATTTGGACCTAATGATGGCACCAAAGTGAAGTCATTTACATTTTCACTAAAAGCCAAAAATGTCAATCTGCAGCTGGAGAAAAAAGTCTGGATATGACAAACCATGAGGATTCATCCACTGGGAACATTTACTGTCTGTACAAAATCAAACGGCAAATAAATCTAATAGTTACCCACAGAAACGTGACACCGGCGTTCCTAAAAAGCTCAGAAAACATTCATTTTCTTGTATACAGCGTTATCAGTCTGCTCCATCTAGAAGCGTTACATACTCCAAAAGGTGATGACTCCTTAGTATCTGTTTCTAATCTTCAAACCAGTTTCCTGTTAAGACAAAGCCACAGAATGTCGATGTTGTGTTTCACTAGATTGCGCTATGCGTTTGCTTTCATATTGCTGTATTAAAGGAAAATACTCACTGTGAGAAGGTCAGAATCCTGAAATACAAAGCAGAGATTATTAGAATTAAAATGTTAAAATGAGTAAAAGGACAGTAAAAAAAACTGTGGCATCACTTGTACAAATCAATGTCATGAAATACATTTTTTTTTGACAATGTGTGTAAAAATCAGCCCTTGACCTTTTTTCTTTTCTCTTCTCCACATGTAATACCCGGTGATGCCCACCGCTAACATCAACAGGACTCCAAAAGCTCGAAAAATGTAAAGACCAGCAACAGTGAAATCTGGAGGAGGATCTGGAACAGAAACAACAAAACATCAACCTTTCATCCACTTAACATTAGTGAATCATTCATGCCTCATGCGTGGATATTGCTGTCTGACTAAAGACTATGAAGTCTTT
>JAPQRN010000003.1:20333826-20350567 GCA_037367275.1 Coranthus polyacanthus
TTTTTACAGAAAGACTTTTGTTTACTCCATCTGTTTCTCCAGTCTGTCGTGGAAACAGAGAGACTCCTCCTTGAGATAATTTTAGTGTAAGTTGAGGAAAAACATGTATTCTTACTTCAATAATGACTTAAATTGTAGACAATCGATGAAAACGTCAGTTGAGATTAATCTTTTGCATCACCATCATATTATTCAAACCAATATACCTGGACTTTTCAGGAGCACTTTGTTCATTATGGTTTTGAAGCTGCGTCATGAGCGTTTCAAAGTTTTAAATAGGGCTGCATATTGTGATTATTGAAGGCAATATAGCAATTTGAGACTTACATTTTTTATTTGAGTCGACTTGCTTGGTTTCCAAGGAAAATGCACGGATTATTTCTTTTAAAATTAGAATTTTTTTTCTTTCTTCAAACTCGCATAAAAAATAACATAATACAATATCAAAGCATGTTGTGACTTTCATTTTGCATCGCATCACTTGTTAATAGAATAAATTAATCACATGGGAATACAAAATGTTTCGCAGATCGTAATGCTCCGATGAGTGCACCAACAATACAAAGCTATGAGGAACAAATAGGGTGAGACTGAAATCTGCCACATCATTACTTTGAGTTGTTTTCCAGTTGGTTCTGATCACTGCTTTGTCCAGTTTGGTGACGTTGTCCTGGTTGACTCCAGAGAGCTGGAACACACAGTCGTACTTGTCCCACTCTTCAGGTTTGACTGATAAAATATTCAGGTCAACGCTCATCTGGAAGGTCTCGTCGTCATTGGGGAGGCTCTCTCTGACTTCGGCGGCGTCATGAATTTCCTTTCCGTCTTTCCTCCAGTACATTTTGGCTCTGTCAGGGTAGAAACCTGTAGCGTGGCAGCTGATGGGAGAGGACGGAGACTTCTGGAGGAGAGACACTGAGGGAAGCTCTGCAGGGAAACACCAAGAGATAGAGCGAAAGACATAACGTTGCATCATATTCACTATGAACATGAGGTGGTGAGGGTCTACCTGTTCTCAGCAGAGAGCTGTTCCCAAAGAGTGAGTATTTCCTCAGCAGGTCTGGACAATCTCTGATGAGGTGAGCCATGATATTTTTATTCGCTTGGCGATCATTGTCCCACCAGCTCTTTACAATATGAGCCTGTTCATTAGAAGCAATCCATTCCTTTGTGCTTGTGTTGAATTTGATGAAGTCCTCCCCATCATAACCGTACTGAAAAGAACTGATAATATCACCGCTGTCTCCTTTCATTTCAAAGCTACTCATCATCTGGAAAGTGTGGATGTCTGAGAGAGAGAGAGAGAGAAGTCAGCGGAGATCCCTGTAAAATCACATATTAATGATCAAAGGCTGTTTTTACTGGGTCGCCATTTATCAGAGTGAAATACACAACAATGATATGATTTGTGAAATAAAATAGAAGAGTGTTCTCTGTAAGAATTAGAGTTTAGTTCTGGTGTTTAGTGTTAATTCTTCTTCTTCTTCATATGATTATTATGAGGAAAGCCTTGATTTATAGAAGATGAAAACCATATTTTACCACTTTTTGACCTGTATTTCTACTTCATTTTAGTTCATGTTGTATTTTAGCTTCTATTTAGTTTTACTTTAGTTTTAAATTGAATTAAATCGTTTTCACGGCTAGTTTTAGTGTCAGCCTTAGTTTTGGTTAACTATAATAACCCTGGCCTATAGTACCACTACTCATGAAATGTAAGTTTTTGTTTGTTTAGACAGAAGTTCTTGTTTGGTTTTATAATTTTGTCTTCATTTCTCATACATGCAGTGACAGCAGGTTGTTTTAATGTTAGGTCGATGTGTGTGTTTGTAATTGAAGCTCCATCACTTTGTGTCAGAACAAAACACGATGGATTTTATGTTGACAGTAAAAGATAAAGATGCTGTACCTGCAGAATGGTTGAACATGTTCATTAAAATCGTTATGAACATACTGAGGTAGTCTCGTTGAGTTTGACAGTGAGACATGAACCACTTCATGTATTCTGCGTCTTCTTCCATCAGTTCTTTCATCCAGTCCTGTTTGGTCACCGCTGTCATGTTGTTACTGTCGCAATAAACCACCTCGACATCATCAGCCATCATCATGCCCACAAACTCTGGGAAGCTTGAGACTCCAAAAGATCGAGTCAGGAGAAACTTCACGGAGTGTTCAGCTGGGATATTCCCTGAGAAAAAAGGACAAGTCATGATATTTAAGCTGTTTTTCAAAGCTTTTCCTAAACTAGCGCACAACACAAGACAACAAAGGGAAAAAACAGATGAAGAATGATTTTATAAGAGCGCAACAGGCCTGAACATTTTGTTTTTCAGTTGCAGAAGAGTATTTTTTCCAGACACTCTGTGGGTTTCCTCTTGTATGAAGATACAGTTCACAGGAAACAAAGTTATCTCAACCCTTATCTTATAACAGCATCATATTGTGCTTTAACACCTCTGCAAAGGTGTAAAAAAATAACACAAAATGTTTTCAGTAATATTTAAACCCGAGCACAGTGTGAACGCCACTATCTGGTGGAGTTTTTTAAAAAGAGATGGTTCAGATGTGATGAAACAGTTTGGACTGTGTTCAAAATGTTTTGGTTATGGACAAGCAAAACAAAAAAGATTCATTCAACAGAATTTGTTCTAGTCTTACCCCAGTTGGTCCTGATCAGTGTTTTGTTCAGTCTGATAATGATATCTTTAACACCAGAGAGCTCAAACACACACTCGTACTTCTTCCAGTCGTCAGGTGATGCTGCGTTCACATCGACACTCAACTGGTAGGTCCCATCGTTGTTGGGGAGGCCCCTAAACTCATAGTCCACAATGGTGACCTCTCCACCTTCAGTTTTCCTCCAGTACATGGAGGCTCTGCCAGGGTAGAAGCCTGTGGCGTGGCAGCTGACTGTAGACAAGGGAGACTTCTGGAGCAGAGACACCGAGGGACGCTCTGCAGAAAAACCACAGTTAGAATGATCTGTAAACTGAAAAACATGATCTACACTTTACTGTCTGTTCTTTACAATGTAATCTTACTTGTTCTCCTCAAATAGCCCTTTTCAGAGTCCCAGTACGTCTTCAGCCACTCGGGACAAAGCTGGTTCAGGAAAGTCAGGATGTGAGCTAATCCGGCCTTGTCCTTGTTCCACTCGTCTGTGGTGACGGCAGCTTGCGGTACTCCAGCGATCCAGGTCTGTGTCCTCAGTTCAAATGTGAGGAAATCTTCCCCGTTATAACCGTATTTAATAAAACTACTAATTTCTTCGGTGTCATCATCCCAGTGACAACCACTTAGGCTTTGGAAAATGTGAACACCTGTGAAGGAAGCACACAGATTCTACAGTGGTCAAATAAAACAGAAGAAATCAGAAAGGACCATGCTCTTACTCAGCTATGTTCATTTAAGATTATCCATCCTTTTGATTTTACAACATCTAACTTATGAATATTCTGTTTTTAAATAACAGCAACTAAGCAACAGACAACAAATACGGAAATTAAATTCAGTTCTCTCTCAGTTTTCTTTATCTATGAAACCATAAACTTTTGTAGATGTTTGAATATATTAAAATGAGGTTATTCATAATGTATGTGTTCATTCCTAATCTTGTTAGACTTAATTATTGATTATATTGTAGTAAAACATAGATGTACCCCCAGTTCCCTTGAATCTTTGCTTCAAACTGTCGGCGGTATCCTTGAAGAACTGCTGAGTAACACTGCCCTCATTACTGAACCAGTCTATGAGCTGTGGATGATCTTTAATCATTTGTTTCATCCATTCCTCTTTGGGTTCCGCTCGTCTGATGTTGCTGTCGTAATGAATCAGCTGAAGTTCATCAACCTCTGTACAGGCAGTAAACTCTGAGATGTTTGGGACTCCAAACGACCCGGTGAAGACAAACATCAAGGAGTGGAAATCTACAGGAGAAAAGGGTTTCAAATCTTGTTGTGTAATTGTCAAAATTTGCTGAGATACATCCATTTGTGTAATTTATACTATTTGTCAAAGATGAGATTCCCCTGAGCCTGAAAAAGACATGAGCAACTCTGAACAGATCCCTTCTTTGCATCATGTTTGTAGTCTTGTAGCCAAGACCGAGACAAGAACAAGACTTTGAGGAGTCGAGACCAAGTCGAGTCCAAGACAAACACAGAGCGAGACTGAGTCAAGAATAAGACCAGACAACATTTTAAAAATAATACATTATTGTCACATTAGTGTTGCAGTACTCGAGATAGGTCTTGTTCTTGAGGCCGGTGTCAAGACCACTTTTTGAAAGGAGTGCATTTGTACTCGGTCTCGGACAAAGAGAACTCAGGATTCTATTTCAAGACCAGTAAAGACCACAGACTTATGGATACCACAACATTTCCAGTGCATTGACTGATTTGTGAATATCATTACTGTGGTTTTACTGTTTTCTTTTAGGTGTAAAAGTTTTTGCCAGTTGTTGATTCGTCATCATTAAGTGAAAAACCACATTTTTGACATTAATCTATGGTCTCGTTATTGTTGTTTTACTGTTATGCATTCTGAACACACAGAAAAACAAATGATTAAAAGTTCACCAAGATATTCATGGTGGATTATTTTAACAACTTTTCCAATCATCTGAGCATGAATCAAGTAATATGGACACAATTAAAGGCCAGGTATAAACTGCATTAAGTTTAATCATCTTATGAAAAACCATTTGATGATTTAGTTTTGTAAAATATTGGGTAAAAGCTTCCAAAAGTCAAATCATTTAGATTTGAAAGCAGACTTTACCTGGTGATGCAACGTGACAAAAGAGCAGCAGCAGAAACGTCTTCATTTTGTAAAGTAGACGTGACAGTGAGCTTCCTCTAATGCTCTTAATCATAAACTGAACCAGCCTCTGTGCTGACTTGACTCAATCTTTAACCATAAACCAGCTTCCTTTACTTTTAAAGGAAATGAATGCCTTTGCTGTTTCCATGACTGAAACATCAAACATTATTACCTTTACATAACACTACACTGAGCATTTAAAAAACTAAAAGAAATAAAGTAATAATGACACTGAAATGTTAAGTGACAAATATTCAATAATAAAAAAGCTGACAGTTAGAATTTGATTCATTTAATCTCACAATATTTCACAACTGTGAACATAAAACAATAACATATCTATTGGGCAGAGAACAGTCAAACAATCATATACAACTTCACAAGTTTCGTACAATGGTGAAAGTGAAAACATAACAAAAATCTAAAAATGAGTAAATGTATAATGTATAATAAATACTTGATTCAGTACAACACTATTAACATATACTACTGTTGTGACTACTGTTTAACTGATTTATTGTGGAGTTTTCTTTTCCACATTGTTGTTAAATCTTAAACATGGAGTTACGCAACAGCAACAGGGTAACAGCTTTCAAATCTAAATGAGAATACTAAATAAGCAACATGGAGCACTATCTCTGGACTGTGACTCCACTGAACCTTTAAAAGTTTGTCTTCATGCTTAATTACTTGTTTTGCTTTTACTCTTCACCGCAAGGAATACATTCCCTTGCTTAACTGAGACAGCACTGCTCAAAAGCAGTGGGTTTAATGACCACTATTAGTGTACACTTGGGGAGAGAGCACAACATAAGAAAGGCTGCACTTGAGGTTTAGTGGTGAAAAAGATTGAAGCATTAACTCACAGACAAAGAAGTGTGTACATTTCAGATGTACTTAGTCAAAATTACAGCTTAGATATTTGAACCTAGTGGACTTGTACAACCTCAGTCCACAGTGCTGATATTCACCATCAGTCTCACTGGCCAACGACTCATCAGGCAATAAAACGACTATGATAAATAGTGTGACATAATTTACCTTGAAATAAATACAACATAACAAATGTTTAATAAATGTTCAAAATAATTTCAATGTTAAAATAGGACCTGGAAGCCTGATCTGCAACAGTGCAGCATCTAGTCAGAAGAAGGAGGAGGAGGAGAAGAAGAAAGAAATAATTGAATGCTAATTCATTCCTCACAATGTGGAGCTCATTCCTCTTCCAGTATTTACTGTTCCCCACCTGTCATGACAAATGTTAAATAAAATTAAAGAAGAAACCTTGCTTATATGATGACAAGATTGTTTGTTGCTCATGAAGGAAAAAGAAAATCACTTTGAAATACTTTAGGGTGAAAAACTTACAGTGAGCAAGTTGGAATCCTGAAAAAACACGGAAAACAACATCATTCAGTTTCCAAAATGTATGAAAACTTGAAAAGAACATTTTTGTTGTTCAGTACTGCTTGTCAAAACATATATTGAATCAATTTGCATTTCATTGACACTGGGAAGTTTTTCTTACAGAACACAGATGGTACTGTAACCAGTACAGATTGCAAAGCCTCTTAAAGCTGCATCGCTTTATAGTTTTTTTGGTGTCATTGGGAAAAAAAAAATACATACCTTTCAGGATATTATAATTCAAATGGTTTGAAAGGAAGCATGAATTCTACCCCCTTATGTGGACGGTTTTCAGGCTGTAGAAAATCTACCACATCATGCAGACTTACCTGTCTAATCACAGGTGTTTTCAAACAAGCAGGGGTTAAATATGTGATTGACAGCTGTAATTATTGATCGCTGCTGAGATTAAGTTAGACGTAACTCTACTGCTCTACTCTGGCTCGACACAGAAGCTTGGAAAAGTGGCTTCTTGTTTCCAAAGGGCATCAGGTGATGTATATTTATATTTAGCCTTTTGATTTGGACTGAGACTGAAGGAAGGTGTGTACTGCTGTTTTTCCACTAATGTCAGCTCCTGCAGCTTTAAGGCAAATTTTTGACTGAGACGTTACACTCCATAAACTAATCTGACTTGATGTAACATTAATCAAAGCATCAGCAAAGGTGTTCATTGATAATTCACCATTGTTGTTTCTTTTCCAGATCAAGATTCCAGCGATGCAGACGACGAGGAGCAGCAGTCCTACAACCACTCCAATGACAGGACCAGCATGAAACACTGAAGGAGAAACTGTAACCAAAACAGAACAGGTTCATGTGGTTTGTGTGGTTCTCAAACTGCTCATGGTGGTTGCATAATGAAAATCTAACATTTATGAACATTCAGTTAGTAGTGCTGTCAGCCATTAGTAAACAAATATATTGTAAATATTTACAAATAAAACAATTTGGACACTCAGTTTTGTGTCTACAAAGTCGGTAGAATACCACATATGTACATAATAAGATTTTACTCGGTTAGATATAGTAGATATAGATATAGTATATCTACTACAAATGACCACATGATAGCAGCAACTGCTTTTTACTTGTTCAAGTCTATATGAGAAAAGCCATATAGACTGGCTATGTGGCCTCTCAGCCTTTGCAGGACTTCTCACAGTGGATGCCAGCACTGCTCATTTACATTTTCTTGCAGCTGAACAAAGTGTTTACTAGTTTTGTCTGACTATGTCAAATAAGTGACTTCCAAGTTCGAGCACTGTGAACAAATGGCATAACATTTCAGAAATTTTAGCTGACTGTTTGAATGCGAATGGTGGCTCTGATGCATCTTTTGCTGGTTCTAAAATATTAAATAATTGTGGATAATATGTCAAAACGGCCAAAATAAAATAAAGAATGCAAGAACTGAGAGAACTTAGGCTAAAGTTAAAGTACTTTACAAATAGCAACGTGATGGCATCATGCACACCAAAAATGACTCACCTCTGTTGGTCCTGATCACTGCTTTGTTGAGTTTGGTAACAGTGCTGTTCTTGATACCAGAGAACTGAAACACACAGTCGTACCTCGCCCAGATTTCAGGTTCGACCGATGACAAGTCCACATTCACACTCATCTGGAAGGTTCCATCGTTGTTGGGAAGGATCTCTCCATGGTCCACGTTCTCATGTACCTCCTCTCCATCTTTACTCCAGAACATCATGGCTTTGTCGGGGTAGAAACCTGTAGCGTGGCAGCTGACTGGAGAGGTTGGAGACGTCTGGAGAAGAGACACTGAAGGAAATTCTGCAGAGAAAACAGACAGAATTAAGCGGATCCTTCTAAACATATTACTTCTTTGTGTTTATATATATTATTTCATTTCCATTAAAATATTACTGTGAATTACAAACAGAAAATGCACAGAACCATACACTTGAGCGTATGTTTTCACCTGTTCTCTGCAGAAAGTTCTTCCCATAGTGCACATACTTTTTCAGCCACTCAGGGCATTCATGGATGTAGTAGTTTTTATTGTATTCTAACCTAGCCCTCTCCGTATCCCATCTTAGTTTGGTGACAACGGCTTGTGGCTTAGGAGCTGTCCAAGTCAGTGTCTTCAGGTCCAATACAATGAAGTCTTCTCCATCATAACCATACTGATTAAAACCAGTAATCTCACCAGTCTCATCATCCCACTCACAACCATTCATCCGCTGTAAAATATGGGCACCTAAGAAACAGACAGAGACAGAGACAGAAACTGTAGTAAACCGTGAAGTTAAACCGGAGTGATACGCCATTGGGGAAGAGACACGGATACATTTTCAGAAGTTTATATTACTTTCTAGAAAATCTGATTGGCTAATGACTTAGTAAAATTGATTAATATAGTGATCTATCTATTTCTCTACAGTGAAGCAGCAGAGGAAAAACTGAATAAACATACTGTACCTCCAGTTTGGTTTAAACGTTCCTTCAAACTGAAAATATTGACTCTGAAGACCTGCTGACTGCCTAAACACTTCTGCGCATACCACGCCAAGTGTTGCGGATCATCCTTTATTAATTTTTTCATCCAGGCCTGTTTGGGTTCTGCAGTCTTGATGTTGCTGTCACAGTAGCCCACCTGAACTTCATCAACCATCGCTGCCCCCACAAACTCAGGGAAATCTGGGACACCAGAAGATGCGGTCAGGAAATATTTCAGGGAATGTTTCACTGTAGAAAAAAGAGAGACGATTTTAATATAATTTAATTCAGCTGCATTTTATACATGAGCAGAACATTCTTGGAAACAAGGCATTTTAACACTCATTTGGCATTTATGTTCGATAAACATGTTAAACATTTTAGTGTGTTTTATGTTTTTGTATGCAGATAGAAAGGTTCTGAAATTATTCTGAAAAAGTGAGTTTAGTGTCACCTAATCTAGCTAATAATTGGTCTATAATGGGGAAACATACAGTAGTTCAGCGTTTATGTCAACATATATGACTACACAGGACTTCCAGCATTATGGATCAGGCAATTTCATACCAAAATACAAACAACAGTAGCTAAACATGGGAAAATGCATTATTTTACTCCAAAGTCTTCATTTCATTTCGTGCTTGTGAACAGTGACTTCCTGCAGAGGATGTTTTTTTTTCTGCTATGACTACAACAAGGATAGCATATGTTGCTGAAACTTAATAATACAGACTTATGTATAATACTGAAATATTACATACATTTTAACCTACCGACTTTGTGTAATTGTTAATACTGTATATTTAGATTGATTGTTTTGACAGCGCATTCTTGTATGACTCACAAAGTGAAAGTAAGTAAAACTGAAAGCACTGCAGAGGACAGCGAGCAAATCCAGAAATTAATACCGCAAGAATAGCAGCCTAACAGGAAACTGGCACATTTACAGTGTGGGTCTTACCTGGAGATACAACATGACAGACGAGGATTAACACAAATAATGCCTTCATTATGTTTTGTCAACTACCAGCAGCTCGAGCGTCATCTGGTTTGACATGTGTTTTGATTGGCCCACTGTATTTGGACGGGGGGTGTGTCCAAATCTTAATGGTCCAAAGAAGCTACGAGACGTAGTTAAACAAGATAACAAGTCAGTTAAACATGCTGTATGCAAATATGAAAAAAGATCAAACTTTATCTTTAACAAAAAAACTTGCAAATCAACAAATTAGTTGCATGTGAAGTACAAGTATAGAAAATCTGAAATTCAATTAAAAAAACCCAAACTTTTAGATAATATAACACTATAACATATAACTGACATTAGCCTTCATCTTTTGTCTTCGTCCTTGCATCTTATTTGGAAATATGAGTGCTACTTGAAAATACTCCAGTGGAAAAGGGAAAAAACACAAAAACAAACAAACCAATCTGTCATGACACCACAATTTACCCTGAAATAAGTGAAGTTATAACCACACTGTCCAGTCTTCAGAGGGGACCGGTGAAATGTTTAGGTCAACACTTACCTGGGGGGATCCCTCCACGTTTCACATCTTCATGAACCTCCTCGCCATCTTTCCTCCAGAACATCACAGCTCTGTGAGGGTAGAAACCTGTAGCATGACAGGTGACTGAAGAGGATGGAGATTTCTGGAGGAGAGACACTGAGGGACACTCTGGAGACAGAGAGACACTGAGCAAACCTCATCATATTCAGTTTAAAATACATATAAAAACGGAAGTACATGAATTATTGCTTTTAAAATACATCATGTGATCATACCTGTTTTCTGTAAAGAGCTGTTTGCGTATTCCACATACTGTTTTAGCCACAGAGGGACAAGAGTACCCAACGTAAAATAGTCTTCTATCATACTATAACAAGTAATGTTAAATATGTGAACCCACAGTTTGAAAAAACACATTTTATTGGTCTTCAGGTCATATTCAACAAAGTCTTCTCCATCATACCCAAAACGATTAAAACAGTTAATGTCTCCAGTCTGTGTCCCACTCACAAGAAGTTAAGGTCTGAAAAATGTGAAATTTGTGTGTGTTAAATAAAAAAAAGGATGACATCCCCACATCACCTACTGACACATTATGCCACGTTTTGAATTGAATTAATAGTTAATCATAAGTTTAGATAAACACTCATCTGGCAGATTATAAAATACATCAGTACATTGTAACTAAATAACACACGGACGATGCAGCTGTTACACATGTCATATATAACCGACATCAATTTAAAATGACGACTCAGAGGAAAGGATGTCTCATTTTATTTAAATGCCTGTTGCTTCGGGTCCTCTGGCCTCGAGGGGCGAGGAGTCGAGGCGAGGACCCAAGGAGCTACAAGCTAAGAAGTGGGAAGAGCCCCATGTATCGTATATTCAACAAAAAAAGTCGGAAAGACGGAAATATAGACTGTAATGCTCTTCAGAATCAGACAAATGTACAGAGCTGAAACGCCGCCGCTGCCCTGATGAGTAGGAGGCGTCTTATAATTGATCAAATCATAATTTGTTTTGACAGATGTTCTCTTTTCAACGAGTGTGAAGAGTTTACACAAACTGGACTCTGTGACCGCTGTCCAGAGTGCTGATCCTGGAGCTGTCCATCGATGGTGGTCACAATCCAGATATACTTCATCTAGAAACCAGTCTGTTCCGGATCATGTATTGATCGAATTTCAACAAACACCTCTGTCTGTTTATTCCATTTCATTCCTTTTCCAATCTTTAATGTTATCCTGTTGAGACAATGGTTAATAAATGTAAGAAACGTGGTATATTTCTTATTGAGGGAACAGTGTTTTTCTGTATCGGTGTATCAGTTTGAAGTATAATACTTACTAGTGACAAGCTGGAACCCTGAAATAAATGTGAAAGACAGCAATGTTACAAAATGATTCAAAAACTACATTTATTTATATAAAAAGCTTCACAATTTGTGTTTCATTTATTCATTCACAGACGTACACATATTGTACACATCACAAAGGAATAGTCAAAGTGCTGGTCTATTCACAAACCCTGAAAGATGTTGAAATATCTCCAGGATAACTTGAGATTTTTAAACCTGGTGTATTTCCAGTAAATGTGGGTACAGGTTAGTAGAATATTGCAATTATTTTTAAAAACATCCTTGTCCTTTACTTTGATTTGAAATATTAAACAAGCGGATTTAATCAGTTCACATTTTATGCAGTTAGTAGTGAACAAAATCATGAATATCGAAGGTGTTCATTCTAAATTCCCCATGACTGTGGCTTACCGTTGTTCTTTCGTCTCCAGATGAAGAGTCCTGCGATGCAGACGGCGAGGAGCAGCAGTCCTACAACAGCTCCGATAACAGGACCAGCAGGAGACGCTGGAGGGGGAACTGGAGCTAAAACAGAACAGGTCCACACTTCAGTTAAGCTTTATTTATTCGGGGAAGAAATCAAACTTACAGTTCACACAATGACAACAAGACAATTCAGTGACACAAAACAACCGTCACATATACAAACACACACATACAACAGGCTGCACTGTTTAAAACATTCAAATGTTGTTATATGATAAATGGTCATATTAAATGATGTAGAAGTAAAATTTGAATGTCCTCAGAAGGTGTGTCTCTGACTGTAAACTGTACGTTATTCCAGTGGTTAGGTGATAGAACAGGAGGAACAGGTTTTCCTCGGCTCAGTGTTGGTATGAGGAACTCTGGATGTTAATCTGTCCTGTGTGTAAACTCTCAGGTTTATCATTGATCTGAATGGAGAATCTTAAACTTCTGGAACACTTTATGAAGCCTTATAAATAAACAATTCTTGATCACATCTGAGGTCTAGATTTTATTCTCTGAACCTTCATTTTTATATTTATCTCTATCATTTTCAGTGAGTGAAGATGTTCAGTAGAAAAAGTTGTTTTAATTGCAAACATCTTATTCTGATCTATGTTGTGATCATTTGTCTGTTGTTATTGAGTAAAATCATTCTCTTTCATGTGCAATGACGTATTTCTCTCTTCCATCATATCTGATCCAGTCTTACCCCAGTTGGTCCTGATCACGGTTTCGTTCACTTTGGTGACGATGGCGTTCTTCACACCAGAGAGCTGAAACACACAGTCGTACCTTCCCCAGTCCTCAGGAGTGACTGATGAAACGTTCAGGTCGACACTCATCTGGAAGGTCCCGTCGTTGTTGGGGAGGATCTCACCGTGTTTCACATCTTCATGAACCTCCTCTTCATCTTTCCTCCAGAATATCACGGCTCGGTCAGGATAGAAACCTGTCGCGTGGCAGCCGACTGGAGAGGACGGAGACTTCTGGAGGAGAGACACTGAAGGAAACTCTGGACAGAGATAGAGAGAGAGGGGTGCAGAAACAGAAGAGGAGAAGGGAAAAGGCATATTGTGAATTCAGTTGTGATGCTTTGTCATTTTTAAAAAGTGGTTTCCCAGAAAAAAACAGTTTGAGAAACACAGCTTTAAACTATATCATGTGATTCTACCTCGTATCTGTAGGGCGTAACTTCTGTAGCCCTTGTACTTTCTAAGGAACTCGGGGCAGTCATAGATCAGCGAATTCTTCCAAAACCAATTTCTGTGTCTGTCGCTGTCCCAGCTTTGTTTGATGACGACAGCCTGTGGTTTTGGAGCAACCCATGTCAGTGTCCTCAGGTCCAGTGTTATGAAGTCTTCTCCGTCGTAGCCGTACTGGATAAAACCTTTAGTCTCTCCAGTCTCATCATCCCATTCACAGCCACTCATCCTCTGCAAAATGTGAACACCTGGGAGAGACGACACCGAACCTGCATTAAGTCCATGTCAGAGCCCTTAATGATACACTATGAGAGCTGCAACAGTTAAAAATGTGTTTAGGCAAATGATATAAACTGTAACATACTGCACCTCCAGACTGATTAAACCGTAGTTTAAAACTCTCAATGTCGGCTCTGAAGATGTGCTGGCTCCCGAAGCAGTGGCTCTTATACCATTCCAGATGCTGAGGATCATCTTCTAGCACTTTTTTCGCCCACTGTGTTTTGGGTTCTGGCATTTTCCCGTCGCTGTCACAGTAACCCATCTCAGCTTCATTAACTAATCCAATAGCCACCAACTCTGGAAAGTGTGTGACTCCGGACGTACCAGTGAGGATATATTTCAGGGAGTGTTTTGCTGTTGAGGCATTTAACAAAATTATTTTACCACAAGGACTTTTTTGGACGCAGTGACTTGCCTTAGTGTCTGATCTGCCAAAGTGTGACATAAGGAAGTGTCACCCCCTCCCTCCCCACATACACAAAAATGTACACATACTGGTTTTAAGAGCAAACACCTGCAGTACCTACAAACACACAACGACCACCACTAATTTCAGCATCAGGACACAGTACTGAATATTGTTTGTTACAGCTTTTAAAATACTGAGTGTAGTTTTTATGACAATTGCTAAACTTTCTTGACTAGATAAACTTAGTTCAGAGTTCAAGGTAAGTTATCAATAATGTTTTTGATCCCTATTTACCAGTTAAAAGACATAAACAACAGCCCAGGGAAGTGACAACTTAAAAACTTAACGTTATTCAAAATCTAAGTAAAAGTGAAACTATAGGCCTATTTTCTGGGGCAGATGATGTTAAATATCTGTACATTTTGGTTAAAGATAGAAAGTGTTTTACCTGGAGATGCAGCGTGACAGAAGAGAAGCAACAACAATATCTTCATTTTGTCATTTTATTCTTCCTGTGCCTCTACTCTCTGCCTCTCTCTTTACAGGTTTTTATGCTACCTGGTTCCCATACCATACACTGCGTATTCATTACACTGATTTACTGTATGAGGGGCGTGTCCGGAAGTCCCCGCTACTGTAGCAGCAAATTATGGAAATTAATAAATATGTTACGCACATATTCTGTCATCTTACACTGTTCTGTGTTCTGTTTTTATCGTGTTTGTTGTTCCCTTCACCATGTTATCTGTTCATTACAAATACCAGTCCAGTGAAGTTTAAAAATGCCTTTCAGAGTAGATTAAGATGCATGGTCAAAAACAGTAGCGTAGTGGGACTGACGCAATAATTGAGGAATAATAATATTGATGGAACTATATGTCATATGATATATATGTGCAGGCTGGGTCTACAGTTAATAACTGATAGTATACTCACACCATGTCTATATATAGAAGTTAAAGTAAATTAAGTGTAGTCAATTTATTGCACATATCTATTCAGTAAGTTAAACATGTAGTTACATAGTTTTAAACAGGATGCATGTGAAGGAGTTCCCTCTATATCCCGCTCATCCCGCTTTTCTCCAGGATGCTGCTGCGATGTGTACAAGTTTTAAAACAGGACGTATTCTCGCGACAATTCGGTTAACCTCCTCTCTGGTCTCCTTTGCATACTGCACAAATTGTGTTTTGGTTTGTTTTACGAAATAAAACTTCATAGCACTCTTGTAAATTGTGTTTCCAGGATGAAAAAAAAGGTTCTCACATAGAAGCAAACATCTGCTAATATCTGAAAGAGACGAGGCGAGGGAGCAAGGAAGGAGGCGCACTTGGAATGGAACGCGTTCCCGCGAGATTTCAATGAGTGCAGTTGAGTAAATGCCACGTCTTATACACAGCGACCAGTAGCTGTATGTAATTAGAGGATAACTAGAGGAATATTAACAGCCTGACCAAACACATCGGACACAGGAGGGAGAATTAACCAGCGGCCAAACAGGTAGTGGTATCTGGCACACTTTGGTAAGAATGAGTGGTTTGTTATAGCGATGCTGCTCCTGCTACAGCAACACGTTAGCTTGTTTATTAGCTAGCTAGCAGCTAACAGGCGTTTTGTACAACTTAATCGAAACCATTGATCATTGTTTGACGACCTGGCTTTTACTGTTTACTGTGAGATTAAGTTAACGCGTTTTAGGATTAGAGATGATCCGCTTTACATCCACGTCTGATGTGGCAGCCACCAGGACATAAGCAAAATCACAGTTTAAAGCTAGTTTATACTTAAATGGTTAACTGTTTTCTCGGCTAACAAGGAATGTATCATTAGCTACAGCTTTAATAACAGTAGTTTTTAGTAGTAACACACATCATCAGGCCTCGTTAACTGCTATTACTAAACGTTGTACATCTGTATGTCACAGCATAACGATAATACAGAACACGATTTCTAATGTAAGACAGTGAGCAGATCCTGCTGTTTTGTCATAGCTTGAGTCAGTACTTGCCAAGTTTTCAAGCTGACTAATGTGATACAGAACTGAAGAAGGAAAGTCCTGCATCATGTTGTAAAACACTGTTGTCTGAAATCCTTTAACGGGTGCATCTGTGTAGCACCACAAGGCTTCATTTAGAATGGTATGTTGTGACACATTTTCACAATTTGTCAAAATCGCTGATTTGGATTAGGATGTTTCACTTGGCCATATTGCAATGTCATGATCATTTTTCAATTAATTATTCAGCCCTAACTGGGATTGAGATGTACTAGTAGTATTGTACCTTACAGCTGTAGTACGTCATTCTTTTCTCCCAGTGCTTTAATTTTACAGGGAAAAGGTGAATGAAATCAGACTGAACACCATGAACACATGTGAAGGGCAAAATTAAATATGTGGTGACTCCCTTTAGACTTGACCAAAGTGTAACTTCCTTTCCATTTTGTGTCTTGTTCTTCTCTTTTTCCAGGGGGATAATATGGGCCGTGTACGTCTGCTGGCACTGACACTGGCCACATCTGCAGTACTGCTGATTGCCTCCCAGTCTGCCATCGCTCACAGCCATTCCCATGGTGACCATGGACACGGCCACCATCACCATGGCCACCATCACCACGGACACTCCCACGGAGAAGACGATCACCACGGGCATTCGCATGGCCCTCAGGTGAAGATGTTCCATGGAGCGAGCAAGTGGAGTGCTGAGGCCAACCTTCCCGATGAGGAGGAGCACCATGGACATGCGCACTCTCACGACCACGGACACGCGCACTCTCACGACCACGGACACGGTCACGCTCATCATGAGGATGTTGTCCG
>JAPQRN010000003.1:20350667-20379916 GCA_037367275.1 Coranthus polyacanthus
GCGCACTCTCACGACCACGGACACGCGCACTCTCACGACCACGGACACGGTCACGCTCATCATGAGGATGTTGTCCGGGTGCACAAAGAACAGAGTGAACACTTGCATGGAGGGGACAGAGTGAAGAGGGAAGCTGAGGGAGAAGAGAAGAGGAACATGGTGGAACTCTGGACTCAGGTCTGTTTATGGGTTTGAAAGGGAACAGTGGGTTGAGTTTAAAGATGTGTCCAAAGATTCACAATATTTTGTCCTCATTTAGAAGCTATGAGTACTGCAGGATCCTGAGCAGCAGGTACAACCAGAACAAGTTGCTACACATGCACTTTTTATCAATACTTATTCACCAAAGTTAGCAACAGTAATTTCATGTTACATTTTTGTTGCTTTGATAGTATGCCCAGAGTAAAATCACTATTATTGCCAATAATAAAGCCAGCGATAAAATACATTTGGTTTGTTTAAAAGGAAAACAAAAAAGACGCATCACATCACTGTTGGGAAGTAGTGAAATGTAATTGTTACACAGTTAATTAAAAAAATAAATGTAATTGTAATCTATTACAGTCACTGAGAAAAATCTGTAATTAAACTACAGTTATTAATCAGAATGTTAGTTATGTTCTTTTTGGTAAAAAGCTTATATGTAGAATATAATATTCATTGTGTTGCTTTGTCTTTTTGCGGTGTAAGAATGCCTTCTTTCTGGCAGATTTCTGGACGATGCTGCTCAGCTGCTTGTTGTGAGGTTCACACTGCTTGGTTTAAATTGATATTTTTAACACTTATAACCCAGCTTAAAAGTAATCACATATGAGTTACTTTGCTTTGATGTAATTAAATGAGTTGAATTACATTTTACATTTTAAACGGGGTAACTAGTAATCAGAACTAATCAACATGGTAAAACTAACCTTCCCGTCACTGCATCACATTTGCTTTTGATCACTGCACTGAGCTGCATTATGACTCAGCGCTGACATCTGCAGTCATTTAAGCTGTGCCGTGACTTGTGGCAGGCCTCATATTTTGACGTGATTTGTGAGTTTTTGTGATGCTTCACACAAACATATCAGTTACAAATAGGCATTGACCGATATGTTCTTTTCAGGGCCGAGTATGTGGTGTGGGATCATCTACTGTATGAGTAGTCCAAGGACACGTCCGTGTGTGCTGCTACTTTCACTTTGTCACTTGTGGAGATTTACGGTGTAATCTGAGCCTTGATAGATATTGTGTAATCTTAGACTTTTAGGGACTCTTTGTTTCCAGGACTCTCAGGAGACTAGTTTCAACATAGAATACTACACCTTTTGCCGTTTTACCTTCATACTGAATCTTCCAGTTTGTCATCATTATCTCCTGCAGGTGGAAGTAATAACTTTTCTCCGTCCCTCTCTGCAGGCTGTTGGGGCCACACTGCTGATCAGCGCAGCTCCTTTCCTCATCCTGTTTCTGATCCCAGTTCAGTCCAACAGTGACCAGCACCAGAACCTGCTGAAGGTGCTGCTCAGCTTCGCCTCAGGTGGACTTCTGGGAGACGCCTTCCTCCACCTCATTCCACACGCACTGGGTAGGAAGCTCAAGTTTCTCCTAAAACTAAAGAAATGTAAAAGTAGTGGTAAAAGTTTACATGACACGTCACACCTGGAACACACTGGTTACCTCTTGTGTGCGTGGCGGTCGCTTTCTGCTTTAATTTCGGTGCTGATGTTGACAGATTGAAGGGGCCACACTGGCTGCGTGAGAGGTGCACATCAAGTATTACAGAGCAGCACGTCATTTATAAAATAGAACAGATGCATACTTTTCATGTGTGAGGTAAGCGACTCACGCCAAAAAATAGACTGAAAAGTCCTACTGATAGTCAGATTAACATCACATTGGCTATATTTTGCATGACTGACCTTTTACTGTGGTTTCAAAGACTAGACATCTGAATGTTACGGAGCTCCTGAAGTCCCACAAGGTCATATTTTTATCTCGTTCACACAAGTTATTATCAAGATAAGTATCTTGTGTGACCAATATAGAAAACGATTCCTGCTGATGACAGTCTCATGTCTGCGTGCAAGAACTGCAATAATTTGAAGTGTGAAGTTACTTAGTGCAGCTTTAAGTTTTAATATTTTTCGACTTAATAATATAATCAGCATAATTGAAATTAAAAATGGTGAACATACAAAATGTTTTTCTCAGCTGCTGACAGTGACGTTGTATTTGATCTTCACAGAGCCCCACTCTCACCATGAAGAAGATCACGACCACTCACATGCCACTGACGAGTCACATGATCACGGCCACTCCCATGGTATGCATTCAGGGAACAGACAGATGTGTGTCACATTAACAACTCAGAATACACCTTCACTGCTACAAACAGAACTTTGACAGAATATGAGAATCAGAATGAGATGAAGTGTTGTTCTATCTGTGTAAAACTAAGCTGTGACAGACGTGAAAACAGACTCCGTTCGTGCGGTTCCTCTTCTCTACAGGAGCTGCCCATGGTCACATGATGTCAGTGGGTCTGTGGGTCCTCGGTGGAATCATCGCCTTCCTGGTTGTGGAGAAGTTTGTACGTCTGCTGAAGGGAGGTCACGGCCACGGACATTCCCACAGCCACTCACACGGTATGTGGGGAGACACTTGTGTGCTCATGTCCCTTGTCATATATAAAACATACATTATTACGAAATAAAGAATGCTTTTAGTCTTTGAAGTGGTCGCTGTGTGGTAACCACTATTTATATCAGTAGGTGATCTGTTTGAGTCCTTTTTAAAAAAAAAAATTTTTCAGCTGCTCCTAAGGAAAAGGACAGCGATGGAGAAGAAGAGAAGGAGGAGGAGGAGAAGAAAGAGGACAAAGGGAGTAAAGATGAGAAGGTGTCAAAACAAGAGGAGAAACAGAACACAGGTGAAAATGACGCTTCTATAACTCAAACACATAACAAATAAAATGTTGTTAGGTTTATACTCGTGGCATAAAGGGAACAGAGAAAGACTAATTACTAATTGCAGTTTATTCATTATGGAGACAGTCCTACCTGGTGTGGCGTTGTGACCTTCAGACAGAACCATGTATTCCTTTGTTCCAACAATGTGCATTTGTCTGTAAAAATATGTCTTGATGAAGACATTAGTGTTACATGTTTGCGTTTCTTTTTACTCGTATAGATATCAAGGTGTCCGGTTACCTGAACCTGGCGGCTGACTTCACGCATAATTTCACTGATGGCCTGGCAATCGGAGCGTCATTCCTGGTCAGTCCAGCAGTGGGCGCTGTCACTACACTCACTATCCTGCTGCACGAGGTCCCACATGAGATTGGAGACTTTGCTATCCTGGTCCAGTCTGGCTGCACCAAAAAAAAGGTAAGTAACTACAAAAGCAGAGTCAGATATTTTAAAGTGCTCATAACAAGACTGGGCGATAAATCAAATTAAGCTGCATTAGCAGTAAACAACATACTTACCAAGTTTTACATCAATCTGACTTGAAATAGTGGAGAAAATTGATTAAAATCGTGAAAAACTCTGAAAAAAAGGATATTTATCTTTTCAGCCCTAGCTAATAATAAACGTGTGTTTAAAATAAATGAATGCTCTTTGTTTCCCATCAGGCCATGTGTCTACAGCTGCTAACAGCCCTGGGAGCTCTGGCCGGCACAGCTTGCTCCTTATTGGCTGAAGGTGTGGGTGCCGCGGCGACCGCCTGGATCCTTCCGTTCACAGCCGGCGGGTTCGTTTACATCGCCACGGTGACCGTGCTCCCAGAACTGCTGGCGGGCCGCTCCAGTTTCGGCCAGTCTCTCATGGAGATCCTGGCCCTGCTGTTCGGAGTGGGCATGATGGTGCTGATCGCAGAGTACGAGTGAGACGCAGCCGACACAGAAACTCACAAACTCCTGAAGAGCGAGACGGCAAGGAAGGGAACCGAGAGATGCCGAGAGAAAAGGTCAAAAAGGTTTAAAAGTGCGGTTTCAGGTTGAGTTCAAGTGGATGTTTTTCTGTCAGGGTTGTGATTTCTTTTATTGTTTTTTTTTTAATTAAGTTCTAGTTTGGGACAAACCTCACATAATGATGGCGGATGGATGATTTTTTTTGTCTTTTGTTTTTTTTTATAGTGCTTAATTGTCTCATCTGATTGTGTTACTGCTTTATTTTGAAGGGAAACGTGTCAACTTCAGCAGGAGAGACTCAGTTGGGAAGAAAAACTGTGGGAAAATGTTGTAAGGACGGTTGTGTTTCCAGCGACGGCCTAAATCAGGAAGCGTAATAGAAGATAGGTCCAAAATTCACTTCCCACTTTGACAACAGATCATCCTGTCACGGTTTTCCTGCTTCTTAAACTGACAGCTGGGCCCCTCTTAAAAGTCGATTCCCGGTGATGAGACCAAAGTCTGAATCCTTCGGCACATGGTGGTCCTTACGTCTGCATTTCAAAGCTGAGTCGGTCAGAAACTAACGATGCTCATTTGTTCTCACTACACTGAGCCGCTCAGTTACATGTTTAATGTCTGTTTTGCTTGAAGACATTGAATGTTAGTATTTTTACATTCCACAGAATAAAAGTAATTGTTGTGGCTTATACAGATGTGATCAAAATGGAGTCATGCTCAGTTTCAAATAATTAAAAATAATCATCTGATTCTTCATGTGAGGGAAAGTTGTGTTAAATATTTCTGCACAATCATTATTTCTTTTACAGCTGATGAATGATACGATGGAAAGTGAACATTTGCAGCTGTGAAGACAACCCACCGTCAATAAAAGTTGATCATTTTCAAACTGATGAAAGCTTTTTAGCATAGTTTTTGCTGAAACACGTCCTTGAAGTGTCAAGTGTTATAGAATGGTTCAACAACCTGTTATTTACTGCGTGTGCAGTAACTTTTTGACAGGTCTTGACACTTCCTCCAGTGACTTGTGATGGATTACACCAGTTTGAAAACATTCACACTAACATGATGACATTACATAAGATCGTGTTACTCTGTTGTCGGCATCCACTGACCACATTCAAACTGGAAACCAAATAAAGAGGTTTTATCAGAAGAGGTCAAGTTTCAAAGGTTTTCACAGGATGTGAGCCAGTAGGTGTGGGGGGTTGAGAGCCAAAATGAGCACAGCAGTACAGAAACTAAGTTCAGATCTGCTTCTTTTTTTACTGTTTCTTCATCAGTAAACAGAACGAATGCTATCAATAGAACAGAAGAAACTCGCTGATATGAAAGAGGCTCTTAGCACATAGACAGAACGACTGGTTTTGAATACTTCCTGGTTCAACTGCATTGCTAATAGTGAGGGTGACATTAAACAGCCAATTGAAGCAATGAACGTTACTAAGATCAGTCTTTCACTGAGGCAACAAACATAACTACAACAAACGGAAGTTCATTTTTACTGAGGCTGACGGGAAACAAAACATAAAGAAAACCCTTCACTCCCTTCCTCATCCCAGAGGCTCATTGCTCATTCATGTACATGTAAATAGCTGTTGAGGAAAGATGACAACATTATAAAAGCACAGCAGAAACTTTCACTTTTCCTCAACGCTCAGTAATCATCCTGTTGCTCTTTGTCACATGATGCTTGGTTTGTTAGTGTGTTCAAATAGTGATTTTACTGAATCGCACCTTGTTTGTGCAATGTTGAGGGAAATTTCAGGCTCCTGAAAAAGATCAAACTGTCCACTCCATTGTAATGAGAAATTTAAATTAAATTTGGGTTGAACTGTGACTTTTCTTACGTTCTAACCTGATAATCATGTCAAATACCTGAACTACAGGTTTTCCTCATTTTATGATGAGGTGTTTTCTTCATTTCGTTTTCATCTGCTTTTTAAATTTATGAAATTCTCAAAAACACACAGAAGTCGTGTTTTGGTCGGAGCTGGTTTTGATTTTATCGACTGTTGGTTTAATAAAAAACAAACCCTAACCTGTTTCATAAGGCGATCGCTTCATCACCTGAATGTAGTTTATATTTACAAACCTGTCACATTTTTCAGGTTATGTCTTTTTACTCATGACCTGACGTACAGTAACATGAAAAAAAAACATGTTTTCTGCAAAATATTTACAGCTTCTTTAATGGTCTTTTCATTTTTCTTCCTGTGACGAAGTGTTTTCTCTTGTTTTCATTTTCTATTTCAGCTCAAAACCACGTACATTACACACAAGGCATTTATTCATTTCCTCCCTCGGGATTAATAAAGTTCATCTGTATCTGTAGAAATATATCTGATCTTTTTCACTTTTTGGTGCCAGAACAAAATGATGATGAACTTGTTTGTGGGTCTCAGCAGACTTAATGATCACCTTCGATGGACGCGTCGTTCACATATTTGTCACCAATTAAACAATTTACAGACGACATGTGGCAGCAGCCGAATTTACCTTGAAGATTATTTCAAAATGAATGTGGTCCATGCCTGAGCTCTACACACCAACCACAAAACCTCACCAAACCAGCTAAACATCTGACATCTCTTACACAACCAAACCACTCTTGAAAAACTGGTGCTTTTGAGTCGATGCATTACACTCGAACCCTTTTTGAATAAGCACAGGAAGCCATGACTACACACTGAAAGTATAAATGAAGAAGAAAACATTAAAACAAATGAGATATCTGTGGAATAAAAAATGAGCCTAAAACTCACCTTCTTCGTTGGTCTGAAGATTTCATCCACATCACATGCAAACCTCAAGCTCTGATTGGTCAGTGAACTGATTACTGAGCGTTTTCACATGTCATTGTGCAAAGAATAGTTTGACGACGCACAGACCAGTGTTTACAGTGTAGTGGGTAATAAAATGACAAACTGAGTGTAATGCGGACGATGTGTTCAGTTTGACTCACTTGGTAAATACTACAAGTGTAAATAGTTTCAGAGACTGAGCTTCAAGAATCACTATTAGAAAAAACCTGTATTAGAATTAAATCATGATGCGGAGTCATCATCAGTTTCCTCCATCCAGAACCCATGTTTGCTTTGAGAACAATATTTACTGACAGCAAACATTAAAACGTATCATTTCACAGGTTGTTTGGTTTCTATTACAGATTTTTTCTGAACTCTTAAACAGTGATCCTTGAAGCTCTGTCTCTGAACCGTTAACCCATTTCCCAAACTGAACGAACCATCTCTGCTTTACACTGTTCGTCATTTTATAACATACTTTTTGCAAAACTAAACACAACTCACTGCTTGGTTGTTGTTACTTCTAAAATCCCATCCTAAACAGATTGTCAGTGACATGAAACACTGCTACACATTTGGTGAAGTCTAGGTACAACATCACGTTTAAAGAAATGCTACAGTCCAGGTTAAGAGACACATCGGTCTCAAATAAGATGCAGGTTTTTAACAAAAGAAGAAGAAGATCACATTTCCACAATCGCATTTTCATCTTGCGTTTTGCAGCCCTGATCAAATTCAAACCAGAAATGAAAACCATTTTAAACATGGGCCAGTTACATAACACTTTTTGGAAGCTAAAACAAGGAAACTGCATGACATGACAAGTCATTACTGAGTTATGTCTGATTTATATCCTGCAAACTAATGCATTCCTCTAGCGTCGTCTGCTTTAGCGATGTGCGGTGGTGCAAAGGCTCGTTGATGAAAACTTCCACACAGACACAGTCGTCTCCTTGTGATCATGATCTTTCCTTTATTCATTCATTTTCTATAACCACTTAATCTGTCTGTAACATCTTCACCTCGATCTAATATCAGCTACTGAAATCTGACACAGTAGCTGAGTTTATGTTTGTGCCAAGTACCTTTCATCTTTGAAGGTGAGAGCACATGTCTCTGCGTTGGATTCGTCTGGTACATTCTGCCAGATTCACGTGGGGTGATGTAATACTTCAAGTAAATAGTGGAGGTGACGTCTGTGTTGACCAGGGGTTTTCACTGGATCCTGACTCAGGTGTGATGTCCATTCTTCACTTTGTATATTAAGTGATTTCATTATTTTACCTCTTTTGATTTGGTTGCAACAGAAAATGACTAATGCACAGACGCTGGAATGTAGACGAAACCAAACTACAGAATGGAATTCAGTCGGTATGATGAGGAACAACAGCACAAATAAACTAAATTATGTAAGATGTTTGGGATCTCTCCCCCCCCCTCTTCTCCTTTTTAATTTCCTTGTGGTGATTATTTAACACCTCTGTGAAATAGCTGTGGGCGAGTTCAGCCTCGTCCGTGGAACAACAACACGTGTCTGGTGCAGAAAAACTTAATTGCATGACAAGCTGCACTTTCTTCCTTTTAAAGACAAGCGCCGGTGATTTTGGGAATCTCACAAGAAAACATTCAAAATCAACTATTAGTATCTTCTGTAAGACAAACTTCAAAAGCAGTGGATGCTGCAGTTTCCCAGTTTACGCATCTCAGTACATAATGTATTAGATCCTTTAAATGAAGTCTGAATCCCAAACATAGATGATAACAACCAGGTTATTGTTTCCCTTCACCTTTGAAAACCATGTAATGTGAAATCAGTGAAGCACAGCTTTAAATGAATAGTCCAACACAGAAACGTCTGACATTTATGGTGTCCCATACATGTCAAGCACAATGTGTTTTAATACATAAGTTTACTACTACATAATATCAGTTCCTTTGTCCACTATGTTGTGCTAGAGAACAGCCACTGATGATGTGCTGTATGTCACTGTGTATAATTTAAATCAGGAGAGACTAAGACAGTATGATTGAATTTACTGTAAACCACACTTATCTTCAGGGACCACATTTTTGTTGATAACGTTTTCCCACCAGGCATTTGTTCTTCTCAGCCTCAATCAAAACTGTCGCTGGATGTAGGACTGATATTGTTGAGAATACCACTGAACATTGCATCTACATCTACATCTACTATACAGTCCAGTGTCTAATAGCACTGTCTGGTCTTGGTTGCCTGTATCCATGATAACAGCCTGGACACTGATTTCTATGCAGAGGACTGGTGTTGGTTTCTCCATGAGAATGTTTATGCTTCTTCAGTGTCTCTGTTCTGCAAGTTCAACATTGTTCAAACTCTGGCAAGTTATGTGGAGATACTAGTTTGGCCTCACAGAGGAACAGAGAAGAAGAGAAGAACAGAGTCAAGCTGACCAAAAGGAGACGGGCGAATCTGGAAAACTGCATATTTATTTATTTATATTTAACATTACAGTATGTGTCTGTACTGGACCCAGAACCATGCGTAAATCTTCTGCATACATCTGATTTGTCCTTAGTCTCCTCTCTAAAATCAAGTATGAAAGCTGATAGTAACAGTATACTTATCTGAGTTTATGTTTGTGGATTGATTTACTCGTTATGCCTCCTCCGTCAAGTGACTGTCGTTATCATGTGAGTGCACGTCTCCACATAGGAGTGGCCTGGTGCAACCCACAAGATGTACAGGGTGTTGGTCCACCACCAGAACAGCTCCTGTGTTCCTTGGCTTGACTCCACAGTCTGAACTGAACGCTGTTATTTACAAAACATATTTCCTCATGTGTTGTTACCAAAGGTAAAAATGACAAAAAGGAGGAAAACATTGCTCATAATGTGTGGTTTGGTTATGGTTTAACAATTTTGTGGAATGAAATGGGAGAAGACAAAATGTTTTTAGAAAACACAGCAACCAAGTGGAAAATACAAAGCGATGTGGAAACTTTCAGTTGTTCCAAAAGTAACTGTAGTGCTCGAGTTCATATGATGAGCGCGGTGGCTGATACACACAGGTCAAAAGTACACACATACTTTACTCAAGTAGAAGTACAGATACTTGTGTAAAAACAGAAGTACTGATTCAACTTCTGTCTTTACTGAGAACAGTAAAAACGACCTGTGTGTTACATAACATCGTTGTCTCTGTAATGACAGTTCATACATATTTGGCTGTGAACAAAAGATTACGTTCATACCATTCTAACATTGTAACAAAGTTAAATCGCATGAACAGGTGAAGACGGGAATGTGGACAAAACCAGGCACAGCCCACAAAAAAGAAAGGAATCTTATTTATTGACTGAATCATGATGAAGGGCAACCGCACAAATATGAAGAGGAGGAAGGCGGTGAACTTCTGTCATATGTTTGGGGTTTTCCTTCCTACTCCTTTTTAATTTCCTTGTGAGGGAATATTCTGTGTGAAAATAGTCTCGAGTGAGTTAGGTCTTCTCAGTGTGACGAACAAGGCGTCTCTGATGCTGCTGAAAAGAAATACAATGGTAAATTATGTAAAAGGCTACATTTTCCTTCCCTTTAAAGATGTACTACGTGCACTTGTGTAAAGTTTGGGAACTCACAAGAGATCAATGAAAAGGAAAACAGCCAAGATTAAGCTGTTAGTATGTTATGTAAAACAAACAAAAACAAAACAGAAATTTCTGGTTATTCAGAATATGAAAAGATAATGGTACGGGTTAAAACAGACATTGACAGAACAGATCACAGCGTGAACCATGTGATCGATACTTTTCATTGCCACGTGTTGTGTGTTTTGAAGCCATTTTGGTGCCGAAATTTGACCAAACCGTGACTGAAATGGAAAACAGCGTCTTTGTCGCTCTTTATACTTTCTCCGCTGACTTCCTAAAACCTTTCTGTCAGTGATGCCCATGCAATTAGAAATGCAAGTTTAAGTTTGAACATTACCGTATTCATGTGTGCTACTTGCAGCCTTTTTCTGTATTTGGTTGTGGTATGAGTTTTTGCATTCGTCTGTTTGTCTAATTTGACAGCACGTGTTGAGGTTCTTAATTCTCTTTCGCGTCATTTATTTGCATGTTTTCTTATGTTCCGACTACTCGTACTCAAAATCTTACCAGTTGCTAATCAGATTTATGATTCTGTGGCTGTGGTTCATATCCCTGGTCTCGTCAGTTTAGTCTGGACTTTTTTTCTTCACACTATTATGTCATATATACGTTCACTGAGAGATTACGACAAAGCTGGTTTTTGGGAAACCATTTATAGGCTGAGATCAAATTTGACAGATAGAAAGTCTGCATCTGATAAAGTGCAATTGCTCGTGGTTGTATCAGTGACAGACAGCAATTTTGTTGTTGCACAATGAGAAACATTTGATACGACAGCAGTGATAGGAGCCTAAAGAACTGATGTGGAACTGACATGAGATGTCATATTTCATCACAATGAAAGAAAGTCAGCAGTTGGTTGGAAAGAAAACAATACGTTATATGTCGTAATATGTTTCTGTGGAAGAGAACCAGTTATTCAAAATAAGCACTTTGTTCAGGTTAGAAATAAAGTTTTAGAGTAAATGTAAAACCCATCCATAGGCATCGAGAGGCTGTGAATCATCTCTGTATATTCTTGTGTTGAGTGTTAGAGATAATTTTTTTAATTTTATGGGGGCCTGACTCATGAAAAATGGGGACAAAAGAAACCACAGCTTTTATTGCTGACTGAAAAAGTTCCAAATATAATGAAATATCATACGCTAACACATCCAGCGGAGGTTATAATGTTCAGAATCCACCACATTTTAAGGTGTGTCGCTAACGTTCAGTTGAATTCATGAAATACTTGAAGGCGGCTATTTTTCATTGTAAATACAGGGTCATTTGAAAAGGCTGCATGAACAGAGTGGACTTGTTTTTGAGGTTTTTGTTGAGTTGCATCCCCTGAAATAAAGAACTTGACCCAACCCTTTCTCCTTTCTGTTACTGAACTTCACATCATCCATGTCTGTATTAGTTCTCCTGGTCTCGGACTCAGCTTTTCTCAAGTCTCCATCTCTTTCTCTTTTGTTTTGTCACATCTTTGACGTCGCTACATCCGTCGTGCGTGATCTGCACAGCTCTACGCGCCAAGGGCTCGTCTTTTCTGTGTGTTAATGTTCCATCCATGTGGGTTGAATTCGGTCTTGAAGCTGACAACGTTGCCTGATTGCTTGTGTCTCTCCTTTACCCATCACCTCTTCATTTCGTCTCTTTTCTAGCTCCTTATTTTTGAAACGACGTCCCCACCTCAGTCAGACCTGGAGACTCTGTCCCAGTTTTTCCCACGTAGGCTGAAGATCCAACCCTTTAGATGCCACATGATGTTCACAAAAAAAATAAAGACATCTCCACAATCTCATACAAAATAAGAATGAACTTTGCACAATTCTCAGCTCTCAGCTTTTTCAACAGATTGTCAGTGTATTCATTAAAGGACAACTTTGTATTTGTAAGTATTTGTAAGAGGCGACTCTTTCTATGCATGTACCGTGTGATGCATTTTGTCTTTTTTGAAATTAAAGCCCATTTTACTTTTAACGACGAGTTCTGCAATGAGTTAAAATCATCCTGCAGGTCTTCTGTGGCGATCGAGAGGTTTCATTCTTATTTCAGAACTTTGAGAATGAAATGTGCCATGTAAATAAAGTGTCGCTTGTTTTCTTCTTTCAGTTGCATGATCTCTAATTCGCTCTAAATTCTTCATACTTACATAATTTTCACTTTGGCCTATTTTACAGCCGTTCATCTCACTGGCCGAGTATATTCTGGGTGTTTCCTTTTTCGTGACTGGCAGGTTCTTTGTAGTTGAACAGGTTTTACTGCAATAAAAGAGTCAGTCTCTCCTGGTCCAACGTCTCATCTCTCTTCCTGGTTTCATCCACTCACTGCGTGTCATCTCTCATTTTTATGACGGGAAGGTGAACTGCATATAAAATCATCCGTTCCGTGTGAGGTTTTCACTTCCACAGACGTCATGGAGGAAGATAAAGATTCAATAAAGTAAGTACTTTATATTTATTAATATATTTATAGTTTCAACTCTATAAGTTAAAAACAAAAAACAATTTTGATAATGATAAAAAAAAAAAAGAATAATTGCATTTTTAAATAAATCTAACAGTGTTGTTTTATACAAGTTCATTTAATTTAATGCATTTTTCTTTCAATTGTATCTTTTTACTCGGGTCAAAAAGAATTGCACTTCATCAAATTAAGAATATATTGGAAATTCATATAATATGTGTATTGTATTGTAAGTGTCCTTAAGATATTTTTTTTGCATTAAAACAATCTAATCAAAAGTATACTTTGAACAGTTGCGTAATTAATATAAGACATACGATAAAACATCAATAAATATATTTTTGTGATATTTTTTCTCAAGGATACTGATTTTGCTATTATTAAAAGTACTTTGATGTGAGTACTAAAATGACTCTGTAGCTGTCAAATAAAATAATATGAAAAGGTATTAGTGCATTTAAATGACACTACAGATACTTGACGTTGTTCAGTTTTAACACAACTTATTATTAAAGTATACTGCGATTATCTTAAGCAAAAAATCACTGAACAAACTTAAAGTTGTTCCAGAATAACACACTTCAGTACAATTAAAATGTAATAAGTACTTCTTATAAAGTAAATCTTCATCTTCATCAAATGTAATATAGTTATAGTAAAATAAAATAAAGGCGTGAAGCTGTGTTGGTCAGAATCCCATGGGTGTTTTGTCTTCTCTGTGACGCCTCTTGCTGCTGCAGGAGGCCGTGGGACACCTGTCGAGAGGTTCCCTTCATCCAAGACGAACACACGCCCTGGAAAATGATCAAGCTGCTGCGGTTCATCTCTCTGGTCGTAGTCGCTGTGATCGTGTTCGGACTCGCACTATGTAGCAAGGTTTGATGTGTTTAATATACGAATATTTTTTGCTTATTTACTCAAACAACAAAGTTTTAGTATAGTTTTAGTAGAGCATAGTTTGAGAAATGACACTTGAATTCCTGGATCCATAACATTTTTTTCTTCCATGGATCTTTTCATTCTAATTTAGATCCAGCTGCTGATGGTACATTCAAATATAATGTTTTTTGGCTGTTCCAGACATCTATCCTCCTCCTGATCACCTTGTCCAATGAAGGCACAAAGACTCTCCCAGATGACCAGAGACCTGTTGCTCTTCTGTGTATTGGCTGCTCCCTGGTTGCTTCAAGCGTCCTCCTGTTCCTCAAAAGCATATGGAAGGGATGCTACAAAACATCAAAGTTTCCCAAAAAAGCTACGGTTGCTCTGGTAAGAAAAGAGACATTTCTCAGACGAAGCAGGGCAGGCATCTTTACCCTAATTTTTCCTCCTTCTTCTTCTTCTTCTTCTTCTTCAGGTTCTGTTCTTTGAGTTCGTGGCGTCTGTGAGTGCAGCTATTCTCACCATTGTGGCCATGCCACATCTGGACATCGTTACCAATGTGACGATCCTGAACGGCATCGCCATCCTCTCTGCGCTCCTTCAAGTGGTCGCTCAGTGCGTTGCCAAAGAAAGAAACCGCTTCCTGCTGCCATCCATCACTGCTCTCGTCCTCATTTTGCTCGGCTACAGCCTCTTCCTGGCCTTGTACATCATGAAGAATCCCAGTGACGTGAAGATGGCGGTTTGGGTGGGTCTGGCTGTGGGGGGGTCTTTGTTGGTGTCTTTTAACTGGTGGGAGAACTACATCAGGCTGATCAGTGAGAAAGGCAGCTCCGTCTTCCTCAAAGGCTTCTACAGAGACGTGAGAAAGTGTCAGAACATGCTCAACATCTTCTCCAGCCTGCTCCGGATCGCGGTGACCGCCTGTGTGCTCGGAGCCTACGTCCCATTGGCCCAGATGGACTGGGATGTGGTGACCTCCATCCCGAGCCGTCAAACAAGAATCGTGGCCATCATCGTTGGGGTCCAGCTGGTCTCCTCTGCTCTCTGCCACTGGTTCTCCCTGGCAGCCTGCAAGATGCACGCCCTGCGACGATGCTTCGTCCTGCCTTTGTACCTGGCCTCTCTGGCTGTCATGGTCCTGCTCATCGTCCCTGTCATTGTTTACTATCAGGACTACAGAATCAGTCTGAACGGCACCAGCACCAACTTCACAAACTACTGCAGTGTACTTGTGGATGCAAGAAACCCCAGCTTGAACGACACAGTGTTCCCGCATCTCGTCTATGATGTTACACACACTCTGTGCTTCCTGGACATGTCCAACATCACCGACATCGGCATGTTGACAGGTGAGAGACTTCAATGTAAAGGTGACAAATTTCCATGTATGAAATTGAAAAGGATACGTGGTATTAGAGGTTTGTTCTAAAAACATGAAGCTGAAGGTGGCTGAAGTTTCTTGAATAGTTTCTGATGATGGTCCTCAGGTTCAGCAGTGGCCTGGTGGCTCGGTCTGGTTCTGGCCTCTCTTCACCTCTGGTTCCTCAGTGTTTACCGTATCGAGAGGACTCAAGACCTGTTCATCCGGAGGCTGTATGAGGGCGCCTTCATTGAACAGTCCCTGCTCCTCAACACCCGCTTCGACATTCAGACCAAAAACAAGAAAAGAATGTAAGTGTGTGGCGTTTGTAGGATACGTTATCTGTTCTGTTTTGTCAGTGAGGATAGATTTATGATTAGATTCATAAAGGTGTGTTTGGCCTTGAGGTGGGAAGTGTTGTGGTTAGATTAGCGCTTCTTCTTCTTTAATTTACTTTCAAATTGTCTGTTCAATCAAAAACGTATTTCTAACGTTTGCAAATGTCTCTTTTTTAAAGTCACAAGGCTTTCGAGCCGGCGATGATCTATCTGTGTGCAACCATGTGGCATGAGACCTACGATGAAATGATGAACATCATTATTTCTATCTTCAGGTGAGTCACATGGTTTCCTTTTGTTTTTCCAGAAAACGATCATTTATCTGTTCCTGTAAATCTATCTCTGTCGATCCTCAGTGGTGACTCTTGTTCCATCTCTAAATATACTCCCTTAAGGCAAATGTCTTTACAGTTTCTCTTTGTGATTTTACAGATTGGACAAGTACAGACCAAAGAAGGAGCCAAGGTTTAAAGATTTCTCCTTTGAGGCCCATATCTACTTTGATGATGCGTTTGAAGACGTGAAGGGGGGTCAGGGGCGTCAACTCAACGAATACGCAAAGAACCTTGTGGATATCCTTGCAGAGGTTTATGGGTAAGAATACCTTCTAATACCAAGTGCTGTCTTGCATTTTTTTGCGTTTGGCATCATATAATGTAACGATGTAATTTAAGGTGATTTCTCCACAATGTTTTACTAACACTAATCAAGTTGTTTTTGTGCTTAAACCTAATTAAACCTTGACCACTGCATTGTTACAACTTAAATGTAACAGTGTAGTATTTTAACCCTTACATACTGTTCATTTTCCCACAGATCTAGATAGGATGTATAAATAGCCTCTCTGGCATCAAAAAATGAATTCTTAATTTAAGTAAGCAAGGAGGTTGTGTTTTTTAGGTTTTACACCATTTACACCAGTCATTTATGGAAAAAAACATCTACTATCACACAATATCATTTCCTATTTTACCCAAGACATGATGATCTTTATTGTAAATGAAAATGGTTGTGGAACTGTGGGGTTTATTTATCATTTCGTATAATATTTACAACCATCAAACACTATTTTTTCAATGCCATTCAGTGTTGAAAGTCTCTAAATAAATGATTGACATCCTTTTATTAATGGGATGCTATGATGATATGCTTTCAGTGGTTTTTTCTGATGATGATCTGTGACATGTTTTTTTCACTGCTTTCAAATGTTGAATCAAGTCAAGTCAACTGTATGTGAAAGTTAACAAAATCTGTGGCATTTTGTGTCCACAAACTGCGTGTGAATATGTTGTTTTGGGATTGATCAGCGATCAATTAGTTTGTTGTATATCTGAGAGGACGTGTTGTTTAGAGAAAACCTTTTTTTTTTTAAATAGCATCTGTATTTTTCTCTTATTTTCTGTCCTCAGCATCTTCATAACCATTGATGACAAGTTCTTCAGGAAGCATCAGCAGGTCCTGGATCAGAAGGTCATAAGGACGCCGTACGGAGGTCGTGTTGTGGTCACAATGCCTCATGGGAATACCATCACGGTTCACTTAAAGGACAAAGAACTCATCCGCCACAAGAAGAGGTGGTCTCAGGTAAAAAGGAAACACTACTTTAGACTTGAATCTGTATGAATAGGTGAATCATGCCTGTAAAGCTCAGATCTATTTGTTTTTAATAAAATCTAACAAGGTCTAAAGGTCACTTCTATAGTCCTTGTATTCCATAATTCCTTCCTATTCTACTTAAAAATGCCTGTATTTTTTTTTCCAGGTGATGTACCTTTATTATCTTTTGGGATGGAAACTCATGACCAAATATTACTCACGCTGGAGTAAAGGCGAGAGCGAGACAGAACTGAAAGCAGAGATCCAGGTAGGATAAGAGAGGCTGAGAAGAAAAGTTTGTACAAAAACGTTTCTCAACATGTATGTAAACCGGAGCAACCTTTGCCTGTTTCACCAGAAAGAGAAGCACAACACGTACCTCCTGGCTTTAGATGGAGACACAGACTTCCAGCCGAGTGCTGTGATGCTACTCGTTGATCGTCTGAAGATGTATCCTCGTGTCGGGGCGGCGTGTGGCAGGATTCACCCAACTGGTTCAGGTTGGCGCATGAAATAAAACACAGCTTTTAACTCATGAATGACAGTAGTAACAGTAGTAACAGTAGAAGAGCAAAGGGAGTAGTAAACGTGAGACCAGTCATATGTAAATCCACGTTGGCTTGGCGTTGGTTTGTGCAGGTCCGGCAGTGTGGTTCCAGAAGTTTGAGTACGCCATCAGTCACTGGCTGCAAAAGACAGCAGAGCATGTGATCGGTTGCGTGCTGTGCAGCCCAGGTTGCTTCAGCCTGTTCAGAGCAGAGGCGCTCATGGACGACAACGTGATGAAGAGATACTCCACCATGTCCTCAGAAGCCAGTCACTACGTCCAGTACGACCAAGGTAATAATCACGTTCAAAGTTATCGAGAGATTTTGAAACGTTGTACATGTTAGAAGATAGTTGCAGAAAACATGTGTAAAGACAGAATTGTCATCGTTTTTGTGTTCAGTTTGTGGGCGGGCCACTCACCACGTCCTCGTGTCTTCTTCTGTTCCCATATAATATATTTCCTGTGTCCTGCAGGTGAGGACCGCTGGCTGTGTACGCTTCTGCTGAAGCAGGGATGGAGGGTGGAGTACAATGCAGCGTCTGATGCCTACACCAACGCACCTGAGGACTTTAAAGAACTCTACAACCAAGTGAGTGAGAAGATATCAGGAAGTTTTGACCTGTTAATTGTGTAATATATTTCAACAGGTGGTTACTTATTAACCTTTATGTACCATCTTCAGCGTCGTCGATGGGGACCATCCACACTGGCCAATGTAGCGGATCTTCTGGGCTCCACCACCGTGATTTCCAAGAGGAACTCGTCCATGTCTAAACCTTTCATGTTCTACCAGCTCTTTGCCATGATCTCTGCCATCCTGGCACCTGCTACGATCTGCCTTTTGATCGCAGGTTGGCTTTGTTTTTGTGCTTTTGGAGAAAAATCTATACATGAACTTGAGATTAACTGGACTGTGTTAAAACCTCTGTTGTGCTCTGCAGGTAGTTTGGCCTTCATCTTTAACATCCATTCCAGTGCTGCCCTGGTCCTGGCTGTGTTACCTCCTGCTGTTTACCTGGGGCTTTGCTTCAAGCTAAAGACAGACACTCAGATCACTATTGCGGGGATCATGAGTATCGTATATGCATTCCTTATGTTGGTGGTGACCATGTCCATTATTGGTAAGTTTATATGTATAAACGGTGTTGGGAAGGTTACTTTTGAAACGTAACAGGTTACAGATTTACAGGTTAATACTTGAAATATAATAAGTAATGCCACGTTTAATTACATTACACATTACATGACATTGGATTATTTTGATAATATTTTATTGAATATATCAAGGTTGACAGATTTTTCTCAATAACTTCAAGTAGATTTATTTTGTAATTTAATGATATAATCTAATATAATCTAATGATTTAAAAACCTGCTAAAACTTCTCAATCCATTTATCTTCCATTAGGTGCAATGGTTAAAGACCAAACCATCCTGACGCCCAGCAGCATTTTCGTCGTCGCCATGACGATCATTTACACTGTCACTGCAATAATGCACCCACAGGAAATTTCACTGGTGTTCTACGGCTTTCTCTACATCATCTGCATCCCCAGTGCCTACCTCCTGCTCACCATTTACTCCATGGTCAACTTGAACAACGTCTCCTGGGGCACCAGAGAGACTAAGCCGGCCCCGGGGGCTGTCCAGCCTGACGCCGCCGCCCCAGAGACGGCCTCAAAGAAAGGTAGATAATCAAGTAATAAAACCTCAAATCACAGAGAGGGTCTTTCTGTGACACCAGTGTTATGGTTTGTGCTCTTGAACTAAAGTTAATTTTCACAATTGCAGCCAAAAACACCTTTCAGCGTCTCTTCTCATGGGTCAAGTGTTGTAAGAAATCCAACCGGAGATCTGGCAGAGAACAGCTCACCCAGGAGAACCCGACCCCGGAGCCTGAACCGTTTGAACCCATGCCCCAGAACACTATTGTGGAAGACATAGGCATCGCAGAGGAGCAGAGGTAGGTTCCTAAGGCGGAACGCTAAATGAAATGTAATTCAGTGTAAAATGAAAAATGTCTGAATAACGTTTGTGATTCTGTTTCAGAGAAGCGTCTGCTGATGACCATTCTTTCCAGAGTAAGTCCTGCCAACCTGAATCAGCCTGAATCTGTTGTAAAAACATTCAGCATACATGCACATGTGATTTTTTTCTCATTTTCAATGCTCTTCTCTTAAGGCTGGGTCACAGAACTACAGAATGGATCTCATGAAATGCAGCTGCAGGAGGAGTTTCTCGAACAAGTGGGTCTGGTTTCATTAGTGCCGAGATTTGTCAGTCAATTAAAAGCCCCAATTATTACCCTTATTTTATGATCAACAAAGACACTGACTTTGACACAATAAGGCTGGAGGTGTCTTACTGTCCAGGATGTACATCTTCTGAAAAATCAACCGAAGGGGTTTCTTTGTATCTCTGCAGGAGGAGGAAGTTTTCTGGACTGAGCTGCAGGAGAAGTACCTGAAACCTCTACCTAATGACAAAGAAAAACAGAAAAAGATTGGCGACGAGCTGCGACATCTGAGAAACAAGGTGAAGTATTTGTAACAGAAAAGCAACACTTCACTGGAAACCTCTCAACACTGCCTTTGTAAATCAATCTTATTTTTCTCTTAACATGCAGATAAACTTCTCCTTCTTCATACTGAATGCCCTGTGGCTCGTGGCGACCTTTACCCTCCAGCTCTTCGATGCCACGTTTTCCATCAAGATCCCCAAAGTAAACTTCGAACTGGAGCACACCGGGGAAATCGTACTCGATCCCATCGGCCTCATGTTTATTCTGGGATTTGCTACGTCCGTTGTGATCCAGTTCTGTGCCATGCTGTTCCACAGGTGAGCACTGGCGTTAGATCGCTGCCATTTTTCACAGTGTGACTTAAAATAATACTATTGTAATACATTCATTTTCTTTTTCGTTATCTAGAATGAGCACATTGATCCATTACGTTGCCTTTCTGGGCACTGAGCCCCAAGAGCGGACCCCTGACAAAGATGTATATCTGCAAGGAAAAAAGGTAATTACAGCTAAAATCACTAGTACTACTTAAATACTACTGCAAACACCAGTCTTCTATTGCTATACTATCACTGTATCTAAAACCCTTTAAAGGAAACAAAGTGAATTTCTGCTATAATTGGGGAACACAAAAAATTAGGAAACAAGTGCATTTTCAAAGACACAGAGGTTTTCATAGGTTTAAAAGAACTAAGAAGAAGAAGAATTAAAGTAACGTGGAGGTTGTGCACAGTCATACATGAATAAACATTCAGACTTTATTCATCCCAAAACGGGCAGTTTATCGCAGACTCCTCAGGACGATCAACAAATGGAAACAAACATTTGTCATTGTTGTACATAAAGTTTAATGCGGACATGTGGTTTAGTACCTGCCAGAGGTATTCCGGGTGTGGCCCAGTTTACTGATGCTGACTCACTCCTCTCAGGTCCACTCCAGGTCCAGCTCCAGCCTGGACTCCAGCTCCGACTCCATCTCTAGCCCCGTCTCTGAGTCCAGCTCCGTCTCTCAGGTGGACTCTGACAGTGAAGAAAGTGATGACGAGTTCATCCCAGGGTTGTACCACAGACGTTCCGGTGGAGGGACTCTGGTGTGAACGCCATGTGGGCGCGATCCTGAACGTAGCACTTTTAAATATCCAATGAATGTGGCATTTGAGCAAACAAGTCTTTATTATTTATATCATGTTTACATCCATTCAAGTGCAATTTATTTATAAAAGAGCTTTAATGATTTAATGTTTAGTGGTTTTAACGGTTTAGAATAAGAACATTGTTTGTGTTTTATGGATGAAGGATGTTAAGTTATCTCACACTGGAGGCATCTGATGAAGTATTTGTTTTCTTTGAAGTATTTGTTTTCTTTGAAGTATTTGTTTTCTTTGAGGTTGCTGCTTCTCTGTTTAAATGAAATTCAGTGTAATTTCTGTGTGTCTTGAAACCCAAGCCCTATTCACACGGGGGGAACTCTGGAGATTCAGAAATTAACCCCCGACATCAGTGTTAAGCGAAGTCTGTTTTTTACTTGAATTTACAGTATCCCCCAGATCTCACTGTTAATAATCTACCATTTACAGAAGACTGTCGAGCTGTTGACAGTACCTGCCATGCGTGTCGTCCGTCTCATCATCTTTTGAGATTTCACACACTATGAAGGACTTATGTTTGCTCTTTCAGTGAATATCGACGCTGTATCGCGACACGAGCCTTTTACAACATTGATATATAATGACCAACGCTGGCAGTCACCAGGTTATGCTAGTCCTGTGCGAATAGGGCTTAAAGCGACTGATGATGCCTCACTGTTTCCATTGAACAACTCTGAAGGTTCTGACAGTTTAGACATGATAGATCAGAACTTGGGGTTGTTGTAAAGTCCACATCATCTGTGGCTGTTTGTGAGTATAAGGTCTACATGGTCTATGTTTTGTTTTGCTGTTCTTTGATTTGAATCGGTTGCAAATGATTATCTCCTTTGTCGATTAATAAATCTAATCTAATCTGGAAAAAGACAATCTACCGTCAAAAAAAAACAACTAATGAAGTTATTAACACGGTGAAGATTATCAGGGAGGGAAGCATGTCACACAGGTAATGCTTTGTATCTTGTAAAGAGTAAATAAGTAAATGACGCAAAGTTACTGCTTTATTGCTGTTAAATATTAAAGCCTCAATGACAGTCATGAAAGTAAACGTTGTACGTGTCCTGTTCTTTCCTTAACTGTTATCACTTTTAATTCTAGTGAGAAAAAATGTGAGTTGAGGTCTTTGCTGTGCTTATAAATGAGTCACACTACAACTCAAATTCACATCAGCTCTGTGAAACGTTGTAGATGAACATGTGAGGTGTGTATCCGTAATTCAACTCCATCTGCAGATACATAATTCAAATGTGCTGAGTGCGGACGCACGCCAACTCAAATCTGTACTTGAATGAATCAGGATGTCGATACAGGCGATGAATGTAAACCTTAACATTTTTAAACATTTATTTTTCATATCCATCAACTGACCCAAAATGTTAGAGCTGAACATGTTTAGTGATCTGTGCAGAAACCGTTCAAACTCCAAAATGAAACCAGTTTAAACCTCAACATGTTGCTCTTTGGAGGCAGAGGCAGTTTGAGTTGATTCTGATGGCGAAGTGAAAACAACTGACGCCAATGAACCATCACAGCAACACAGTTAAAACATCTCACACACTCTCACATTCACTGGGAAACAGCGGTCGATGCTGGCTGTAGTGGAATGTTAGTACTTCTACTCAAGTACTTCTACTGTGTTTTGAGTGTTATTTTATGCTACTTTATGCTTCTACTCCACTACATATATACATATACATACACTAATGCTGCCTTCACAAACGTAGGGTGAAATGAGTAAAATGCATGACATTAATATGACGTGTGAATTCATTTTCCAAAGTCAAAGTCATGTGAAATGTAGAGGAGAGGCACGGAGGAAAAGACGCAACAAGACGAACTCTAACCAAAGCATTTTATTACCTAAACCTGAAAAGTCAGGATGTGAACTCTCTGTGGTGTCAAAGTCCTGGATGTTGTGTGTCCGTCGTCCACAACGACCTCCTCCTGACGACTGAGGGAACGATAACAAGCAGATGCTTCGATGCATCCGTGGATTTCAGAAACATACGTCGACATTTTATTCGACTGGGTTCATCCATAGGACACGAGGAGTCACTGAATGGAGTGATGAGTATGAAAATGATGTGACTCATATCCTATGGCCTTTAGAGTCAGCAGATCTCATCTAAAATCCTACATCTAAAAGTCTGCTTCTGTATTTTAAAAACCTCGAACCGCGGATCAGAGGTCGTCTGGGACGGGTTTCGTTGGCTCAAACTGAGACAAAACAGAGGTTTACATTTCAATGCAACTTTTTAAGTAAAGTAGTTAAAATCTAAACGTTTATTACATTTTAGGCTAAACTTTGTGAGCCATTACAAAAGAAAGTTAAATTACATCCAAAATGGCTTAGTGCAGTGATACTGTTTTCTGTTTTGTTGAACTCCATCAAAACCATGTGAAGTTCCCTGAGGTTGAGTTACGTACAGTCTGAAAAGTCAGAACAACTACAGGCTTATGAAGAGTTAAGTCAGCTGTGTATGTTCACACCATAACTCCTTAACGGATAGAGCTAAGATGGTCAACCTCAGCACTGTGACCACGACCCTGTCTGGTCACCCATTCATTTTGGAGAGAAAAGGTCAAAGTTCAAGGTCACAGGATCAAATTAGTTTAAACCCCTACTCAGTCTGCTTTGCAGGCGTATCTTCCCCTGTAGCGATTCCATGCTCATTTAATTGAATTTTATTGTGTGTTTCTGTTTATATGGCTATAAATATATATTGTGTTGTCTACAGAGAAGTGTCAGAACATGCTCAACATCTTCTCCAGCCTGCTCCGGATCGCGGTGACCGCCTGTGCGCTCGGAGCCTACGTCCCATTGGCCCAGATGGACTGGGATGCGGTGACCTCTCGAGCCGTCAAACAAGAACCGTAGCCATCATCGTTGGGGTCCAGCTGTTCTCCTCAGCTCTCTCGAAGGTTAAAATTCATGTCTTTGCAGAAAATGATTGTATGAGTTATGAGTCACGACCAGGAGAACAAATAGGCATAAATGCAGTTTGTAGTGGCAGATGATTTCAACGGCAGTGGACTGAGTGTGTTTAAGGGACTGTACAGTTTCAGTTTATCTAACCTTCAGCGCGACCCCTGGACACAAAACAGTGCCACGACTATATTTACGGCTTTGCTTTTAATAGTCTCACTTCCCTCTGTCTCCGACAACAGTTCCACTTTCCATCTGTGACTGTGATCACACGGCATTAAAACACAACTCACACAAGACGCTTAACACCAGTGAAACCGATCGCATACTATTTACACGACTCAGTCAGAAGCTTCGCCGTCGAAACAAAATCCATTTAAACATGTATGAGTCTTACAGTGAATCCTTTAGAAAATAAATGGGACTTAGAAGCAACACTGTCTATCTTTAAGACAAGTGCAAGTTTACAAATGCAAGAATTTAATGTGGATAAAATAATACAGTCATCGACATGGTTTTAATACTTGAATGACAACGCCGGTGGTTTTGGAAGAGTTAATCCGCTAACCCAAATTAGCACCTGTATGTTTTTCAAAAAAGAACAGCAGATGTATTTATCATAACACTGGTGTTTACTGGGATTACTGAGGTTTCACATCACATTATCAGATTATCTTGAATAAGTCAACCAGCCTGTTTGAAGACACATACATTTCATAAACCACAGCTTTGTTTTATGCACGTTATTGAAAACATATACATGTTAAACACTTAATAAAGGAGACCAAGCAGGTAACAGACTCTTGTTTTGTCTCCTCATCTGGCAATGATTGCTTCTCATACATTCAACATTATTCACAATTTTCAGAACAAATATCACCTGATGTTGCAGTTAAATAGGACTTTTTTTCACGACAAGGGCAAGTTTGAAAATGCAAATGTTAATGTGAATAAAATAATACAGACATCTACACATTCATAGTTTTAATACTTAAAGGACAACACCAGTGGTTTTGGGAGTTAATCCATCACAGTCAATCATTACACAAATTAGCCGTATTTCTTTGGCTGGTTTAACCACACGGATTGTTGAAGATATCCGTTGCCTTCAGAGCGTTAATACAAGTGACAAATAGATGAGACCAAACACAGACGTGGACCTAAACGAATCCTGACACCAGTGAATATTCACATCTCTGTCTGTAATGCACTGCAGGAGGATTTATATTTGTCTTAGTCTGTTTATATCACAGACTGTTGGACTGTGATTCAGAGTTCAGATTTTCCTCAACGCTTATATTAACTGTTGCAAAACCAGCCACGTGCAGCGATGTAGAAAAATGAGGACGTGACACATTGAGGTGCATCAAGAATTGCTGTACATTCACATCACTGATCAGTGAAATGTAATCTAATCGAGCCGTGATGCCTTCACATATGAGTCACCAGGCAGAGACGTTCTTCCATGATTGAATTTTCATCATAACTAAATTTGTTGGTTGTCTTGTTCCACCCTGTGCCACAGCAACACCAAAATAAAAGAACAGCTGTGTGTGCATTAAGAACAGAACTGAAGAGAACAAAAGTAAAAAGTAACAAAAACAATTACTTTTCCTATAGTGACTATTTCTACTTTTAAAATGCAGTAATTGATCATGTGATTCAATTACTTTTTGAGAGAAGTAACTGGTAACGGTCACTAATTTCTAATTTCCAGTACCAGTGCTTGTGATGTGTCACAGTTCTTCAAACGTTTAAAAAAACACTCATGAGGTCCATTAAACTCAGACTTTAGCCACATCCTCTGAAGGCTGAGTCCTCCCTGTCGTCAGGATGCTGTGTTTGGACCCGTCGCTGTCGTCCACGGTGCGTTCATTGGACTGAGTCGTCTGTCCATCCACGTCATCCGCCAAAGCTCTCCTGTACACGGTGGCCAGACTCTGCCTGAACCTGCCCCTCACATCCAGACCCATACAGAAGTACAGCAGCGGGTTCACACAGCTGTTGAAGTAGGCGACGCCCCTCGCCACGGGTTGCCAGATCTTCACCACTGAGTTTTTACTGTCCACCATCTTCACCAGCAGGAGGCAGTGGTACGGAGCCCAGCACAGGAAGAAGGCAACGACTAATGATGCTAATATACGCAGGGGGCGGGACTTCCCTGACAGGCGGGTGCGTCTGATTCCCAGACCAGCCAGGATGTAACAGATGAGGATAACTATGAAAGGCAGCAGGAAGCCGCACACAAAGCGGATGGAGTACAGGGCCAGTTTGGCGCTGTTATCCCCCGACTTCGACTCCTTCACCTCCAGAGAGCACTTACTCAGGTTATTCTTTCCGGGGTAAACTTCTCTGTAAATGAAGTAAGGCGTGCTGAAAATTATCGCAAAAATCCAGACGCAGACGGCCACCACCCTCGCAACGCACACGGTGCGTCTTCGTTTGGTGAAAACGGGATGCCACACGCACAGCGCTCGGTCCAGACTGATCACAGCCAACAGAAAGACGGAGCAGAACATGTTGGCGTATTTGAAGAAGCCGTTGAACTTGCAGACGAAGGTGCTGAAGGGCCATTGGTTGAAAAAGATCTTCTTAACGAGAGAGAAGACTCGCGTGAAGCAGAAGATCAGGTCTGCGATGGCGAGGTTCACCAGCCACACGTAGGTGACCTTAGGCTGACGAAGAAAACGACAAAATACAAGAAAAAGGTTGGATGAAAGCAGAATGTTAGCATTTTACTCGTGTTCAAATATTGTAACGAACTGTTTTGTACTTTCAGTTTCTGACCACACGCTTTACGCGCAGGAACGGTTTTCAGTGACTTCTGCACATTTGACACAAGATTCACTAACTGTGTTCCCATAAAATATCAAGCGAATTTGAAGCAAACTTTTGAAAAGTTGCGAAAACAAAAGTGCGAACTGTGTTTCCATCAACTAGTTTGGTGCGAGTAACCTAGGCTGTGTCGTGTTGTCAGCAGGTGGCGCTGTAGGCCACATTACGCATGACTTTAATAAACAGAGTAGAAGAAGTTCTGTTGTTGTTTTCCACCTAAAATGAGACCGGAATAAATCCTGTAAATCAGGTTTATTATAGTTAAAAACTCAAAAAACACAATGAACAATGAAATGTGACATAAAACAAATAGAACTGAAGATAAAATCAGCTTTGTTTTCATTCCCAGTGTTTTGGTAAATCAGTCTTTAAATCTTTTCCTTTCTTATTCATCTTTTTTAAATCAAGGCTGAAAAACTAAACAAAAACTAGATGAAAATAAGTCACTTCCTCAAAATAAACATACAATTAAAACTACTTATTCACATGTAAAACTAAAAGCAAAATTGAAAGACAAAATAAAAACGAATGAAAATTTAGAAACAATAACTGCTGTAATTTAAAAATGCACTTTTGAAGCTTATTGTTTTTTTTTGGTTCATATTAAATATTACACATTACAGATTTTTTAAATTATTTCTCATAATTGTTTTACAGTTTCCCTTTGATCTGAATTGTTTAAAGTAAACCTCAGCTGGACTCATTACAGACCAGATGCATGTGGTGCAGTCAGTGCTTTATCTTTTCGAAAATGCCACATTGGAGTTAATCACCTTGAGTTTGAATCCAGCCATCCAGATCACGATGGCGTTCCCCGGGATGCCGAATATGATGGTGATCGTGTAGAGAACGATGCTGACGTTGTCCATGATGGCGTCGATGTCCACCGACGTCGCCTCGTCACTTTTGGATGATTTGAGGACGTGGAGGGAGGCGTTCGGAGACATGGTGAGGCTGGAAAACGGAGAACGCAACACAATCGAAATGTAAAGAAAAACCAGACACCGAGCTGTTATCCTTCAGTGTGTTGATTTAGAAACAGAACATTAACAGTGGAGGTCAGTGGAAACAGCTCCACCTTTCACTGAATCTCCCTTTTGTCTCATGTTCATGTACAGTCAAAATACATATCAATAACACACATTGATCCATTTACACCAAACCTTTCACGACACTCAAGATCACCTTAAATCAAGTAAAACCAGTCATAAAACACACAATGAGCAACAAAGCACTGGGTTAAAATGACCACGATCGACCTCTGTATTAAAATGTTCGGACCAGCGTGGAGATCTTTGGCGTTCAGGTGAGTCGGCTGCATTTGTGAACTCTGTAGTGGAGTCCAGTGTGTGGATATGAGTGGGGAGAGAGATCCAGAGTTTGCAGTGTAGGTGATGGTTGTGCTGCATAAGACTCCACACTGTTTCTCAGATGTCCTACAGATGCCGTACGTCTAAACTTTGGTCGGTATACAACACCCAACGTTGCAAAATGTGTAACGCAACACCAGTGACTAAGGAGGATGCATGACCTCTGCATGTCCACGCTGCCGTCCGTGAAACACCTACACACTGATTTATTACAAAATCACTGGCACTGACTCTATGTAACATACGGAGGTACAGTAAATGCTTACTTCTGACAGCTTGACTTTTAGTCTACAGATGACAGAGGCCGAGAGCGTCATGGTTCTCTAACATCTAGGTTTTCATTTTACGTGGCTTTGGACTTGTCAGTTTATTAACAATAACTTATCCTCTGGGTGGTGAAAGAGCTGCTGATGTCCCTTCTCTTTTTTATGGTGTCATGAGTAAAAGTACAGATGTACTGACGTATCGGCTAAAATACTAATAATATGACATAACTCCAGTTCTATGAGTATGTGCGTAGCCGTCTTATGGGCTTTGAGAGGTTTGCAGGGACAATTCTGCCCTTCATTACTGTCCATATGCAAATCATGCCCTTGTTGCACTTTCCCCCCAATAAAGTCAGAACTTTATATTGTTCATAAGCCTTATATGAACCCATGTGGATGGAAGTCGTGGTAGGAGAGTTTTGAGGCGATTTGATTTGAGAGCAAAGTGTATTGAGACCAAGTCAAAACCAAGACCAAGACGGACCGAGACAAGACTGAGACCTTAAGACCGAGTCTCGAGTACGATAAGATAAGATATCTCACTACAAAATAAATACTATGGAGGCTGCAAAGAAAGCACAGAGTGGTGATATGACACATTTTCACAGTGATGTGTGCATTTCTGGGGGTTTATTTTGCTGTTTTTACTTCTACATCATATTTAGAAAATGTGTT
>JAPQRN010000003.1:20382626-20411570 GCA_037367275.1 Coranthus polyacanthus
TTCTTTCTTTCTTTCTTTCTTTCTTTCTTTCTTTCTTTCTTTCTTTCTTTCTTTCTTTCTTTCTTTCTTTCTCAGACTCTTCCTCTCACTCCCTCTCTTCTTCTTCTTCTGTCTCTACAGTGTAGAGTGACGTTAATGGACTGTGGTCTAGACACCTTGAGGCAATATCAACGCACCATTTGCTCTGTCTGAATAAATATTACCATCTGTGGGCCACTTTAACTAACTGTTAACTCTGAGACACTGGGTGTCACCTAAACAACAAATGCCACTGGTTTGATTTTACTGTGTGGTTTTAGGACAAACAGGAACAGCCACATTAGAGTTTTATAACTCATGGATTTATGATATTCATATAAAATAAAATATGGTTTGCTGTAAGTTTGGCAAGAGCTCGTAATGTAAACGTCTGTGGTCCTTTCTCTGAGCAGCTCTGCCTCAGGAGAATGCCACTTAGCAACTGACTTTAAAGTGGTTAATCCCTAGAGATGTAATTTTATATCCAGAGAGTAAACGTTCTCAATAGTATTTGTATTTTTTTCTCTCTAACTTCCTGTTCCTTCCCTATCCATATTTTAAGACACCAAGGTGTGACATTAGGAAAGATTTAACAAGATCATTCAGTGATTTAGCAACTGTGACAGTGTTGTTTGTCATTTTGTGGATTTCACTCTAAACTAAACAACAACTAAACAAAGGTGTTTCCAGTGGTAATCTAGACTCTGCACGCTCTCAGAGTGGCTGTCATACTCTTTTAATGCTATGCTGTGTTTTGCAAATATGCTGAGGTAGACAAGATTACACAATTTTGCACAAACACAGTGCCTTTTAAAGTACATTGAAATAGTTAATGAATGTGACTGATCATTGAAAATCAAAACAAACATGTAACTTCATAGGCTACATCACAGGAGGGCTCGGTTGTAATCTTTTCCTCGGTGCTGTAGTTTTTATCCTCGGCAATGCATCACTGCCACCGTAAGTTTATTATGAGACGTGCCACAGCAGGGCTGGCTGTAAATGAATTTAATTGGCTGTTAACAGGAAAGTTAGCTCTCTGGAGCAAACACAGAGAAGCTGAAGCCAAGACTGAGAAAGGAAAACTGAGTCTTGTTGAAAGCTTTAACTTCATAGCTGCCTCACTTAAGAAGAGTAGAGATCAATTAGGACGATGTGGATGTTGACTACGCAGAAACTCCTCAGCATCCTGACAGGAACACTAAAACGTCGGTAGCAAGCAGAGGTGTCTCCACACACATTTTTTGTGAATTAACAAAAATGCATTTTGCTAGAAAGTAACGATCAAACAACCACATTTTTATTGACTTAAACATATACTATGAGACAAAATCTCATGCTAAGTAAGAAAGCCGCCACAGTAAATCACAGAGCAGAATGAAGGCGGAGAAACAGACCGGTTGACCTCGTGTGTGAAAGTAGAGGCCGGATGTGACTCTGTTTGTGTGTAATCGTATAGTCGCATTTATATGTTTTACATGTCTGCTGTGTGCACATGCATTCCTGCATTCTTTAAGTTTTGTCTGAGCAGGTGAAACTGTGAAATGCTTGTTTCCTCAAAGAAGTTCATTTGACTCAGCACTATCGCATCATCTTTTTCACATGCTTGATAAATGTGAGCAGAATAGGGGGCACTGTCTGCACTCAGATTTAAACTGAGCTTTACTGTATCTGCCCTGCAGTGGTTCTTATACGTGGCTTGGACTGTGGCCCATTTCCTCTGGTACAGACAGTGCTTCCTTTCTTAAACTATACCTTAATGTACAGTGGTAGCCATTGTAGACACCGCCTGTACTCGGTTCTGTATCGCATTAGTGTTGCATGAGCATTTAAGGTTATTTTTTGGGTGTAAGTTTTTTATCCTCAGGACAAAGTAAGGTCACAGCAGTTGCAAGAAAATGGCTGCACTAAAGAATAAAATTATCCTCTGTTTCAGATCATCTTTAGTAACGGTAAAGTCTTATGTGCAACGTCTTTAACTTTATCCACAGCAAGTGATAAGTAAAATCAATTAGAATAAATATTAATATTAAAAGCAAAGACCCTTAAACAGAAGCAATTCTCTATCCAAAAAATAGACCACTGTCTCATTGGTTTCCTTTTGCTCAAAAGCATCACACACCAGTCAGATTAAGGCTGATAGTGTCCAATTTACTGCTGTAACATTACATGGTTTACATGATTTTTTTAAGGTTCACAACAGTCGCATGGCTATAGTCACTGGATGAAGTTGTTGTTTCAGATGCAGCTCTATCAATGTGGTTGGTGATAATAAATGTAACAAATGAATAAAATCATCTTGGTTTTCTCCTCCACAGACCCAGTGGACGTGTTGCGGGCTCTGCAGGTTCCCTCTCTCCCCGAGGGCGTGAAGAAAGTGCCCGGCTTCTGCACATCCCGTCGCTCCAGCAGCCCCGATCATGCCTACCGCATCACCAAGAAGGCCCAGATCTCCGCCCCCACTAAGCAGCTCTTCTCAGGTAAGCTTCAGATACCCTCCACCTTCAGTAGTTGGAGTGTTTAATAACCCTAAACCCAGCTGTTTATCTCTGCTACGTCTAGTCATAAGTCCATACCCCGAACTATGGAGGAGGAAGAAATCACATAACAACAAAACCCCTCTTAATGGTTTAAGAGCAGGAGTTACATGACTCTGTTGTGCCCTCTGCCAGAATGCTCATGGATATAAAGTATAATTATATGTTGCAGTGTATGGAGCTGAGCTAAACTGTGAGGGAGAACCATAACAAATTATCTTTAGAATACCATCTGACACCCTGGAGTGAAGAGAGGGAAAAACAAACCAGCATTTATGTGGTTTTGAAGAAAACCCTTAAAGACAAAACTGATTTTCAACGCTTTTCTTAGGTTTAACTTTTTCCTTTTCAGCCATGCCCACCTGTTATTACATGTCCTCATGTCTATGCCAGCTTCACACAGGATTATATTGTGACATTCCATAATCAGATGATGCTCACACGAAGCCCTTAATTTAAGTGCTTTAAACTTGCGTCATTTTCACATTTTCTGCTCCATTGTACACCCTGTCTCCACTCTTGTCTTCAACCACCCTTCATCATCTGCCACTTGTGAACTTAAAGCACATGCTGTATGTTTTCTGGGTTTTGGTGGGTTCTTAAAAAGCCTAAAATGTAATCATCTGAATTTTAGGCTTAAAAGTTAAATACAATTTTGACAGGTCTTATCTAATTAATGTTACCTTTACACAGTTGCATTAACTTCAGTCTCACTTTTAAATGTGTTTTAAATGTTTTTTTTTAGGGAAAATGTATATTGATCACACACAAAAGAACACAATCAATATTGAACCAATAAAAACTAATGCTAACTGTCCACCCTGGACAGAATTTATCATTCATCAGCACCCAGATGCTACAAATAACACCAAATAAGGCCAAATAACATGGCATGTCCTCATATAGCTACTTCTAGATGTAATAAGTTCAAATAGTTTCCGTTAATGAGGCTTTCATCTAATCTGGCTCAAGAACAGTGCATTGAAGCCTGCTGCACGTTGGAAGAAAATGCTCAAATTAAAGGTATTAGAGTCACATGGGAAGTCAGAAAAAATGAAGTTGCTATAAAAAACAACATCAGCAGCAAACACCTGCCAATCTCAGATTTTCCCAGATATCCTCTGTACTTTTTTGGTCACAGTGGACATGGAATATTTCTTAAATTGCGTTCATGATGGTCTTAAAAAGGGAAACCTCTTGAAATCCTTTTATAGATAGGCAGTGACTCATGTTCATTATCTAACCCTTTCTTTCGTGCTTTATGTCTGCCCCATCACCTTTTCCTTATCCGTAGGTCGTTTCCCAGAGAACTTCTCCATTATGGCTCTGGTGAAAGCACAGTCTGGTCTCCAGGCCTTCCTCCTCTCCATCTACAGCGAGCAGGGCATCCAGCAGCTGGGAATTGAACTGGGACGCTCTCCTGTCTTCCTGTATGAGGACCAGAATGGGAAACCAGCTCCTGAGGACTACCCACTGTTCAGAGGCGTCAACCTGGCTGATGGCAAGTCAGTAACCAGCAACAACCAGTTTGTGACTGGTTGAGATGACACGGTTGGGGTGTGAGTGGCTGGGTGTAGTGTGTGTTTGAATGTATGTGTGACACTTTGGTTCGATGTGCCTTTAGCCACTTTGCACATGTTTTTTGATTCCTCCGTTCTTGTCTCCAGGTGGCACCGCATTGCTATCTCCGTTTCCAAGAAGAACGTGACACTGCTGCTGGACTGCAAGAAGAAGATGACCCGTGCTTTGCCTCGTGGCAATAATGCTGAGATCGACACTAATGGTATCACAGTATTTGGAGCCCGTCTTCTAGATGAAGAGGTTTTCCAGGTGAGGACCCTAAAAGGCTAACAGAGATTAGGGGATAAGCGTACAGATACGTGAATGAATGTACCCCTCTGTTAACAGGTAAATCGTGTTTGTATTGCTTTTCATGAGGTTCATTCTTTGGCAGCAAATTCTTGTCAGAAAATGAGATGTTCATTAGAGTTGTAAGAGATTAATGCCTGATCTATTATGGTGTTTTCAAAGAGTCCTTAAATACATGAGGTAGCTGTACCTATTTTTGGTGACCTGTTGTGTTTGTTTTAACTGTTTTTTATTCATTCTACATAGGGAGACATCCAGCAGCTGCTCATCGCCTCCAACCCTCAGGCTGCCTATGACTTCTGTGAACACTACAGCCCCGACTGTGACTCCCCACTGCCCAAGACCCAGGCTCAGGACCCCAACACATACGTGAGTAACAGCACTGCAACACAAGTTCACACACAGCAGTATTTTCTCCTTCATACATACAGTACAGTGAATCAGTGAGTAAAAAAAGTTAAAGAATTAGTTCTTCTAGGGAAGAGTTCTCATAATATAACTTAACTGTAGGGTGCAATAACTAGCCGTGACCTTTCACACACAAAGGGAATGCTCATCCACATACAAAACCACCTAGTATTATCAATAACAGTGTGGATAACCGGCACTGTGCCAACACATCTTATTCATAGCATTGCAGGCTCATCTGTAGCTCCGGTGAAGCAGGTCCAAACTGAATCTGTGGATTTTCTGTACTATCATTCATGTGCATAAAGAAAAACAATTTCCCTGAGTCATCTGACTTGTTCAGAAAGTTTTTGTTCTTCCTTGACTTGATATTTTTTATTGAACTGGATTTTAAACATTAAGATTTCCAAGGAAAAGGAAAACTAGACCAGAATTTCTTCATATATATTGGGCATTTTTGAGCCTTTATTATAGAGACAGTGAAGACAGACAGGACGACATGCTGCAAATGAACCAGGACAGAACTGACGCCGGGTCAGTGTGGTAACACCTCAGCCTATGTAGTATGCACTCTACCAGGTGAACGACCAGGGTGCCCCAGCTAGACCTGGAGTTTAAAAATGAAAACTGCCCGATTATTGGATATAGTTCATCCAGCTCTTCATGTTCATTTCTATTACATAATAGATACTTCAGTCATTTAGGACTCCTCCAACTTTCAAAACCACATTTTCAGTGTTGACTAATTTTTTTGAACAAACAGTATTTCAGTGTTGAGCACTGTTGATTTTGTATGTTCGTCTCATAATGCAGTTCTATAAAAATGTTTTTTTTGAGAGCACGTTATTTCCAAAGACTTAATTAATTCTGTTACAAAAGCTTCACTACATGAAACATATGGTCTGATAGTAAAACACACTGAATGGACCTCATCTTTAAATGAAAGCTCACAGGTTCAGTTTGGCTCATCTGATAATGTCATCAAAGTGCTGCTCTCCCTTTCTGTCTTCCTCACGCATCACCATCATCAACAACACTTTGTATCCATCCACCTTCCTCCTCCCCCTCCTGGTCTGTGTGTCCCTGAGGTAACTAAAGAAAAACAGAGGTATTCTCATATCATATCCTCTCATAACTACACCTTTAAAATGGACACTTTGACATCATTTGGTACACTTTGAGCTGCCAAAACATAAGCATGATTTGTTACAGCAGTGGATTAGTTGTCACTTTTTCTTGCTTTATTGCAATGGAACACAGAAAGGTAGGAGAAAGAGGATGATACAATTCAAAGTGCAGCGTCTCTCTCCATTTTTCCCCATGGACTGAAAGAAAGAGAACTTGTTCAGTGCAAAAAAATGCAAATATTCAATTCTGATTGGTTTTCTGGGTAAATTAAAAAAAAAACATTTGGCATGAAGATGGCTTAAGGTGGAGCCTCTTTGCTTACTGAGACTGTTTGTTTACATTACCTGCATTACAAGCTTTGCTAGGTCTCTCTCATTTTTTATTCTCTCAAGAACATAAAGATATTTGAGAGTTGACAGTTCCCTGACACCACCTGTGACACACAGCTAAAGTGGCAAGTAATTTTCATCCGCATTCAACCATCCAAAGTACATGACCTCTGTTTTATTAGCCTGCATGCCAGATCTTAAGTGAACATAAAATGCGTCAGTCAGAGCTCCAACACTTTGTGTCCCAAACCCTGTCATGTTGATGCTGTTGAGATGACTGCTATCTGAATGAATACAAATCAGAGTGGTTTTATTCATTGGCTTCACCCGTTGTTTTTTGCTGTTTTCTCATTCATCAAGGATGTCTGTGTAAAAAAAATTTTGAATATCAGCAAGACAATTTAGCAGAAATACAGACTCCTTGTGATGAATGGAAAAATAAATGCTTTGCTTTTTTTATCATCTTTGCCCTTTATCACTATTTTTAATCTTTTGCTGCTTCTCCACACATTCACGCTTTTCTTCTTTACCTTTATTTACCCCTCTGTGGCCTCTGCAACCCCTCTTCACCTCCTTTTGGAAATCCTCTCTCCCCCATCATGCATTCCTCTCCTCCCATCCCTCTTGCTTTCATACGCCTTCCTTCCCCCTGCCAACCCATCCCTCCTTCTATCCCTCCAATCTTCCCATCTTTCCATTCCTCCATCTCTCTCAGTACTTTGATGAGGAGCAGGATGACCATGAATACCCCTATTATTATGAGGAAACAACAGGCGTTCCTCGCTCCCATGTGTCCCCCTCTCCCCAACCTGGGGCCCCAAATCAGCAGGTAAAAGAAGAGAGAGGGAAAATATGAGCAGGGTTTGTGGAATGGAAGGAGAATGAGAGAGAGGGGTATTAATGCAGTAAACAAAGCATCATTTATAATAGAGTATTAGCTTGCTGAATATTTGTTGGCCAACAATATGTAAACATCCAACTTAAAATAAAAATATTGAATGATATTCCTCGTTTATATTTGAGGACTCCATGCCTCTCTCATCCCTCATTTCTCATCACTCCATACCTTGCTCATCTCACCTTTTTAATCAATATTGACCTCTCACACATCCACATCGTTTCCGACATCTCCGTCAAGCAGGATTAACATTGCTCCTTGTGATTTTTATTGTCCTCATGTCATTTACATGTTGTCTTATATGTATGTGTGCTTAGATGTAACAAAGTGGGGGCACTGGGGTGGCAACAGTGGAGCTGTGTTGTCATGCACACATGCGCAGTACATCTCACATTCTTTCCCACTCGTTTCTCCAGTCTTCACATCCCGTTGCACCTAAAACCAGACTTATTGTAAAATAGACGGCCTTGCATCTCTACAAAAAAAATCAACTTTTGAAGATTTAAGGAGGGAAAGTTCATGCCAAACCATCCATGAAATGTTTACTGCAGGGTTTTTTTTCTGATGATAATTCAAACCAAATGGAACATGTTAAATTTGTTAATCATGTAATTTGGATTACGTATGATTGTTCAGACAGGTTAATGTAAAAGCCATGCAAAGTAACGAATGTCTTTTCTGGTTTTAACATCACTATATAGAATAAGTGGATTACGTGATGACTGGATGTTGTAAACAACAAACTAAAGACATGCGACACAAGTTAGCAGAGGAATCGCATGAGAATCAACACGACAAGACCCGTTTTTTCTTTGTCTCATCTTAGAAAATAGTCCTTTTGAATCGGTTTTGTTTTTTATTTTACAGTGTGTACAAGATAGGCGGGTTTTGTCAAATAATGATGACACATAATTTAGACCATTAACATCATAAACACACAATACCATGATGGCTTCCCTCACTGCACGGTCTTTTCTGACAAACTCCACCCATTTGGCTTCAAAGTTGATTATCAAAAGCCGACAGACATTACTATCTGACCAGGGCATGTATCTTTATCACCTTATTTATTATTATTTGCATGATTTAGAATTTGCCTCAAAGGATGCCAACGCATGTATCTACTCTACTTCTGCATCATCAGTTTGAGTATTATTATTTTTTTTTAGTCAATATGGGAATATCAATGCATATGTTTTTTTCTCGGTATATGCATTCTTGGTTGTACCTTAACGTCTGCGACTTGCATTTCAGTTTTGCATTCTGTATTGGATATTTGAGTTTTACTTTGCCTGTTTTTCCTTCACACTATATTATGGTGTATTGTTTGCCAGTTTGTTTACATTGTTCATTTGCAAGTTTTTTCAGCATAACAGCATGAGAAGTAAGAACGATCTACAATAGTTTTCACTTTTTTATTTTGTAAGACTAGCACGTGCATGGTATCCACATCCCTGCTTTTGCAATGCTAATAACCTTCTCTTTCTTGTAGTTAGATTGCTTTATGCAATCCCAGACTATGTATGTTTGTGTCTGTGAATGTGTGCATCTGTACACCGCAGGTCGGAGCTTCAGTGATGAGTTTGTCTTTTGTGTGTCTGCACCGTGTGTATGTGTGTTCAGCACCAGCTTTACCTGAGCAGTCACACCCTCAGTGCCTCTGCAAAACCACAGCCTCCAATTCTTATGAGCACAAAAATGCTGCTTTGTCATTTAATATTGAGAATGGCATTACTGGAGAGATCAGCAAAATCAATCCAAATGGCATAGGCCAAACACATACACACAAAATGTATGTATATTCACGTTTGAAGTGTTTTCAGTACTGATACACTTTATTCTTAATTTTGCTTATAATGTAAACCTGAATTAATCCTATGCTGTATCCAGTAATGCCTGTACAGTCTCAGTAAATCATCCAAGCCTTAGCCATCTTTATGTCATTGTTTCTCAAAACATCCACTCTTGTCTCTCTCCTTCTGTCCATCCCTTGTTTGTGCTTTTATCCCCCTCCCACCCCCTCCATGTATCTGTGTCTTCCTCCACTCTCTCCTTGTCTTTTTCAATATGCACTTTTACATACTAAACAACATCTCAACCAAACAATAATCACAAATGTTAGAAGAAGGCAGGCAATGGAAAAGTAGCCCCAACTAAATCCCCCATTGTCAAAGCCAAACCCACACCAGCTAAGCCAGCCAAGACTGGACCATACAAACTTGTAGTTAAGCCACCTATGCCCAACAAAGCTCCTAAGTCTTCCACAGCTAAGCCATCCAAAGCAAAGCCCACTGCAGTGGAGGTCCTGTTGTCTAAGATCAAACCAACAGCAGCAGCTGCAGCTAAGCCCACAGGTGCTCCAACTAAGAACGGCAACGGTAAGCCAGCTGCTGAGAAGAAAGCAAATGGTGCAGCTAAAGCCAATGGCAATGGAAAAGCTAATGGTAATGGCAATGGCAATGGCAATGGCAAGGCCAAGCCTACAGCTCAGCCTAAAGTAAATGGAAATGGCAAGGTTTTAGCTGAGAAGAAAGTCAGTGCTAATGGAAATGGAAAATCCTCAGCAGAAAAGAAAGCCAATGGAAATGGAAAAGCCACTGTTGTCCCTAAGACTAATGGAAATGGCAACGGCAAAGCTACAGCAGAAAAGAAAGCTAATGGGAATGGCAAAGACGTGAAAGCTAAAGTTAATGGCAAAGCTGAGAATAAAGTCAATGGTGAGGCTAAGGCTAATGGCAACAGCAAAGTTATCACTGTGGTAGAAAAGAAAGCTATTAGTAATGGTGCTGCAAATCAGGCAAAAATTGTAACCACTACAAAAGCCAAGACTGAGAAAGTTGTTACCGTAGAAAAGACTGTGGTTAGTGCAGCTAAATCAGCTGCCAAAGTAGAAGCTACCAAGGCACCTAAACCCACAAAAGCACCAAAACCTGAACCTACAAAAGCAGCCAAGGCTGTGGCCACCAAAGCTGCAGCGGGAAAAACTGTGAAAGTCGAGGTTAAAGAAGTCACCAAAAAAGTCCCTCTGGCCAAACCAACGGTGAATGTGGTTGAAAAGATCTTGAAGAAAGTAGCCCCAACATCAGCCCCTGTCCGGCCTACTCCACCCAGACCCACGAAGTCCAAGGTGGTGGTGGACGCTAATGTCAAATCCCTGCACAAACCTTTCCCACCCTTTGGCAAGACTGTGCTGAGTGGAACTGCAGTCCCAGCGAAGAAAGTAACCAACGGTTATCAACAGGTACAACAGCAGGGCCCATGGTTGTCCACGTCGTATGCCCCATCTGTCCCATCTGGTTACCATCTTTCCACCATCCAGGGTCTGCAACAAAATTATCTGAAATTAAATGTTTGAATTTTTTCCAGTTTTGAGGGACCAATTGTTTGGTCTTTCAAAAGGTGTCTGCCAGTGCACATTTTGAGGCAAATCCTTGATGGTGGACAATTTAGTACTCAGGATGGAAGCTGGTTCATACCAACCTGGACACCTTCTCCTCTGTTTATATATCATGTGATCTTAATGATCACCCCGACTTCTGTATATGATATGATACAGCGGTTTACACTAAAGCATGGCTTATTGTACGGTTTTATGGTTCTTTACTTCACTTCATACTCCTACCTTCCAGCTGCTGTACTGTACCTTGATCTGAGAACACTCCAGCGCTTTTTCCGGGGGGGAACCTTAATGTATCGGTCAAATGAATGAGCATGGATTGCTATGGCACAGAAGCTAAATCTGAGAAAACACAAATACTATCACATTCTACACACAACCACCACAACCAAACTTTCCTGTCACTCTGTCATTCTCCCCCTCCAAGTACCTGTGTTTTGTCTCCCTTTCTCTGGTCATATGTTTTATCAAATATGAATGAAGCAGCCTCACAGAAACTAAGTAAGTTAAATGTAACCTGTATGATCATCTACTGCTGATATGTTTCAGGTTTTTGCTCAGTAATGCATTCTGTAAACTTAATAATATTTGATATTGGATCAAATTAATTATGTTCTGTGAGGCTGTTTATTGGGGTTGTCGCTCTGTGACTTTATTTTTGGGTGAAACTATACATCCCAAAGCATCAATTCATGATGTTTTTTTTCTGCAAGGGATGGATAGAAGCTCTCTGTCCAACTTCCAAAAGAGTAGCTGTCACCCTGTCATGAATGTTGTTCAACAATAGGATGAAAAGAAATCTCAGCCAAGTAGTGTCAATGACTTCCTAAATCTTGCCAGTGGCAAAATTTATAGTCATCGCGATTCTGAAACTACCTGAAATTTCTTTTCAAAAATGGATCTTTGCAGCTTTAAAAATGTGAGTTGTCGGTAAATATTTCTGACACCCACAGTTTTACAATGTGTTCCATTTTATTCTTTTAACTCACGTCACTTACAAGCAGACTTTGAACTAACCACGCCTTTCCAATCAAATCTGCTTACTTCCTCCCTGCTCCCCATTTCCTGTCAACTTGACCAATCAGGATGTAGACACTGAATATTCCGAGGCTGGCCACACCCCTACAGAGACTGATTATTACTATGAGGAGACGGTCCCGCAGCCAGAGGGTGAGGTGGTTGGACAAGAAGAGGTCCACGTACAGGTAAAACAAAAACTACCCCACTGATCAGTCACACAGATTACGGTGACAGACAGAATAGATAACCCTCATAAAGAACAAAAACACAAAAATAAGAACAAACCGACATCCATCACCAAAGGAAGAAGATGGCGTAATATCTGTGTGGTGGTGAGCCCAGTCTTTGTAGTTTAACCAAGTAGCCAATAGCTCTGTTCCCTTTACACACCTAACCACATATCGCTGTTTTGCTGGCACCGATGCCGTGAGACAAGACCTAATAGAAAACCTCTTTCACCAAAGAATGCACCATATTTACCTTATCAAACATTTTTATGTGGCTCCCATTTTCCCTAACAGCAAGATTTCGGTTTTGTTCTCATCTCAGGATCCCTGGTTGATTAGGTTGTGATCTTGAAATAAGAGCAAAAATCTTGTGAAAAAGGGATTCACATAAAAATATTTGATGCGCAGTTTTAACAAGCGCAACTAAGAGAGATAAATATAATGCATTCTTTAAAAAATGTATTGAACTAGAGAATACAGTATTGGCAGTGGCTTACTTTAAAGCCATAAGCTGTCAGAATTTGAGAAAGGGTTTCTCACACTTCTGATCCGTTTCTCACAGTGTTTTGACAGTAATCCATATTGTCATGATTACTTTTGTATCTGACTTTGATAACTTCATGTTTTCTGATATTGATGTCAAGAATGTTTTGCTACAGTTTTAGAGAAATGTCAGAGTATATGGCACATTTTGGAACAAATAATTTCAAACACGGTGATGATAGTGCTCCAGTTTGCACTTTTTGTCATTATTGCTTCTTCGTGTTGAGACGGTAGTCCGGCATAATCGAACTGGATTCGTAATTGTGTTTAAAACCTCTTTGGTAAGTTAACTAGAAAATAACGTAGATCTCGCTTTGCGTAGCATAGCAGCAGCTTGTTTTCACAAAGTATTTCACGTCAGTTCTGTGCGTTTGAACCAAACCTTTGCAGTTTCAGACGATTTATTTGGGAAGATTTGTTTGGTTACAGATCTTAATGCACAAGCTGATCGGGATATGCTTTGATGGAAACATATTAGGAGTTTAACAACAGATGATTCAAGGTAGCAAGGTAAAGCTGATTCACATTAAAAAGTCATGCTGAAGTTACAGCCTGAAGGACTGATAGAGTTCCCACAGTCTGTCAGATGTCTTTTTGTTTTTTGTTCCTGTTTCACTGTTTTTATGCTAAAGGTAAGACTCACTTCTTTTTGTATATGCCCTCCTCTTCCACTCTCTCTGTTTTTCATGCTTTTTCCCACTTTACTAACATTTCCCCATCATGCCTACCTCTCCCTCCTCTTCTCGCTGTTCCTTTGTCCTCCTTTGCTCGCTTGATTCTCTTCTGTCCCTCCATTTATCCCGTCACGGTTATGATAAAACCCAACCCAGCCCCAGGTGGAGCCATCGTTGGTTGGAGAGGAGGTAGATGCCACCAAGGCAGGCGGTGTGGGCGAAGAGGCCTTCACTGAGGAGTATGTGACTGGGGATGTGGGCCTCAAGGAATACGACTATTCCTACAGGGACTACAATGAGCCGTTACTGGAGACTGGAGAGGTCGATGCTAACATGGGCCCCGCCCTGTCCGCTGTGACAGATGAGGGAGGCGTAAGTAGTTTTGCTTCAGTGGCAAACAAAGTGGAAATCACTTTAACCAGTGATTCAACAAGCTCTGAATTCTAGTCTTTGTCACGTTGTCTTCAATGTCCTCTCAAGTGACTTGTTTGAGTTTGCCATGTCTGGATATCTGTATAGGAGACATTTATTTCTGTGTGTTTTTCTTTTTAACACTTTGACACCTACTGTTTGAACACGCATATTATGAAATAATGTACATAACAAATAAATGATAAGTTGACAACATTTTAAAAAGTCACATTAGAAATCTCAGGAGCACCAGCTACTTTCAGATCTGTCCCCACACTGAATTAATTTGCTGTATTTGTTGCTAATTCCTACTTTAGTTCAAACCCAAGTGTGATGCAAGTCAATTCAAAATGTCCACAAGATGCATTTATACATTTTATTCTAGGCATGCTCAGTCAATCACAGAGAGACATGTATTTGAAAGCATTTCAAATACTTTAAAGACAAAGACCTAGACTGTCATCACTGGTTGAAATGAGTATTATTCCATGCAGTGTACTGTCAGAAACCCTGGACCTCAGGTGAATACCTGTTACCATAGAAGAAGCTGAAGGGCATCCGAATAAACATTGAAGCATGAACTGTCATGTACACTGCATAAAGAGGCATATGAAAGGGCGGCAAATAAGAAATTGCTGCACTTTTTGAATGCCATTTATTTCAGTGTATGTCTTAGTTTAGTACTGCTATGCCCAAATGATACTCTATAAATGAAAATTGTACAAGTAATGGACCAACAAGCTGAAGATCCATTCAACTTTTGGTATTGGTCAGAAGTTTACACCTTAATCACAGGCTTCTGTTTTACAATTCTGTTTTCTATTTTGGCATATCTCTGTGATATGATGTGGCAAAAATAACATGGGTATCTTAATGTAAGTTTACAAAACACTTGTCGATCACATGCGTTCTGTGAGTATTTGCCTTTATTTTATTTTTGATGGGTGCGTTTGAGTACCTCTATACTGACTGCATTGTGTTGTTGGCTACATGTGTGTTTTCCTCAGGCCGCTGTCAGAGGCCAGAAAGGAGAAAAAGGAGAACCTGCTGTTCTGGAGCCTGTGAGTCACTGTTTCTCTTGAAGCTTTATTCACAGACGGGCCTGGGATTTGCATCAGCAATCCTAACTGAAACAATTACTTATTGTTATTGTATTGTATCTAGAGTTAGTCTATACTGATACACATCCTTGATCAGGTTTTAACTCTGTTTGGTCTTTTGCAGGGCATGCTGATTGAAGGACCTCCTGGACCAGAGGGACCTGCTGTACGTAAATCCCCAAAAACCTTTTGCTCCCTTAAAATATCATATTCATACTCCGTTGTTTTCTTCTATATGTGTTTACCTTCTTTCTGAAACATATACATTAATATAATTTAAGTATCTCTGTTAAGTACAATCTACAGTCTCTAGTTAGAATACTTAAGTACCTCTCCATCTGTCTCTGTCAGGGTCCAACTGGTCCTCCCGGCTCATCTGGACCTCCTGGCTCCGTTGGCGACCCCGGCGAGAGGGTGAGTCTTTCACTTTATCTGAAGAACTAAAGGTGTGTAGAGACATCTGTGCATAAACACAATTCTGAGAGATTTTCAGTCGATGTAAGAATTTCCAGTCCTTCATTAACCTGCCAGCTCACCACTCCCTCTCTCCGTTCTCCAGGGCCCTCCTGGTAAACCTGGTCTGCCCGGAGCTGACGGAGTCGCTGGACCTCCTGGAACTTCTGTCATGCTGCCTGTAAGTCCTCCATACACTTTGATCCTTTGATACTTTTTGGGGCTACTGTCTGAATTGGCCATAAATGTCAGCGATGCTTGTGTCTAAAAGTCATGTGCAATTGCCTTTAAAATGTAACCTTGGTCCTTGTACAATATTTGGTATACTTCAATGTACTCACCAATTGATATGTCTTTTCATCAAAGAGTGGATATTGGTCACATAACGTCTAATCCCAATCATATAGATGTTCTTCACTGATCACAGCTGCAGTGTATTACCCTGCTGTCATATTTTGATATGTTTGTCTCTTTTTACTTACTCAAATAATTCTTCAACTATATTTATCTTAATTATATTACATTAATTGGTAGCGAAGTGTATATTGTGTGATATTAAGTCTACATTGAATGGGCTCAATGCTCCCCTCACATAAATGCTTTTTTCGTTTCCTTTTCCAGTTCCGTTTTGGTCAGAGTGGAGGAGATAAGGGTCCTGTCGTTTCTGCACAGGAAGCACAGGCAGCCGCCATCTTGTCTCAGGCCCGGGTCAGTCAAAATCTAATACATAACAGAAGATACAAAGACTGCACGTAACGCAAACACAGAGACAGATTTATAATGAGTTCTTATGGAAATGTACCACATTACAAGCAACCATGTGTCTCCACCATCACTCATCTTGAGGTTTTGTTGTGTGTAGATGGCTCTGAAAGGACCTCCAGGACCAATGGGTTTCACGGGACGACCTGGACCCCTGGTATGTTTTCTGTTGTCAGATTCTCTATCTGGCTTCTTCTACACTATACAAACAATGCTTTAGTCTTTAATGATTTGAATCTTATAAAAGTAACAGTACAGTGAAGGATACAGAGCAGATTTTAGACGATAAATGCACTGTTTCACATACATGTTTGCTATGCTTTTATGCAAGTAACTTACATGTCATATGTAGGGCAGTTCTTCTGTTGTATGATTTACATGATTTTATCATCTTTTTTTATTTTCTATAACATCATCATCAAGGGACACAAGAGGACAAATGATTTTGGCGATTATGATGAAAATTGTCTCTGTTTTAGGGAAGTCCAGGAAGCCCTGGTCTGAAGGGAGAAAGTGGAGACCCTGGTCCACAGGTACAAACCTCAAACCTGACCTCATGTCAGAGTCAAGTCATTTAAATCATGTGTCATATGTTGAATAACATAATGAAGTTGAAGTTGAACCTACAGGCATTTATAACATAATGCGATTCATTTTCCAGGGGCCCAGGGGATCCCAGGGTTTGATGGGACCTCCAGGCAAAGCAGGAAGAAGAGTGAGTATACTTCTTTTTTTTTTTTAATGAAGTTGTTAGTTGTTTGTTTCAAAGTTAAATACATTCTTTACAAAATATTACAGTCTAAACAGATAACAAGGAGGCCATCAGAAATGCACATTCATGAGTCTTTACGAGGGGTTTTCTCAACCATTTTTCTCCATTTTTATTCTCTCCATCGTCCCAGTCAAACAGATCCTGTCAAAAATAAAGCATGTGTACAGTAGATTTACAGCAGATTTTTCAGACTTATTGTTTTACTCCTAACAGGGTCGCGCTGGAGCTGATGGAGCTCGGGGAATGCCAGGAGAGTCTGGAACCAAGGTCTTTATTAACATCATCAAAATGAACTCTACCTGCTTGTGATTTTTAATTTAGTTTGTTGATGAATATGTCCCGAGGCTGGCATTTTAAAAGTCCAATAACAGATAATGGCAGTATGTATACAAAAGATAATGCTAGTGTTATGTAAGTTTAATCCATTTCCTCTGGGGGCTGTGCGATGAGAATCATTTACGGTCTGTGTTTCTGTCTCAGGGGGATCGTGGTTTTGATGGTCTTCCTGGTTTGCCTGGTGACAAAGGACACAGGGTGAGTCAACTGCAAAACAAATAACAACACAATTACTTACTGTCTAGTATAAAACAACAGTTTGACAATTCAATACCGCAAATCAACAAACTTTATTATTACTATTATTGTTATTATTGGTAGTAACTGTATATAGTATAGATAGCATTACTTGTAAACTTGAAATAATTCTGATTCCTCTCCTCGTCTCCCCAGGGTGACACCGGTTCAATGGGACCTTCAGGACCTCAAGGAGAGGATGGAGAGAGGGTAAGAGGACATGGAAATGTCGCTTTTTATTTCAGATATTGTTGAAAACATCTGTTATGTATCTGTCTGTCACCGATCAGCATTATTCCACCCTCAACATGTTGTGTCTGTTTCTGCTTCCAGGGAGACGACGGAGAAGTTGGACCCAGGGGTCTCCCAGGTGAACCAGTGAGTGTTTCCATGGCAACGCAGCTAATTTAAAATTTTTCTTGTTTTCTATTTTTGTGGGAGTTACCCATGGTATTTATGAGCTCCGCCTATGAATAGAAATATCTTAAAATAAAACAAAACCAGCGTCCAGTGGAGACTAGTTATAAAAACAAACGGTAACCATTGTACAATATTGTAAATAATGGTCATACTTGATATTCATGTGTTGGTTTACTTGTGTGATGCTAATGTTGCAGCTGATGTTTTTCATATTAAATATTGCAAGACTGTTTACTGTTTATTTACTACTTTAATTACATACTGTTTACTGACTCATGTTGGTTTGCGTGTCTGTTGGTCTGTCTGGGTACATGTGTGTGTCTCCACCTGTCTGTCCTTGTGTGTGTGTTTTGTGTGTGTGTTTTGTGTGTGTTTGTCTCTAGGGACCTCGTGGTTTGCTCGGACCCAAAGGTCCTCCTGGAATCCCTGGACCTCCTGTGAGTAAAACAATTTTAAGCCACAATGTGCTGCTTTTATTTTAGCAGCATTGTTTTATGCCACTGTGACCACTGAACACCCACAACACCTCCTGAAACAACACACTGTGACCTGATGTAAACACGGGAATATCCAGTAATCTTAAAATGAACGTGTTATGATCCTACAACCATCCCAAAGCAATACTCGTACACTCTCGTACACTGTTATCCACGATTTAGGCAGCCAAGTTTAATTTTACACGTTATGTTTGAATGTAATATGGTTGTGTGGCTTAAGCATTGGAGCTCTGCCTTTCTGTAGAAGGATTTAGTACTCAATAAAACATTGCATGCACCAAAATTGATAATTTGCTGTGAGGAGCATTAAGGACTAGTATTGATAGTTTTAGCTCCCATTGCAATAAAAAATAATCTTCTCCATCAAGTCAAGTTCTTTTATGTATTATTAGGTTTTGGAAGAATATTATTGTTACATGCAACAATATGTGATGTTTTTATATCTTCTCTTCTTTTCAGGGCGTTCGAGGAAATGATGGGAACCAGGGTCCCAAGGGAAACTTGGTCAGTGTCACTTCCACCACATAACCTTATATTGTTTCATTGGCCGATATTTAGTATCAGCACCCGTTTGAATATCAGAAGAGTGATCATAAAATGTCATTATACCAGCTAGTCTGACCTGCTAATTGCTTTTTTATCGATTATCACTTCTAAATGTCTGTCTCTCAGGGTCCTCAAGGAGAGCCAGGACCTCCAGGTCAGCAAGGAACCCCAGGAACTCAGGTGAGACAGAAGAAACCAGGCCAGGAGGAGAGAGGAAATGCTTGTGATTTGAACCTCTCCGCTCAGTTATTTCTCTTCAGTTTTTTTGAGCTAGATGCATGCGCAGAAAGATAAAACAAAACAGTACTGCTGAGAGTATTTATGCATAGCATACAGTGAGCATATGGCTCATGTGTTTGCTGGATTTTTTTTACAGGGAATGCCTGGACCTCAAGGAGCCATTGGACCCCCAGGAGAGAAAGTAAGTGCAGTAACTCTGTATCAAAAGTGAGATATAGAAAGATAAAAATCACCATGGAAATATATTCAAGAAAAAAGTAATGAAGTAGACGGTCCAGGAGAATGAAGATAAAGCCCAACTCTTTTCTTGTAGTCACTAACTGGGGGGTTAAGCATTTGTACTGTCATTAACAACAAATATGTCATTTCCTGTAGCTTCTTCTTCTTCTGAATTTGTGTCTTCAGCTCATGACAAGCTTGTCCTCTTTTCCAGGGTCCCACAGGAAAACCAGGTTTGCCAGGAATGCCTGGAGCTGATGGCCCTCCTGTACGTTTGTCTCTCTTTTAAATATCCTTACAGTTGAAATAAGGTGAATCAACCAAATCCTAATGTACTTCTCGAGGCTTGAACTTCCTGTCTTTTGCCCTCAGGGTCACCCAGGAAAGGAGGGGCCATCCGGCACCAAAGGAAACCAGGTGGGTATCAGTCATAACCCCATCACCCTGTTTCATAAGCTCAGTGCATGCATTACATATGACTCAAAGCAGGAGAATCATATTACATTACACACTGAGGTTAAATTTGTTGGTGCAGTTACAGTACGTAGTTTTCTATATAAAAATGATAATCTGTATTGTCTTTGTTGTGTTTCTTTTTTTCACCTTCTCCAGGGCCCTAACGGTCCTCAGGGAGCTATCGGTTATCCTGGTCCTCGTGGCATCAAGGTCAGCAATTACTCTCTCTTAAATCATTTTTTGGTGTGAGGTCATTTTGTGTCAGTGTTCTTATTAGTTAATGTTTTGACTGCAGGGAGCTCAAGGAATCCGTGGACTGAAGGGCCACAAGGGAGAGAAAGTAAGTCATTCATTACAGTTTAATATTTGTAAATAGAAATTGTTCACACTCTCTCAACCCACAGTTCAAGTATGGTAATATGTACACAACATGTTTGAGTCGAGGCACAAGAATGGTGTTAAACAAGGAATCTTCATGTCTTAGCTCTAACTTCAGAAAATGATGACTATGTTGTTTTGCTTTTTGTTCATAGGGAGAAGATGGTTTCCCTGGAATTAAAGGAGATTTTGGTGTCAAGGGAGAGAGGGTAAGATGGAGTTGGATGATTGTTTCATCAATAAAATAACTGATGGATTAATAAATAGTGAGATTGCTGAGTTGGATTGTTATTATTTATTGCATTCGTCTTCATCTGTTGTCCTGCTGTTAGGGTGAGCTTGGAGTACCAGGCCCACGGGGTGAGGATGGTCCAGAGGGGCCAAAGGGTCGTGTTGGACCTCCTGGTGAAATCGGACCACTTGGACCAGTTGGAGAGAAGGTAAGACCTGTTAAATCAAAACATGATTAGTTACATTATTGATCTTTAGTAACGTAAGACGTTAATAATGCTCTTAGGAGCATCTTCGCTGTTTGATCTATTTTTCTATTTTTTAAGTAGAAGTAAGTTCTCTGCAAATTTCAGGATCTTAAGCTAATTTACTTTATTAAATATTTTCCATTGTCTAAAAATTAAGAGGAAGGTTTCCTCTTTGATAAGAACTTAGTCCAGAAAATGTCATTCTGCTGCCCTCTTGTGGTTGTGGCACAGAAATTAAAAATAAGTGATTTGCAAGTGATTTTTTTTATTTTCAAAGTATGTATAAACATGAGCACTGAATTTCGTGACAAAAGAAGACCTGAGCATCAGCTACTTCTCATTTCTTTTTGAATTATGATTTTTTTCCCGAATTTCAACAACAGCTGCTGTTCTTCTACAGGTTGAAAGTGTAACAGCACATTCAACATCTGTGATGCTGTCAAGTTAACATGTACAGACTAAGGGTGTCGATTTGTGATTCCAGGGTAAACTTGGTGTACCTGGACTTCCTGGATATCCTGGAAGACTGGGACCCAAGGTAAGAGAAACACACAAAGTGCAGTATAGTCTCTGTAAAATGAGAAACAGTGCTGATGTTGAAATCTTGTTTTGTTATTTTAGGGATCTCTTGGATTCCCAGGATTCCCTGGCTCTAATGGCGAGAAGGGAACAAGGGTGAGTTGACGATTCTTTAGTCTGACTTTGCATCATGATTCATTATAAGGCTGTGACCGGTGAACATAATAAGTTCACACCTGATTCATCATCTCACAGATTAAGGAGATGGATGAATTAATTTAGAGTCACTTCAAATGAATGTCTGCAACTGTTTTTTGTTTGATTTTTTTCAGGGTCTTACCGGCAAAGCGGGACCAAGAGGACAAAGAGGACCGACGGTACTTCTTGTTTCTTCATGCACTTACACACCAATATTTGTTCATTCTTTTAGGCAGTTAGGTTTTAGGATAATGTTTAACTAACATTTAAGTTCTTCCACTAATGAAAATTCTGATTTTCCTGCCAGGGCCCCAGAGGGCAGAGAGGACCAAGGGGCTCGACCGGGAAACCAGGAGCAAAGGTTTGTCTAGGCAGTAGATTTATATGGACACAGAAGTGCTACTTAAAAGCTAATATAATGATTTTAAAGATGACTGATGATGATCATTCTGTCACTGCTTGTATCATTACACCTGAATCATTATACGGTATACTTTGTGGAACCCAAAAACACACAATTGAATTCGAAATCAACAGAAAAGCATAAATAAAACACAGGACCGTTCTATTTCTGGGTCTGTTCTTTGCCATCTTTTCTGAATAATTAAAAAATGGTATTGTTAATGAAAATCATATTACTGAAGTGTAACTCATGGTTAACATTTTTTAATTTGCTAAGTGCCTGTTTGTTTTTTTCGATAGGGAACTTCAGGAAGCGATGGCCCTCCTGGTCCTCCCGGAGAGAGGGTGAGAATTTAATTTTTATCTCATGAAAACTCAGAGCACCGGTGCCAAGCAGCTGGTCCAAGCTTGTAAGATAATCCCTAAATGATTCGTGTCTCTATTAGTGATCAGTTGTTCTCATCACATCCATGTTTTTGTCTTGACAGGGGTTGCCTGGGCCTCAGGGAGCCAACGGATTCCCCGGGCCAAAGGGACCTCCTGTAAGGGAAATGTTTTAATACCACTTTCTCAGTAGCATCAGTAAAAGTAATCTCCCTTGGCTGTTGATGTTGTAGGACATTGTTGTTGGTAAGGAAAGGTGGGAAAATGATTCATATGTGACGGTCAACTGTTGTTATCACACAGGGACCACCAGGAAAGGATGGACTGCCTGGACACCCTGGACAGAGAGGAGAAGTTGTAAGTTTTATTTTTATTTACTCTTCTTTAAAACAGTGCTTTGTGCATGTTTAGGTCATTACCGTCTTGGACATTTTTAAGGATGCAGTTTCTCAGATATTGAAGTGATTGTTTGTAATGTCTGATACAGGGATTGTTTCTTTTTCTTTGTATTTATTGCTTCCTATTGGATGTACCATGAATTTGTCTTTGTTGGCTGGTTCCCCCTCCGTCTACACTTTCACAATCCACATACTCCAGACGCTGGAGAACAGCTGTGCCTTACATCTACACAGCTGTTCACATGCTATACATTATGAGTCAGACATGTAGTCTTGATCAAAGTGGACATAGTTGTGCTGAAACACTCCTTCCATTAAAACATCTGTTCAAAATTGACATTTTGTTTAGGCTTTTGCTAACTGAGACACTGATGGAGGTGAAAGCTTCAGTAGCAGCATTCTTCGGTGTCACTGGGCAAAATAACCTTTGAGCATGTTCTAATTCAAATGATCTGAGAATTAATTAGACTTGGCTTAACTTAGATTTAAGATAATCTAGCCCGTGACAGAATACTTTGGCCAATCACAGGTCTTTTCAGGGGAGGGTATAAAAACAGCTGATTGACAGCTGTAGTGGCCAATCGCTGACAGACTGTTGGCTTGACTTTTCCATTGCAGCTTGAAATGGCATCTCATCGTCCATTGTTATGTCATTGTTGATAGTCAGTCTATCAGTCAGTCTGTTTATTAGAAGAGAAGATTTTCCAGATTTCTGCTACTGTAGTTTGAAGTGAAGAGCTCTGGGTTGTTCTGATGATTGAGACATGGATTGTAAACATTATTATGTGTCTGGACAGTATGAAGATACTAGTGATACAGATGAATTTAATTATTTTAATTGTTAACTGAATTGCTTTCCTCCAGGGTTTCCAAGGTAAGATGGGTCCACCTGGGCCTCCTGGAGTCGTAGGACCTCAGGTGAGTTTCTTCATACAGCAGAATTGTCTCCTCACTAATATACAGTAGTAAATATAATCAGCTTTCATAACAACACATCTTTTCTTCTCTGCACTTCATCCTTGGCCCTTTATTCCTTCTTTCCTCATCATCTTCCTTCCCTCCCTCCTTTCCACACTCCACCTTTTTTCTCCATCCTCCCAGGGTCCATCAGGAGAGACTGGCCCCATGGGAGAGCGTGGCCACCCCGGACCACCAGGTCCACCTGGAGAGCAGGGACTTCCTGGTCCCTCAGGAAAGGAGGGCACCAAAGGAGACCCTGGTCCCCCAGGAGGCCCTGGAAAAGATGGCCCCCCAGGACTGAGAGGTTTCCCTGGAGAGAGAGGACTTCCTGGAACCCCTGTGAGTATGATCAAGACGAGTAGTAGCTGACATTTCTATGACCTATGACGACTTAAGAACCAAAGTTTTCTTTGGTTTGGTTCATGTTTAGGTGTTAAATCTGTGACACTTGTTCTTGTCTTTTCTTCCAGGGAGGTGGAGGACTGAAGGGAAGTGAAGGACCTGCTGGACCTCCTGGACCTGCTGTATGTTTTTAAACTTACTTTAAGTTTGATAAAATACACTATTGTCACAGTTATATAATTTTTAGCTTCAAAATTGTCATCCACTATCATGTACTATGATCATGGTTATAATTGTACAGTATTAGTATTAATTTTATTTTTTCTTATTAGGGGTCTCCTGGTGAGAGGGGACCAGCTGGAACTGCTGGACCTGTTGGACCTCCTGGCAGACCAGGACCTCAGGGACCACCTGGACCCGCTGGAGAGAAGGGAGTACCCGTGAGTATCTGGAGATTATCATCAAGTGTGCAATAGTGCATTTGGTTTGATATTCAAAACAAAACATGTGAGAACAAGAAAATATCAGCTATTGATTCTTCTCTTTTCTTCTTCTTCTGCTCAGGGTGAGAAAGGTCCTATTGGCCCAGCTGGTCGGGATGGAGTGCAGGGTCCTGTGGGTCTTCCTGGCCCTGCTGGACCACCTGGAATACCCGGAGAGGACGGAGACAAGGCCAGTAACTTTAAGTGTTGATCCCAGTCCAGTTTGCCTAAATGTGGCTGAGCTCTTTCTTTTCAGAGGTTGTGATCATTTACATAAGAGCCTTGTTTCAAAGTGTTTGCTATAACATGATGTTTTTTGGTGTGTTCAGGGTGAGGTTGGAGAGCCTGGTCAGAAGGGTGCCAAAGGAGGTAAAGGAGAGCATGTAAGTGAAAGCCTGTTGTTTGGAACTTGTCAGACTTTAATTCATGTGATTGAGAATTGTCATTGACTGTATTTATATGTATTTGTTACTTGTCAATAGGGTCCTCCTGGTCCACCTGGTCCAATGGGTCCTGTTGGTCAGCCTGGTCCTGCTGTAAGTAGAAACTTTAACTCTGTAGAACATCAGACCGTTTGCAGTGCCGGGTAGTTGTTCTTCTTACTGACTGTATGAATGAACAGTTTCATGGATATAAGGCTTGTTGAGTTTCTAATGAGTGCTTATGGCTGCTATTACTGCTGTTTGACAGATTTTTCCTGGACACAGATTATAAAACACATCACTTTGCTGATCTTTTGTAATATGCTGGAAATGGCAATAAGATGGGGTTTAGCAAAAAGAAATGTACTTCTATGAATAAATACAAAAACAAATAAAATATAAACCCCTTGAATTTTCAGTCACCATCATGAGTAGATGAAAACAGTGAGTTTCCAGGTCTTCATTTCTGTTTTTCTTCTTCTGTGGTGCAGGGTGCTGATGGAGAGCTTGGACCAAGGGGTCAGCAGGGTCATTTTGGAGCTAAGGGTGATGAAGGATCCAGAGGATTCCCCGGAGCCCCAGGACCCATCGGCCTGCAGGTACGAACCCAATATGGCCCCAGTTTTCATTACAGTGATTTACTCCAATCTTTATCATGTCCTTCTATTAATTCAGGTTTGGAGCCCCACCCTTGTGCAGAGATACTGATCCAAACTAACTGTTTGCGTAACCTCTGTCCCACAGGGATTGCCAGGACCACCAGGTGAGAAGGGAGAGACTGGAGATGTTGGACCTCTGGTGAGTTTCAGAAATACATACTTTAATCACCAGCTCATTGACTTTCTTTATGACAGTAAAATCATAAACAATGATTAAAGTGTGAGTCTCTTTGTGCTTCTAGGGTCCTCCAGGCCCTCCAGGACCCCGTGGCCCTGCCGGACCCAATGGTGCTGACGTACGTGTCCAAAGCTTTTTTATTTGTAAAATCACACCTTTGATTCATCACAAAATCATTTGACTTAAAGTTCCTTTAATATAGTAAAATTCTTATGTAAATAGTTACTAAAAGTTACACAAGTCCAAAAGTAAAGTAGTTAATAGTTGCTGACAATATAATGAAAATTCTTACGTTTTATTGTTTGTGTGTGTGTGTTTTGTAGGGTCCTCAAGGTCCTCCTGGTGGTTTGGGTAATCCTGGACCTCTCGGAGAGAAGGTACAATGATTTCTGCTGTATTTTATCAATATTAAAAAGAAATAGAAACTTAATTAATCTCAGCTTTTCCTGAGAACTACAAGATAAACTCTTTGTTCAACAGGGAGAACCTGGTGAGGCTGGTCCACCTGGAATTGTAGGAGAACCAGGAAAGAAGGTGAGTGTCTGAGTGTCTGGCCTTGAGACCATGTGTGTTGAGACATCAGGAGACTGTGCCTTTAGTGTATTAGTTCACTGATAAGTTTGTGCTTGTGATGGCAGGGACCTCGAGGAGAGCGTGGAGAGAAGGGAGAAGCTGGACAACCTGGAACTGCTGGACCTACTGGAGGACGTGGACGACCTGGAGACGATGGACCTAAAGGAAACCCTGTATGTCACCCAGAGACACGTACAGATCAGTGACTTTAGACTCCACTCAGTTTTAATGACTCTAAAGTAGATGATATTGTGATTTCTGACGTTTAATCTCTACGACGTGTTTTGGTTTTCATTTTTAGGGTCCTGTTGGTTTCCCAGGTGATCCTGGTCCCCCTGGTGAGGTTGGACCCAGAGTGAGTATCATCTTTTAAGACCAGATAAATATAGTGGTGGGACAAAAAAAATCAATATGGGAATATATTGTATTACTTCCTCTTGCAATACATTATCAATACACTGGTCCCAAATATCAATATCTTTATTTCAAACGATGGCACACGTGTGTTAAAGAGGCATTAATCTAAGACTGTGCACTTTTTATTGTTTAATCTCAAAAGTCATCTAAAAGAATCAATAGCAATATATTATATTACTTCCTCTTGCAGTCATTGATACACTGGTGCCAAATATCGATGTTTTTATTAAAATCCATGTCATGGCATAATGTGGACGTGGACATTGTAATTTACTCCCCAATGCAGTGAACAAATACAGAAATCCTGCCTTTTGCCCTTTTAAGGGTATTTTTTCTTCTTCATTTACACAGATATCATGATGTATCCATGATTATCTTGTAATGTATCAAGTATCACAGACGTACTGTGTCAGGATATAATCGTTATCGTGGCCAATGTATCATAGTATCATATTGTTCGTTACTCTCGGATTCCCATCGTAGATAAGCATCCCTTTTAAAAACGACATCACTGGTTTCAGGGCACCCATCATTTCAATGGAGCATACGCAGAATGGCTTCATCTCTTTGCACATTTGGAAAAGAAAAAGATAAGCTCCTAAACCTGTTCTGCTTCACCTTCAGGGTCAAGATGGTGCCAAGGGAGAGAGAGGAGAGGATGGTGAAGCTGGAGAATCTGTAAGTTAAAAGAAGATGAATGCAGATACGGAAACAAGTTTGAATAAATCCTCTGAACCTTCTATGTCTCTGACTCCTGTGACATTTTCTTTAGGGATCTCCTGGACCCCCTGGTGAGAATGGACCTCCCGGCCCCCCAGGAAAGAGGGTAAGAACATTCACATTCATTTGACAGGCTCCCGTTGCCAAGACAGATGTCATAAGGTCACCTTGGCATCATGAATTAATTTCTTTATCATGTGTCTGTTCTGCTTCTGTGCTGCATTTCACCTGCTAATAACTATATTGCACAGTGATGTAGAAGAGAGGAGCTGACGTGGGAAGTTCTTCTGGTGATGCACAAGTGCAGCAGTAACAATAAAAGCAGAAATAACAGATGCTAAGAGTCTCTAAAGTGAATGAAAGCCCTGACGTACAGCAGATAATACAAGTCATAGATCCTACTACTAATTATCTGTTTGCTTTTGAAACAATGCAATCGTGTGATTTGAAAATGCTTTTTATTGATACACTGTTGTATGTTTTATTTACCAGGGTCCTGCTGGAACAAGAGGACCAGAAGGTCGTCAGGGAGAGAAGGGAACCAAGGTGAGCACATTGTCATTGTTGTAGTTCCGTTCGTTTTTTTTATTGATTTCGACTCAGAATTGAATATTTTCAGTCTAAATTTGTGGCAAACAATTAAAGAATTTTACTAAGATACCAAAGTTGACATTAATATCAAAATACACCCTAACTTTATCTCATTCTGTTTACTGGATACATTCTTTTGCATAGACTAATCATTTCTCTTTATCACACACTCTCAGGGAGACCCAGGCGCTGTCGGCCCCCCAGGAAAGACTGGCCCCGTCGGCCCCCAGGGTCCACCAGGAAAACCAGGAACAGAAGGTCTCAGAGGACTCCCAGGATCAGTGGTCAGTAAAGTTATTTTCACATCATATGATCATAAAACAAGTGGAAACTCTGTTTGTTGTATGTTGTGTTGGATGGACGCGACCTGCTAAATGCGTTTGTTTCTGTGTTTCAGGGTGAGCAGGGATCTCCTGGACCAGCTGGACAGAAAGGACCACCTGGACCTATTGTAAGAAAACAATACTTGTTTTTCACGTATCGATCTAAACTCACTTTTACATTCACTAAATTCAGTAAAAATGAACAGTGAGGTCGATATGATCAAAGTCCTTTCCTCCTACTACAATTCTCAGTTTTTCTTTTTCCGTCTCTCCGCCGTCCTCTCTTCATCCAGGTTTTCATGTTTTGTGTCTTATCACTCTCTTCTTTTTTCCTCTTCTTTCTCTTGTTGTCCACCTGCAGGGACCTGCTGGTTTGCCCGGTCTGCGTGGAGATCCCGGTGCAAAGGGAGAGAAGGGACACCCCGGTCTTATTGGTCTCATTGGACCTCCAGGAGAGCAGGGAGAGAAGGGAGACCGAGGTCTGCCTGGACCTCATGGAACTTCTGGACCCAAGGGAGAGAATGTAAGTCTGACCTCTGGTACATGTCAGAGAGGGGTAGCTCATCAAACACATGTATTTCAATGATAACATGTGAAAACTATCCCCGTGTTTGACATGTCTCGTGTTTTTTACAGGGAATGCCCGGAGGCACCGGACCCATCGGTCCAGCTGGTCCTCCTGGTCTGCCTGTGAGTTTCTAACTGCTGTATCACATTTTTTATTAGGTATAGTAATAATTGTCAGCAATAAAATGGGGACGAAAAATTGTAATCTGAAAAGGAACTAAAGGTGTCAAAGGTAATGTAGTGGAGTAAAAAGTACCATATCTGTCTCTGAGATGTAGTTGAGTAGAAGTAAAACGCTGCATAGAACTGAAATATTCAAGTAAAGTAGAAGTTACATTTACTTGAGTACATGTGCTTAGTTAACATGAGTTAACTAGGATGATACAATTAACACCTCATATCTTCTGCAGGGTCCTCAAGGTATCAAAGGAGCTAAGGGTGCTTCTGTGAGTATA
>JAPQRN010000003.1:20420557-20462406 GCA_037367275.1 Coranthus polyacanthus
GATTGTTGTCTTTATTATTTAGGACTTTAACAAAACAAAAGAAAGATATATTGTATTATCATTATAATATATACATACTGTGCCTCAGGTGGTTACAGTGTGTAACTACAGCTGACACAAATTAGTAAATTAGTTTTATTTTGAAAGTGACAACAGGAAGTATTATTCTGAAGCCAATGTTTCTGACTTGACGAGAGGAATTGTGACTGCAGTTCGTCATTGTGACCACTAGAGGGCAAAACACTTGTGATATATTATATTATCATTATAATACAGTATATACATATATACATACTCTGCCCTCCGGTGGTTACGGTGTGTAACTACAGCTGACACAAATGAATTTTATTTTGAAAGTGACGACAGGAAGTATTACTCTGAAGCCAATGTTTCTGACTTGACGATATGAATTGTGACTGCAATTCGTCATTGTGACCACTAGAGGGCAAACCACTTGTGATTATATTGTAAAAGTACACTTGCCTTGTGTTTAATTTTGTCCAAATGAATTCGGCCGCTTCATTAACAAACCTTAAAGTGTTTTTAGTTGCTTTTTTTAATTATTTCAAACTTCAACACGTGTTGATATTTAAAACACAAGACGTGTTTTTAAGAAAGCTTTACGATGTAGTTAATGTGTTGCGTTGGAAGCGTATTAGGCTGATTGTACCTTTTACTGACTGTGGCGACGACAAACACTCTTGATTTATACCATTTACGCAACTTTTTACTTGTCAAAATGTATTTGTTGCTTTGCTTTGTCCAAGTTTATGTGGAAGCTTTTCCATTCGCTGCGGTCCGCGTTATTAAACGGGCGTGTGTTTTGCGTGTAGTGACGCGGAGTGTCCACAGGAGGGCAGTGTATGTCCAGGAATTACAAGCGCGCCCTCAACAACAAACTGTAAAGATAGAAACAATAGCATAGACACACTTCCGGTGAGTAGTTTCAAAGTAAAACGGCTTTGTTTTATTTTTCCGTCACAGTATTAAAACGTGTAGCTGGTCATGTGACGGTCTTTACTTTTCGTGTGTTGTTTTGTTTTAATGGGTTTTTTGGGGGGTTTTTATGTGTGATATATAAAGAAATTGAATAAAGGAGTGTTTTGTTCTTCAACATTAAAATCCAAGTGATTAAACTCTTTCATTATCTAATACACACGTTATGCTATTGTTTATGTACAAGGCGTATTTATGTAATTATTAATTTTTCTAGATGACGTTTGACATTAGAAACAGCTGGGGACGGAGAGGTAAATGACCTTATCTTAAGTAGTTTGGAGAAAAATACTACAGTAGGTATTAAAATAAATAAAAATATAATATCGTTCATATTTTATTTGAAAATGTTCTGTCTTCAGGTTCTGTAATAATGCATACAATCTGTAAATAAAAAAGACGGCCAGTGAAAAGTTGAACATTTCTCAGTTTATTTATGTACAGATGTTTAAGTGAAATGATGTAGTCAAGTACAGAGGCATTTAGATTTCAGACAAACTTGAGAAAAGTAAGACTGACAACTCCGGAGTATTTTGTCTTCAAAGTTGAAAACACTTCCCTATGTTACTGAAAGAAAAAACAAAAACATGCTCAAAGACCGACTGTAAAATATCTACACTTCTACAGTCCTGACAGCGAGTCTGTGCATATTTCAGAGTAGACTTTGACTTAAAAGCTTTTATTTTTTTTTAGTAATATGAAAACCGTATCTCCATTCAAATTCCTCCTAAATAAATAATCAAACATAATATTCCAATCTGAAGCCAAGGCGATTTTAAAAGAAAACTGATACACACTTTACCTAAATCACAAATGTAATACCACCAAAAACAAACAGTGCATTATTACTCAAGACATTAAAACGGTCTACGGGTTAAAGTGGCCGCTAGACGCCAAATTTCAAAAAGCCTCCTGTTTCCACCAGCTGCGGTGCTTTTTTAAAAAAGAGAAATACTCTTAAAACTTTAGAGAAAAGCTCAGAAGTTTCCAAGCACTGCGCTGACGGCTGGTGAAGACACGGCGTTACTGATGCTTTTAATCACACAAATAAGTAAACGTACTCTTCAACACTCATTTAATACAGAAAATATATATATCTTTCAGCTGCCATAGATCTCAAAGGCCAAATCGTTTTAAAAATGAAGCCGTTTTGATTTGTTTTAATGTGATGAGATGAAAAAAAAAAAAATCAACCCCAAACGCTTCATCTAATTGAATTTAATGTCAGAGCTAATAAAATATTTCTCTTAAAATAATCAAGTCTAATCAGATGTTTTGTGACTTAAGTAAAACAGAATTAAACACAGAAAAAAAATATAAATCAAAAGAAGTGAGATGTTATTTGGGCACGGGTGAGTGGACAAGACACGTCCTCACAATTTATTAGCAGATTGGTCACAAGAAGAAAAAAAGCAACACGTTTACAGAGAAACTGAAGAAGATAAAAAAAGACAGCCAACATGGGAACAGAAATATTTACGTATAAACTGATGAGTAACTGTCACATTTCTGTACAGTGGCTTTCAAACAGGTACGAGGATGCAGTATAGTAGATCATGAGTAAGCAGATGTCTGTCGGCTCCTCTGTATTGCATGCATTCTGTCGTCTACTGAACCAAGGTGCTTCTGCGTGCAGACAGATTTAACGCCTGCGTCAAAACTATGAGGAACTTCACAAGGCTGCACTTGCGGTGCCGGATCTCACACTCGCACGTGTGCATGCAAACATACGTGACACATTCATACAAACATACGCGCGCACATACACACCGGTGTTTCCCCTCTACCCTCCTCTTTGTCACTCAGGAAAAAAACTAAACAAAAACTAAAACTCTGCCCACACCAGTTCTTCTTTCCCAGAATGAGGGAATAAATTAGCTCCATAAAATGCTTCTTTATAAAAGAAAAATAGATATTTATAACTGTACATGGTATCTATACAGCATAAAGACAGGGAGCACGGTAAGAAGGGAAATCATCTCCAGAAATAAGACTCTGGCTGTAGCACCCTGATCCCTCCAACACATGCGTCGTTTACTGTCAGGAGATGGAGTCTCCCTCGCTCTGCGCCGTTAAGGCCGGTTCTCCAGAGAACGGCAGTCCGTCTGTCCAATCAGAGTCCAGGACCGGGCTGGATGACTGAGCCGAGCGCAGGGAAAGCTCCATCTCTCTCTTTCTTGGTTTGATACTCGATAAGTCGGACCAGTTCTGCTCGGTGCTGGTCTCTATGATCCGCCCTGCGGCTTCATCGTCAGTAGCTCTACTTCAGTCCACTCGGTGGGAAACAACACACCCAGGGTCCTTTAAAACCCTTTTCATATACACAGAACCCCCCCGCTGCTCAGCCGGAGTCCGAGTCACTTGTGTCTGAGGATGAGGAGGAAGAGGACGAGGAAGAGGAGTCCGAGGAGGAGCTACTGGCGCTGAGACGTGACGGCTGAGTGTGCGCCTCGGTCGCCGGTTTCTCTGCTGGAGAAACAAATGAACACAATCAGGACCGTGTGTTGCACAACAGTCGATATGGTGTCAGGTCAGTTCTGTTTCTGTGACTTTTGGATACGTTGCACAGAATCATGGGAGTTGTTTTTACCACGATTGCTGATGAAAACCTGACTCAGGCTCAATGTTTACAGACGAGGAAGTGCACTACATTTGTATTCACAGACATGTTTACGTTTTGTCATTTCTTTTTAATGAAATCGCCCCAAGTAACGTTAGTAATGATATGACTCCTGACAGCGACAAAATGAACCGGGCTAGAAAAATGAATTTTGAATGAATTTTTTATACTATTCACAACAGAAATGCTCCACTTCTCTTAATTTAAAATACATTTAACAGTTTTACCAGACATAAAGACGTGGATTTCTGGATGAGCTCATATGTGTCTTGACATGGAGACATAATCTTCATGTTTCCCCTCATGTCCGACCCCTCTAATTAAATCTTTTTATACATTCTTTCCAGTACTTGTACTACGCTGCTACAGACAGAAGTATGAAGGACTTACGTTTGGCTTTTGGAGGCTTCTTCCCAGAGTTCAGCTGTCCGCTGACATCCATCAGCCTCCTCTCCAGCTCCATTTGTTTCTCCAGAGCCAGCTCTTCCCGGGACTTTCCTGCACTGTTCTTTTTACTTGCTGCACACAAACAGACATAAAACATCAGATTAAAGTACTCTGGTGTAGTTTTTACACTAAAGCTTCTACTTAACTGTGATTTAAAAACAGGTACATGAAGCATTTAGTGAAATTCAAAAGACCCCAATCTATCTATTTTATACTGACAAACCTGCATTAAATCAGTTGTAAATCTAAAAAAAAAAAAAAAAAGACTTGATGTCTAAAGACAGCATTTCATGTCAGTCTTGCAGGACTGTGACCACGTACCATATGGCTTTCGAGGTTTCTTCCTCAGACACGTCATGACATATCTCTCCAGCTCCCGCAGCGTCGACGGCTTCAGCGTCTCAAAGTCGATCTCGATCTCCTCGGGGTTTGTGTCTCGGAGCGAGGGCTCGCGGGACTGGATGATGTAAACGACGCGGCCCAGCTTCTCACCAGGCAGCTTATTGATGTCCAGGCTGAGTTGGCGCTTCTCGTCGTATGACATGGGTTGTGTCTCCTCCTCCTCGTCTGAGTCGAAATGACTTATTATTGGTTCGTGGACCGGCGGCGGCACGTTGAACGTCATCGTTCCCTTTTTGGATCTGATGAAGACAGAAGGGAAGAAGGAGACGCCGTTAAAAGCTGCAAAACGTTGTTAATGTCCTCAGAAACAGGTAGCACTATAACAGCGTATTATGTGGTACAATATATCCATTCACAGCACATACATACGTTTCCACTTTTGTCCAATAGGTGTCAGTACTCACTTGCTCTTGTTGTTTTTCTTGCTTGGTGCCTTCTTCACTGGGATTACAGGGCAGGCTATTCCTTTGTTGTTGGTCTTTGTCTTTGGAGTTTTGGTGATTTTCGGGGTCTTGGCCGGCTTAATAGGTACTATTTCTTCTTCTACTACCCTCCTATGCTTCTCTTTTTCTACCTTCTTCTTCTTTTTCTTATCTTTCTTCTCTTTCTTTTTCTTGGGTTTGACGATGGGGCCTTGCGAGAGGGCAGTGAGCTGCTCGTGAACAGCTTTAAGCTGAAGGGAGACAGAAACACACATAGATAAGAAAGAGTAGTGACGCTGTTTGTTTATTTGCATTTCAGGTTTAGAAGGGAAATCTGCTCTAATCCAACTTGATGAGAGGAAATGTTCTGATTCCCTGGTTCACTGCAGTACAAACCTGTTCCTGCAGCTCCGCCAGGCGGTTCGCCCTCTCCTCTTCAGAGTCGGAGCTCGGGCTGCTCTCGCTCTCCTCGCTTTCACTGCTGAGCTCGCTCTCGGATGACGACGAAGAGGATGAGGAGGAAGACGAGGAGCTTGGAGGTGCAGGAGGTTCGTCTGGCATCTTAGCAAAGCAGAACTCGAAGACGTCCTGTGAGGAGGAAACGGCGTTAGAATGAACCAAAATGAAAAACACTGTGCTGATTTAAGGCAGAGGAAACTGAAGAAAAAAACATTATTTTAGAAAAACTCTTCAATAACTGCAACTTAACAATAAAGTTACCTGTAGTTTTCGGGCCATGGCAACGACATCATGATCAGGAGGGTTGTACTTGTAGCAGTTGGAGAACATCAGTCTGACATCTGCAGAGAACTGCTGAGCATCACGATACTCTCTGCTGTCCATTTTCCTCTACAGACACAAACAGAGAACAAAATATTTGAGGAAATGATTTTATTTGACCAAATATCCAGGAAGAGAAGGTAAAAATGTTACACAGTATGGGAATTGATTAACTGTGATCAAACTGTTTTCTGCAGTACAAAAGGCCTACAAGCTATTATTTTGTTCCACATTCCCCTGTTTTCACTGTGATAACTGTACTCCAGTTAGGTAGGAGTAAAAATAAGGCGCCTACTTCCATCGAAAACACAGTATGACCAATTGCAATTTTTTTTTATAAAAAAGAAAAACTAAAAAAAAAAAAAAAACTAAGGGAACACGCATATAATTATTTTTACATTTCTTTCAAAGTGAATTGTAAAAATTACCATCTCCCAAAAATTGTGACGTAACATCGGTCAAAAGAATCACAACAGGATTTTTTCATATCGTTCATCCCGGTGTTTGATTACCTTAATGGTGCTGAGATCCATCGGCTGCTTTATAATGTCATGGTAGTCATGGAGACCGAGTGTTGTGGCGTCGACAGGCTTGTAGAAAGGCCAGGCGTACGCTGCATGTTTCTTGGACAGCAGCTCCTTTAGGACCCCGCTGCAGTAGCGCAGCTGGGGGCCCAGTTTGCTGCGGCGCACCGGTGGTGGCAACATGGAATCTGGTAAATCCTTCTTAGGAGGCTTGATTGGTCGTCCACTAACTCCTCTCCTCCCCCCTGCTGATTTGGAGCCCATCATTACTGTCCCATGGCTCATTGCCATACCCATGCCCAACCCTATGCCTTGGCTGAGGCTGAGGCCCTGGGTCATCCCCAGGCCAGGGTTGTGATCCATCCCAAGAGACGTGAGAGTGAGTGGGGAGTCGTGCCCACCACCCATACCCAAGCTGATGCCACTGACACCCATTGTGCTCATGATGGGCATTGCAACAGTGGTTGGGGTGGTTGTATCTGCTTTCCTCTTCACACCTTTTTTCTGTGGTTGTAAAGAGCAGAAACAGAGGGCAACTTAGAAGAGGACAGTTTTATTGTTTCTGCCTGCAGTTAAATATAAAATATTACTCCTCATTACCTTAGCAGTGGGCTGTGTGGGAGGTAGGCCCGTTATGGTAGGGGCAGTCTGTTCAGTAGGAAGGATAAGGGGCAAACTCTTGGTCACAAGTGTCTGTGGGGGGGTCGAGAGGATGGAGTCAGGAGTTTCTGGGGTGGGAGGAGAGTATGCCGACTGGGAGACAGCTGGGACCTGATGAGCCGTCGTAATTCCCCCGGAGACTGGGATAGAGACGAGGATGAAAAGGTTGGTTTAGAAAACAAATGATGAAAAAATACAGATGTTTATACCTTTGCGTATGTACATTTACAGGGTTTGAATAAGTTAAATTTAAGACGTTTAAAGGCCATTATAAAGGAAATACAACTTTGACTTAAGCTCTGACATTTGAACTTATTAGGTCTCGTCACGCTTTGACTGGACTTTGGTGATGCTCCTGATGTGAATATGTAACAACATCAGGGGATGGCTTGTTACACCCACAGTTCCTTCAGTGTTTTCTTGCAGAAGGTCCACCAAGTTTCAAATGTTATTTTCAAGTGGCTTCAACCATGCATTAAATCAAATCAATTAAAGACGTGTCAAAATCTTGAGATATTTTAACGACTAAAACTCAGATTATTAAATTTTTTTTGGAACCCAGAGAAACCTGGTTTATTATAAACACAAAATGGAATAAAGACTATGTATATCTGTCCTGTTAATAGCCAGTGTTCACCTCTTCCTTTTCTGCCAGGTTTGCCTGGTTTGATCCGTGGAGGCGGAGGGGGCAGCTCCAGCTCCTCCTGCGGCATCTGAGCCACTTTTTGCAGGAACGCTTTCTCCAGAGACTGAGCCATCAGCACTATGTCATCTGTAGGCTGGGGAGAGGACATTTGAACAAATGGATTACAACCACAATAGGTACAAAGGTGAATCAGGCAGCATTTTTTGAAGTACACAAAGTCTTACCTTATTATAAATGTAGCAGTTGGTAAACATGGTGTTGAAGTCCTGCATGCATTCACTGGCACTGCGGTAGTAGTTATTCTCCAGCCTCTTCTTAATGGTTCCCATGTCCATGGGATTTTTGATGATTTTATGATAGTCCTAAAGGGAGACACACACATTGAGGTTGAGAAATGACAGCCGCTACATCCCAATGTTCATTCAATAAACAGAACTGAATCTGTGCTACAGCCTTATTCCCCCATGTAATCAACTTTCCTTAAATGTTTTATGAAAACTAGTGTTAAATTACCACAACTGAGCAGAATAATGTACAGTGAGAAGATTATAACAGTTGCTCTGGCAGCTTAGTTCAATATCTGACATAAAAAATGTCCAACCAGGATGATGCTCCATGGTTAAACTATGCCTGGTGGAAACGAGTGTGGCTGTTTATAGAAGAAAAAAAAAGGATCCCCCTTTTTGTAAAGCTTTCTTGAGATTGACACTTACAGGCAGGTTGAGTTTGACAGCGTCTACAGGTTCATGGAAGGGCCAAGCAAAGTGATGCCTCCACAAGGACTTTAGAAGAACTTTCTGTAGGAACTGAAGTTGGTTGGTCATCCTCCCCTGTCGGCTGGGGTCTTTTACTGGAGGCTGTGGGGGTCCCGTGGGGGTTAACTGGCTGATGGGAGGCATCCCGGGACTCTCAAAGCCCTCATAGAGCAGCGAGGGCTTCCGGATGCGTTTTCCAGCTGAGCCAGAACTCTGGTCCATCGCTGTAAGTCCCATCATGCCAATCTCAACCCCAACATGGGAGCTGCAGAGAGCACAGTACAATGACCAATGAGCATGAAGTATTGGACTCGTGCAGAGATATTAACTAGTATCTCAAACGAAACAATGCTGGATTCTTTACAACCCAAAATAAAATTGCTCACAAAAGTTTTGTCCTTGTGAAACGTACGCAGCTTAATAAATGCAACCAGTTACATTGTGTTTGTAGCAACTCAGAAAGACCATGGATCTGTTTATTACTGTAGTGTCCTCTCCTGATATTAATTCACACGTTACCCCAGCCAACCCCAGTTAATCCCTCTCACTTTCCAGCTCAGTCACACGCCTATAGTAAAACACCTACACATACGTAGCAGCTTGAGCTGTATTCATCCATATGTTCTAAAATAACATTACTCAGCGAGGAGTAGGTCAGCACATCAGTCTGACTTGAAGTGAACGCCTGTCAAATCAGCATTTCCAGTGCAGGAGAACTGGCATGACCATTACTTCATCCTCTATATGACTCTCACTGCACGGCCCTGGCAGTAACTCCACCCCCACTTCCCTGTAGGAGAGACTGCTGAAGGATTGTGGGTGGAGTTTAAGCTGACACACTACAGTAATGACTGGACTATTCTAGAGTTTCCCCAACACAAATGCACATACCATAAACACATGGCAGCAGCCTGAAACATATTTTACCTTCCGGCCCTCAGTGTAAAAATTGGGATAGCTTTTGCTTATACAGAACATCTGGCGCCGTCATCAACTTCAAATGTGGTTAAATATATCCCAAATCAACAGAGGCAGTCAACATCTGTTAATGCTGGTTGGCCGTGTTAAAGGTATGTGTCAAACATCTCTGCTTGGTTTCCCCTCAGAGTGGATGAAATACAAGTGATACATGAGTGCTTATAAAACACTCCAAAAAACCTAACATTTGCATGTAGTTTTAACAGCAAATGCAATACATTTAACAGCAAATACCGATACTGTGAACTTCAGGCCGTCTGGCATGCAAGAAAAAATGCCGCCTCTTCTTGATTCTGTATTTTAGGAAGGCAAACTCTAGGCACAGGTTTATATGACCATATTAAACCCACTTGGTAAATATTAAGACTACCATTGAAAAATTGGGATATATTGTTTATTGTTTGAAACACATAAATTTTAGTGTTATTTTTAACAGTTGCTCTGAACAAATGAGGGGGCAAGTAATTATACATGTTAATATTTATTACTACTGTAACAACATTCCTAACGGAAAACATAGTCTTGTCGTTGGTTAATATCCTCTGTCTCCGTTGTCAACACCTTGAACTCACCATAGGCAATCTCCGCTGGCCTACTGACACACAAAACATAACTTGTTCCAAGGGCATACAGGGGCACCCGATGTCTCTTCAGCTGGCTGCTACGTTTCCTATCAAGCACTGCATCTACATCCGTGGTCCATTTGTTGTATTATGATGTTGCTTGTCCACTTTATGATTTAGGTTAAAAAACATTATTTTGTGTACATTAAGACCCCCTTGACCTTGATGCAACTATTACTAGTCTTCAGGGCACTTGGCTGCCACTTTGATGAACTACAAGGGAAAAATGATTCATGTATGGTAGAAATGGTCTGGTATAAATGATACAACTTTGGGAAACACATTTGACAGTTAGTGCACTTTATTATAAAAAGGAAAAGTAGTTGTTTACATTAACATTAACAACACTAACAAAACGACTTTCTGTTGGCTGTAAATCTGGTTTACAAGTTGATAAGACTAAAATAAACATGAAAAACAAGGAAAATTAGAAATAATTAAGCACAATTTAGGGAACTGAAAAAGCAAAAACTAGGTTAATATTTTAAACACTGGAGCTACCTTGATTGGGTTGAGTGACATTGAGCGCTGTAACCAAGCAACCGACTGAAACACCCAACACATGGCCATAGACATTATGCAATTCTGACTCGTTAAATAAATCAATTTAACAATGACCATTTAGATCATGAAACTTAAAAAGACAACGGGCAGATAGTGTATTGATAGTGGCCCTGATCAAAGTTAGCTGCGTTGCCCATTGTGCTCAAAAGGTATGTCGCTGTGTGGGTGATCACAACAGCTCCTGACCGTCACATGGCTACAATAACAAACCGGCAAAACAAGCCGAAATGCCGGTGAGACCACGCTCCTTTGCTGCTTTCACCTTTCTCACACAACACTACCCCCGAACACACTTAAAACTGAGGGCTTGTTAATAGTCCCTAAAGGGTGACATTTACTTTTACAGTAAAAGTACAGTAGACTCGGATCTATGTAAAATAAGCAACCGTTACAGACAGGAACAATGCGCGCCTGGTCTATCAATCAGCAGCCGGGTTACAGTAACAGTAACGCTGAACAGACTCTGGAAAGCTAATGCTAGCAACACTAGCACCAACTACCAGGCAGCGGGAGAGAGCGGCCAGCGGCGGGGCGCTCCGAAGATGGCGCCGGCGTAGTGCGAAAACAGTCGCAGCTTATTACAGTCTACAACCAACGAAATACAATTTATCCCCACATATATTTACATCCCGATTTTTGCTTCTAAACATTTTAACTCGTCCTACAAAACATTCAATGTCCATTTCTCCAACCTATTAGTATTACAGCAAACACAAGCTGCACGAACAGGTATTTAGGAAAAAATCTTAAGAAATGTTTCATAATATTCCCTCCGATGGAAAGCTGAGAGTCAATTTTACCGGTATATACCTGTCATGGGTCGGGTTTAGAGCCATATCCATCAGGATGGATCCGGATTCTGTTTTAGCTAGATTCAGACCGGGATCCGTCTCTGTTCGTCAGTTTTCTCCGCTCCCCGCCACGGCAAACTCCCTTGATCTGCTTCGTTGAAATGGCGACTCTGCGACTACACCCGCTACTTTATAGACCAACCATGCGCCCTATTGGCTACACTGCCTCGTTGTGTCCACGCCCTCGGAGTTTCTATTCGCTGTCCATGGTGTCCGTTAAAGTCACCACACCCCTAGATACCGACGCTTCACTGACAATCTCCTGAGCCAACCTATTCGCAAGTTCTTACTGTCCGTCAAAGAAACAGCACAATACTATTGGCCCAGAGCATTCCGTGCTACAGAATTACTGTTTGTAACTGGCTTTTCCACATAATCCTCCACAAAACGCAAGGGCACCGAAGACACCCTTCTTCTTATCATATTACATTACGTCAACGTGTGCAAAACGACAGCGGGGATTGGTTGATATGGTTGTAACGCGGGCTTCCAGGGTAAATACCAAGAACCCTATTGGCTCTTCGACAGGGTCACGCGTATCCCCTAAGAGCCAAGAGCCTCTCCCCACGAGCTCTCTGCTTACCAGAATATCCGCATTTCTGTTTCTCAAAAAGGAGCACAGCCGCCATCTTTAAACACAATGATACTAAAAATGATGTCGTTTTTAAAGCCAACTACTACAAAAGGCGTTAAGATGATCACACTAAACGGTACATGCTTCGGCTGTTGTTCGACATGTTACGAACAAAACTGAAATAAGCAGTACTTATTTTAAACACAGAAGGCCACGATTTAGGAACAAGGCCTCTTGGGCTCACAAACAGCAAAGTAGTGCTAGAACAAAGCCCAAGCTTACAAAAGAAAGTGCAAGTATACCGGAGGAGTTGCAGTCTCGCTTTACATGAAAAAAAGACGACCAAGCCCATGAAACCAGGGTCACAAGAATCACTCATCCACTGAATGACACAGCAGTTTTCATCCCTGACCTCAGAATACATTTCTATTTAGCCAACACTGTTTTTGCACAACCACAATATCTACAGACAACTGCAAATGGACAAACACTTGCAGAAAGCGATCACAATAAAAACAATTCTAATATGAGTATGAAAATACAAACAGTGTACCTGCACTTAAGAGGCAAAATTAGAGATTAACCCAGACAATGAGAGTCATGCAGTTACAAGGACTAAGTTGAAAGTTAAGTCCCAATTTTAAAACGACCTATTCTTTCCAAATTCAACAACCACACAAAATGGTTACCTAACCTCATGCGCCCATCCCCCACACCAAGGTTACAAATTCCCTACAATGTCACTCAAATAAACGAAGTAACAACATATCCGTCGAATATTAATTATTGCAGAAAGTTTTGACAACTTCATGCTGTTAAAAACAAAATACAGACTATTCACAAGGAAAGTTAAATATCCGAAAAGAAAAAAAATAAGATAATGTAAGAATGAACGTTTGATGTAAAAACCTTGAATTAAAATACATAAAAAAAAGTCGAATAATAAATTCCACAATAATGCGCAACCTTTCTCCATATAATCTTCTTGTCTTCCACCTCGATACTTTTTAACCAACACATTTCCCTCAAACATGTCCGCCTTCTTCCCCATTCACTGCGCCGGGTGGGGGAGGGGAGTCATGTGATAAAATTAGCCCAGAGCCGACTGTTTATCAAATCCTGAACACGTGGCATCCCGTAAAAACACAACCAGATGTATCCACGGCGCGTCCTCTCCGATAAAACAAACACTTCTCTGTGTATATCGTGTGTTTTAAAAGATGTAAAAGCCTAAAATTTGGCGATAAAGTTGGCAAAACACCCGAACAAAGAACATACTTTCCGTTGGAAATGGTTCGCTCCCATTGGTCAAATCTGACCACGTGACGCAACTGCTATCGTAGTATCGATTGAGGTTTTCCCCCAAACTCTCTATAGTAATCCGTTTGTGATCGTATATTAGTCCTTACATGCGTAGTTCTAATACATCCACGTTGTAGCTTCTCAGTTTTTTCTCAAAAGACTTTTGTTTCCCAGATGAGGATTGCTGACGGTTTCAGTTGTTGTTTGCAACAAAACCAGTGCGCATGCGTCCCTGCGGTGAAACTGCATCGCCAACTATTCCCCAAAAGGAGGCTGATCACTGCTCTGAGCACTTCTGGCTTTTCCCTTTTTTCTTATGATAAATGTGGTGAGCAGCACGGAGTGTTTCCTGGGAAGTAGGTGATGTAAATAAAACTGACGAGCGTTGTTTTCGAGATTAAAACAGGATCTCAATCTATCTATTTTAACCAGATAAGTTTCATAATAAAAGACTGAAACTCTTTTTTTTTGTCTCAGGAAATGTTTTCAGGTTGATTAATTTAGAGTTTAGTGTATTGCTTTTGCATACTTGCTTCCTTGTGTCTTCATGTCATAAATCGGCAAGTTTTTAATCAAATAGCTAAGTGCACATTCTCTTTTGACTGAGTTTGAACCCTCAAGTAAAATAAAAAACTATGCACGGGCCACTGAAATATCGACAAATGTAGGCAGAATAATTCACATAAACACATGGCCAAATGTTTGGCGTGAAAAGCAAAGTGAGCTGAGCAAGTCATGATGAAAGTGGCCATCCATGGTCTGACCTGAACATCCAGGAACAGCTGTGTAGGCAGGAGAACTGGAAGAAGGGAGGAGTTGGTGGATTACATCAGAACCAGCCTCCTCTGACTCATCTCTCATACACACAAACACACCCTCCCACTCTGTCTCTGTGTTTTTCTCAGCTTCAGATGGTCACATGATGGCAACTGGTCCAGAAATCGTTGCCAAGGAAGCTTTTATTCCTCGCAACACCTCAACGTGAGTCACAGCTTCTCTGTGTTTTACTAATGAAAAAATTAACTGGACAAGCCTGCCGTCATAAACAGGATTAGTACTAATAATTAGTCAAATTAATACTTTGTGTGGGAGTTGTGTAACTGCAAATACTCTGTCTCAGTCCATTCACTTTCTCTAACTATGGAAAGTCCTTCCTCTGTAATAATAGTCCCTTTGACAACCGACACAAGCAGCAGTTTTCAGATGAGTAGTAACCCTGCATTCAAGGTTCCTGTGGACTATACTGTAGATTTGTTGTTGGCTTTTGAACACCACACTCTGAAAAACACAGCTTACAAGCATCAACTTTCAAGACACCCACAATATGCTACTCAGGGAGTATAAGAATGTTTTTTACATGGAAAAAAACATTTTCTATTCGCAAATATTTTCTTCTGTATCACAGTGTGTTATCGTTTGTTTTACTAACCCTGTATTCAAAAACATTCATGTAGTATTTTAAATGATCTAAATGTATATATGTGGATGCTTTTCTTCAGGCCTTGTAAGAGTTGAAATCTGTTTTTCAGTCGATACTCCACGAAGGAAGACATCAGATGCTTAATTATGCAGTCATGCAAAATGATTGTAAATGTGTTTCCCTACGAAAGGACACTCCATTGTCCTCTCAAAAAAAGGCACAGGAGATTTACATATGAACGGGGTTTCTCAAACAGAGAGAGGACAATCCACAAAATCGTGTTTAAAAAAAGAATATCCGCAGTTAATCGGTGTGTACATATATCAAGAGCTCGACGAGTCAATCATCAAGCATACATCGTGCAAGAGAACTAATAAAAGACATGGGATGGTCAAAGTCTTCATCTTGACATTTAAGGTGTGTGGTTTGGTTCACATCACCTCATGCAGTGAGTAACTGCTAAGAAAATATGCCACCTTAACAGCTACAGCACCAGCAGTCTTTGAGTCACACCGTGTATTTAGTTTGCAAAGAAACATTACAAAGCCAACTTATTCAATTTTGAATTAAAACTGTTTTAGGCTATAGGTGAGGTTTTGTTTGTTTTTTTTGCATATAGGGACAGTGAGATCCAGACATTTGGAGATGTATTCTGGTGCCAGGTGTGAACGGGCGTGCCTCAAGCTGACCACTTGTGATCGATCACCTCATATACATGTTAATGCCAGGTCTGAACGGGCCCAAACAGCCGGGCTCAGGCGTGAAAATCTGGCTCACCGGCCCATTGTGTCTTCTCTTGCTTCCCATTTAGCTCTCTTACAGAATGATGTGAAAAACAATCACAGAGCGAACCTAGAAAGTTAGTAACATCTAATTTGGTTTTCTTGCTAAAACTCCTTGTTTCTTAATTCTAAGGATGTGACCAAAACTGATCAATAATTCCTTTCAATTAAACATTCTCTAAAAATAAATAAGGTATGATGTAGCTGTTTTCCTTTTAGAACTAAAGTCATTAAGACATAGGGACCAACCACGCTGGATCTAGATTTAGCAGACAGTGTCAAATACTGCTTCACAGAAAAAAAGATTATCTGAAACCTTGTCCTGGTATTAAGATAGCTTTCAATGAAGGATGATCTTATGATTGGAGATTAGTCCTATCAGCATGATGAAGAGCATCTGTGCAGATGATAGATAAGGGTCTTATAAAGAATATATGAGGAACACAATTTCCATTTATAACAGAACTAAAAAGTTTCCTCGTTTGATTATATTTTTGACATGCCATCTAGCGACTCTTCAAATGTGGCAACTTGGCAAAATCCTGAAATATATTGTGTTATGTCGCCATCTGGTGGCTGACGTTAATACCCAGTTTCACGTATCACCGTTATTTCAACAGGTTTTCATACCAGCCTAAGGTTTATTGCAGAGCCTGCACACATACTGTATACTCTTTGTAAAGTCACAACCATAGCTGCAGTGGTTTAATGTTGGAGCAATTCATTCTACAAGTGTAACAGTGTGTTAATTTCCTTCTTAAAAAATAAATGCCCTTTGAACTATAAATACTATAACAATAATAATAAGTGGTTTTTGTAGAGTGCTTTTCACGGTACTCAAAAACAGCCGCAGAATATAAAACTCACAGCAGCAGTATCACCCAATAGTCAATATGTATGTAACACAATATGTAGATAAACTTACCATCAATTTACAGTATATATAACGCTTGACATCCATTCAAAAGACACTCAACATCAATCACATACAGGCCTAGTATGCACTATTCATCACACACACTTGTTTTGAATAAATGTAGATCAGTGCATTTGCGGATCTATATTCATTAAGTTCCAGGGGGAGGGGGCAGATATGGAGAAGTCTGTATCGCCCCATGTTCAATGCTTGGTCCTGAATGGTGGAGACAGGTCAGTGACGTAGGAGAAGGCCTGGTTATGGAGGACTTTGTGGGTGAGGAGAAGGATTTTGAGCTGGATGTGTTGTGGAATGTGGAGCCAGTGGAGATTCTGGAGGATGAGAGTGATGACTGGAGCAAGAGTTCTGAATATACTGAAGAATATAAAGAATGCTATTGCAGTTGATTCTCGATGTGATGAAGGTTTTCAGTAGCAGGGAACAGTGAAGCAGAAGTTGTGATCTGTTTTACTGGGGGGGAGCATGTACAGGATGAGCAGAAGAGGACTAGTCACTGAACCATGGGGGACGCCTTGGGACAGAGGAGTGGTGGAAACTCACATATAGACATATAGACGCTTGGTCTGCTTGGTCAGGGCATCACATTTTGCATAGGGCACCCTTAGAGCCTCATTTTTCTATACACAGGACTCCAAGTGATGTCTAGTCAATGCCATGGTTGAGGTTTGATTAGGTTTAGGCAGAAATTGTTTAGGGTTAAGGAAAAAAGGTCAGGGGAAGGGCACAGATTTTAGTGGTCCACCATCACCACCGCATTCACCTCCCACTGTAACGGTTTTACCAACTTAACTTCACAGGCTCATGGAGAAGGTGCAGTCATTGATGCTGATGGACTGCTGTCTTTTTGTTTTATGTGATCTGAGCCAGGAGAGAGCAGTACCAGTGATATTAATGGACGGTTTAAGACGGGATTGAAGAATGATGCGGTTGACGGTATCGAAAGCTGCAGTCGGGTTGAGAAGGATGTGTCGACCAGAGTCTGTGGAGAGAAGGAGGTCGTTGGTGACTTTGAGGAGGGCTGTTTCTGTGCTGTGTTGAGAACTGAAGCGGGATTAAAATGGTGTGTTTGAAGTTGGTTGGTGATGACACGCCCGGTATTTCTGACAGAAAAGGGAGATCGGAAGTGGGCTGGAAATCGCTCAGGGTGTCAGGTTCCAGTCCAAGTATTTTGAGGATCCAGTTTGAGGGTTTGGAGGACTGAACCTGAGCTGAAGGAAGAGTTGATGATGTTGGTGATGAGAGAGAAAATAGTTGAAAGACAGTCCTCTAGAAGACTGGCTCCTCCAACCTCAGGGCTTCCACAATAAACAATTATAGTATTATAGTAGATTAGAATAGATAGAAGTTACCAAATATATCAAGTTCAATTTTGGGTGATTTTTTAAAAATGATTATAATAATATTAAAATTCACATATCAAATATTCCAAAACAATAAATATTGTATTATATAAAAATAGTATTTTTCTATCTGCTTGTTTCAACTCTTAAAATACATGTTTCTATCAGATTCTATGTATTACATGAAATCACGTCAGATTCAACATTATGCAAATTTTAATGGGGAAACTGAATAGGAAAATAAGGATTTACTGTTGCAAAAATGTGTTTCTAATGATATCTTTGTCAATATAATATGTTTAATCAGGCTCTTGAATTTCATACTACTTTCAATCCACTAATCATTTCTTATTTCATCCCACTTGGGGGCAATCGAGAGCTACCATTCATGTGTTGCTTTCAGTTGCTTGTTCACCAGGCTGGGGATTTACAGGAAATCACATGGTTGGTTGCTTGGTGAATGTGCCTTTGATAAGCACTTGGGGTGCTGTTGCACTTCTAATCCTGCCATGACCCATGTATTTTAGATAAATGATGTCACCTTCCCCCCTTTTTACCCGAGACTTCTGAATGTGACTGTCCTAGTGTGAGGATCAACGTCTGAATCACCTTAAATCACCTGTTTATAGGACACTGAAGTGGTGTATTGGTTACAGAGTCTCAAACTGAAATGCCACTGTCTTTTTAGTCTTAGTTTTCTGTCTCTGTTGTGCAAGAGTGATGCACGATTATGTCTATTTTTAAACCTGCTCAGATTGATAGTGTCTCAAATATCTGGTGACTGCAGTCTAAAGTAAATCACAATACTATTCTGTAACCAGTATCACTGATTTCCCCATTTCCAATATGCTTTGTTCCAGTGGGTTTCGTATGCATTCATGTGGCCCCGTGGCTTTTCATACAGTTGTCACTTTCCTCCACTGCATACATGTGGTTTCCTGTGGATCTGCGGATATCACGAGCTCGCTCCTTTCAATTTACTCACGTTCATGTGCAATACTGTCCTGCTGTTCTCACTAGGTGGCAGTCAGGAGCAACGGCACCATCCTTTACTGGGACTTTCTGAGAATCCCCTAAAACTCACCAACCCATCAGGCTGGGCGCTTACAGGAAATCACATGGCTGATGATAAAAATACCAAACACAATCAACTGAGGCGCTGTTACTCTGCCTTGAAGGCTCTACTACAGCTCGGTCTTGTAGCTGACACAGGATCAGTTCACGTCCACCCAGTTTTGCTCTCTCAACACATAGGCAGAATTCAGATCAGTATTTTAGTTTGTCCTTGTTTCATTCCGCGTTCATAAGCCGGGACTTCCCTCGACTGAACATGTGGTGTCAGTGTTTGATGAAATGTTTTTATTTTATCATTAACTGAGGAAACCACACACCAACTGCGCAACGCCACATAAATGAGTAACAAACTTGTTACTTCAACTCCTTGGGGAAATTAGGGGATTCACAAAACACAGAGGGGGTTTACCTGACTATTAAACAGTATAAATGCTCTCCCTCGTTCATGCCAGCACAGTGAAGATAAAAGATTAACACCTCAAAGATTCAAGACATTTCTTTCAAATACAAAGTAATGTCAGTTGCTGTTGTCATGTGACTTACCAGAATCACTTAATTCCTCAATATCAGACTTACTCTAATTTCCCAGCTCATTTTTCAAAAATATGTCAAACAATATCAAATGAGGTGTGCAAAAGAAGCTACAGTGGTGTCATGTCTGTTGTGTGTCTTTATTACTTTTATTACTTTTGCTTTAAAGAGTAGAAGAGAAGCAAGTATTATGTTACAGTGAAGCTCATTCTTCACGCGTCTCTGCTTGTTTCAGAGACAAAAACAAACAGGATCCATGCAAATAAAACTTTCCACTGTATCTCTCATTGCGTTTGTGTGGTGTGGTCATTTTCAGACAAAAGAAACATATCACAAAAGGTTTAAGTCAAAAAACAACTTATTTCTAAAGGATGCCTTTTTCTGGTGTAGAAGAACAGACTTGAAGCAAACATTTGCAGGATAGCTGGATGATAAAAAAAAAAACAACTGTTATTATTTGTTGCTGTTGATGAATTGTGAATCAGGTGTATAAATGTTAACGTGTCAAATGTATTGAACCATGTTAAATAGCGTGTTTGACTACACACAAACAGGTTTCGTATCTAAGGTGCATCATCACCAGAATGTTTTCAGTCACATGCCGCTGGGCTGGGTCAGGGTTTGGCCGAGTCAGGCAGATACACAATACAACAGAGAAAGAAAGCGAAAGAAAAAAGAGATGGGACTTTCCAGCTCGGCAGTGTTGTGGTGCAGTAGTATGATGCATAACTGGTTTGGCAAAAACATCAAGGCAAATAAGCAGGTGTGACGTTTCAAACACACACTTATATAGTGTATATTCATGTAAACTGAAGTTTGAGACGTAATCTTTTGTTACACTGACAGATACAGTCACGCGTCCCGCATATGTTTTTAACTTTCTTCAATGCCTCAGACATTCGAACGTTCCATGCACAATGTCAGACATTTTGAGACCAGGTTTTGAAACTATTTCCCCAAGATGGCGGACACGTGTTATTTTAATTTCTACCTGATTTTGTAACCAGCAGCGCTGATGGGAAGCAGCCAAGTTTACGGATGAGTCACCGTCTGTTTTTTCACCACCACACATTTTACTAGCTCATCCAGGGTTGTTTTTTTATTTTAAAAAAGCTTGTATAAGCACTAATAGTAGACAATGTTATCTCACCAAGGAGCACACTCATTCAGCTGAGGTTCAAATAAAATATGAAGTTAGGAGCTTTTTATATAGAGCAATACAATAAAAAGTTGTGTAGAAACAAACAATTGTTGAAAATGACTTGTGTAATGTGCAGTGCTTGTATAATAGGACATAATGACAAAATACGACTTATGCATTTCTTTCCTGCAGCTTGAATCTACATATCACACCCCAGAATTACTAATAATCACTATTGTTCTGCACATGCATAAAAAATAGTAATTATTTATTGTTCTGTAGTCATTAAAATCCAGCAGAAATGAAGCCTAACTAACTTGATGCACGTGATTTTGGTAACCATTTTGTGGATGCACCGAGGGTTTGACAAAATGGCGACAACTGTTGCTGAGTTTGATCTTTGTCGATTGAGGGTGTTGGTGTTTGGAGGTAATGCTGCATGTCACTTCAGTGTGCCTCTGCCGTTTATGATGCATATCACCAGGCAACTTTCCAAAAAGCCTCACTGCCGAAAAGAAAAACAAAAGTTGTCTGTCAGGGACTTTCCTGGTCCTGTCGAACAATGAAGCCAAACCTGTACTGCATTTTAATACACACCCCCAACTGCAAACTACATTAGATAATATGTAGGCAAATTAAAAAACTAAAGGAATCAGAAGAGTAAGTAGGGTAACAAATTTACAATCATCACAAATAGCGTATTTATTGTTTTAGTCTTTTTCTTCTCATTTTATTTTACAGAACTCTGTCTTTTCACTGTGGGATTAAAACCTAAACCAGAGGCAGAGAACATTCAATTCTTCATCTGTACTTGTTTTTAAGGTTTTTTGGTTTCATAGGATAGAAGACAGATGAGAGGAAGCAGGAAACAAGAGCAGGGAGAACAACCTGCTACAAAGATCATCCAGAGCAGGAGTCGAATCAGGAGTTTACATTTTACCGCCACTGCTCTAAACCGCTCTGACCGGACCACACCTGCTTCTGCACTTTTGTTTTGGATCAGTGTTATTAGCTCTGTGTCCACGTGTTGGTATTTTATCTTTTAGATTTTTTCCCGTGCTGAACAAATGCTGAACCCTTTGTGATAATTTGAATGTCCTGAATGTTTTTGATGAAACAAACCAGTGGATTCAGATAATGTTTGACTGACATTCTGGCATGATACTGTTAATCAGTTTTATTCTGGATGAACCTTTGGCCTTTCTGACCGTAAATGAAGGTTTATGGTTCCAGATGCCTGTTGTTATGTCTGACTTTTATTCATTTTTACCAAATACAAAGACGTGAAATGGAAACTTGGACATTGTGGAGATTTATTCAACAAAATCACTCATTCAATTCATTTATTTACAGTTACACCAGATGTTGTCAAAAGTCAGGAAAAATAAATACAAATTTCAGAGTTGTGAAGGTACTTTTTAGTCCACATATTTTAAAATAATGTAAATATTCTAAAAAAAAAAAAAAAAAAGATCTAGTGGCGATTCAAACCAATCTGAATTTAATATATGTACATTAACGCCACCTCACACGTTTTTTTAGGTTAGTTGTTGTCGGTCATTCTTTAAAGCACACACAGAATACAGATATATACAGAATAGTCCATCATACAGAACCCTCCTTTCACAGTATATAATGTATTTTCACTCAGGTGAGTTTCCCTCGCTGCCGGGCTTCGCTCTCAGTTTGTAGTACGTCCCCTTCATGTCCATCAGTTCCTGGTGAGTCCCTTGCGCCTCAACTCTGCCGTTACCGATCACAACAATCTGATCTGCCTTCTCGATCGTCTTCAGCCTGTGAGCGATCACCAGCAGGGTCTGGTTGTGACAGTTCGCCAGGGCCTGTTGAACCTGTAGAGTCAATGACAGAAATGTTGTTCGAGCTCTGGTGTCAGTGAAGCGTCTCCCTTTTTGAAATCTATAATATGTCACAGGAAACTGTTTTTATTGTTGTTGTATAAAACAAGATAAACAAAATCAAGCCTTGCATATTTTCTCAAAATACTGAGCTTTAAGTTAATTTAGAACATTTTACAGGAAGTGAAACACATTCAGTCAGTACAAAGAGCATGCATATAAATCATGTTATTATGGGATGGATTATACTTAAAATATGTAAAATAGTGTTGGTCTGTTCATGACACTATCTCACATGTAGATCTATTTTATTATTTTATTATTTACTTATGATACCCATTAGTTATTACCGCAGTAACAACTATTCTTCGTGGGAAAGTGCACTATACAACATGCAAAGTATTGGTTTCTGTCAATTCACCACCCTGTTTGCACCTTTTTACAACTGTTCCTAAATATCTATAAATATTTTTAAATATCTAAAATACTGACTTTTAGTTTTAGTCTGCAGTGACGTCCACTGATGAGTCTTATGGCGAAGGATTGGGGACAATGTTCCTTCATTTGTTTACCAGTAGAAGTAGATTTTTAAAGGCTGGTGTAATAATGATTGCTTGGAGCAAGAAAAAGCTGATAACCGATTAATCGGTTTTGACACTGAAAACGTATCACGCAAGTCTGAAATGATCTTTTCATCTTAATTAGAAACCAGATAACTGTCAAACTGAACATCTAAGTCAAGGTAATAAATACCTAAAAGAATAAATCTGAATCATTTGACATCAAACTCAAAGTAACTGATCAATAAATACAGAACTGAACATCAAACTAACTGTAAAAAATCTAGGTGGGAGTGATTTTATCTTTGAGCTACTAGTTCCCCTCAAATGTCAGAATTTCCAGTTTTGAAGCCTAATATTAACCATCGGCCACTTATTGGCACAAACATCTGCCAATACCAATAGCTTGTAACATGTCCTGTATTCTATTGCTTTTAAGGTTTCATTAGATTTTACCAACGCTAATAATTTGTGTCTGAAACACAAATCTACAACACATGACCCTGAGGGCATATTGCATCAGACGTTACCTTATTTTCACTTTCAGTGTCCAGAGCGCTGGTTATTTCATCCAGAATGAGGACCTGTGGTTGTCTGACCAGGGCTCGAGCAATGGCAATCTGCTGCCTCTCACTCTTGGATAATTGGCCGCCTCCTTCACCCACCTCTGAAAAGTGGGCAATAGCATAAGGTGTAATATTTAACCAACCCAATACAGAGAGATATAAAACATTGACAAGTGAAAGACTAACGCTCAGTAAACCCCACTACCTGAATAATCTATAGGCTCTTATTGAGAAGTTACAATCAACAAGTAAACTACTTTCTATGCAGATATTCGGCCATGAAAAACAGTTTGAGGGGCAGTTACAGCGGTTCACCTGTGTCGTAGCCTTTCTCCAGCTGCTTGATGAAGTCATGGGCGTTGGCTTTGCGCGCTGCTTCCTGGATCTCACCCAATGAGCAGCCAGGAAGCCCATAAGCAATGTTGTCTTTGATGGAACCAGAAAAGAGCACAGGCTCCTGGCTCACCACTGCTATCTGTTAAACACACCCGTATTTACCTCATTAAACACATAACACATGTAGCCAGGAGCAGTAATATAGAAGAGTGAGGATACGATACAATGTGATGAGAATCTTTGTGCATTTGACTCATTGACAGGTGACCAGTGAAGATGCACACCTCTACTTTTTTTAAAAACTTTGTTCTGTCCCAAAAAAGACCTCTCAGTCATCGTTACCCAACAAATGATGTTTGTCCTCAGAAAAAGCCCTTAATTATCAAATACCTTCTTGTGGAGGTATCGGTGCTCATAGGATTTCAGCGGCTCATTGTCCAATAGGATTTCTCCGCTCTGAGGTTCGTAGAATCGCTGCAGCAGACTCACACAGGTGCTCTTTCCTCCACCAGATGGACCAACCAGGGCCGTCATCTGACCTGGCTTCAGCTCCAACGAAAAGTCCTGAAGCAGGTTAACAATTATTATGGTTTTAATAGACAGTAAAGCTGCAATGTTTGAGTTTAAACATTTTGTGAATGAAAAGACAGACAGCGGTGATGAAAAGGCTCATAAATAAAATCTGAATTTAGAAGTGCTTCTGCAATGGTTCTATTTTTACATCATTAATTGTCTAAATTCTAATCATATTCATTATAACCGATCTCTCCATTGTCCACGTGCTGTTCAAACCTCACCTGCAGCACTGTTTTGTTGGAGTATGAAGGGTAGGCAAAGTTGAGTCGGTGGAAGTTGATGTGTCCTTTCAGCTGATCCGGTGCAAAGTTTCCCTCTGTGGCGACCTCAGGTTTTCGGTCCAGATACTCAAAAACTTTCCCAGCAGACCCCACAGAGTTCAGCATGTCCCCGAAGATGTAGGTAAGTGTCTAGAAGACAGAGATCATATGACTTGTAGTGTGTTAAATACAGAAAAAGAATTATATAAACAAGACACTCTCTGTTTTTAACAGTAGAACTGGCAACATACAGTATGTCTGGTTTGATAAGTCTAATAGCTGTGAGCCGACCAGCGCTCTAAAGCGACCTGGCACTGATCTCCTTGTGCAATGATCAGTTTGAGGTGATGAAACTTCCTTTTCTGCCTTTACTCAAAACAACTTTAGGCGTATTTATGTATTTTAATTACAGATAAAATGTCCATCCATTTAGATTACACAGTTTTAACATAAACACACTTCATTTGATGCACATTTGTCAGTTAAACATACACTAAACGGGTAAGAACCTGGTTTATATAAATGGATATTATTTACTAATGACAAGTTATTGATGATAACTTGGTTGTGTATGTGTGCACATAAACCAAGCATCAAAATAGATTAGGTTTATTAGTACTAAATCTCTTTCTTACTTCCTTTATTTATGTTTGACTAAATGAGGCAAGAAAATATGTATCACATTGTGTTTATTAGTTAATTTATGTTCAAATGTAACCAACATGGATGGAAATGTGTTAAATACATAAATCTTAAATATTAAGGCTTTAATATTTTTTGAGTGTGCATAATAATTTTCTGTTACTCTTCAACAATCGGTACGACACACATTTATTTTTATTCATTATTTATGAATATGAGTGTAGTAGACATATGATGAATGCGCAGAGATCGACTGTTTTTTAACTTGTGGTACCTTATGAATGAATGTGTAGAGGAGGTTGTGTTTTCAACTTGTGGCAACTTTCAACTATACAGTGACAATAAAGGCACTCTATTCTATTTACTGAGCTTCCAATTCTTTCACTTTAAGTAACTTGCAACTACCAGTCATTACAAGCAACAACTCAGAAACCAGAATATAGACTGAACATTGGTGTTACCCTGATGTTTTCTCCAAGGTTTGACTGGTAGAGGATGAAAGAAACCAGGTTACCAGTGGTCATCTGTCCCCTCTGGATAAACAGTCGGCCATAGTACAACATCAAGACCTGCATGCCCAGCCCTGTAAACTACAGATACACAAACAGGAACAAATACTGTTAAATAAAGATATATGCAAATATAGCCTCACCTTCCCCGATCTCAAAAAGACAAATTGGTTAAAAAAAGTACAAACTCCTCACCCTTCGTGCGAGCAGGTAAACAGCTGAGACAATGTTACGGCGGGTCTTGAGGTTGTGTGTGTCCATCAAGCGGTTGTCATAGCGACGGGCCTCATATTTTTCAGTGTTAAAGCTTCGTACCAAGTGAATACCAGAAACAACTTCATTTGCTGCTTCATTTGCATGAGCCATCGAGTCCTGCAATGCCAGGGACAATCTCTGAGGAAACAATGAAAAAGTGAGAGAGTAGGAGGATTTTTTTTCACTTCAGTATTTCAATTAAATTGAATAAACATGTGACGGGATTAATAAAATCTGTTTTATTGTATTGTATTGTTAAACTTAACTTAAACTTAACATAATGGTGTCTGACTTGTTCATCTTTTGATTAAATGTGTTTAAAAAGTAAATGTATTGATTCAAGTGAAAAATAATTTGTTGGTAGTAGCTTTGTCAGCTGCCTTATTGACATCCCCTTACCTGATAGTGTGTGTCGTAAATATTCTGTATGAGACCAGTGATGGGTGTCTCCATCAACATAAGGAATGTGAGCTTCCAGGAGAGAGTCATCATCAGGGAGATCATTCCTACTGTTTTGATGAATGTCCTCAGCAGCACGTTGACATTCAGACACACTGTTCTTGCCATCAGGTTGGTGTCTCTAGACAACCTGGATGTGATTTCACCTTCACAGAGAATGAGGAGAAAATAGTTTCTGTCCTTATTGTACTGTCTCTGTTCTCTTACATATATTCTATCACTTATAATGGAATGAGAAATTATTCATTCAGGTTAGATGTGTGTTTAGTTATAAGACCCTTACCTGTCTTTATGGTCTCAAAGAATCCAATCTCCTGTTTGGTCAAAGCCCCAAACAGCATGACTTTCATTCTGCATGTGTATGAAGCGACGGCACACATTAAAAGGCCCCCTCTGCAGCCGGCACTGGCAGAGCTGATAGGTCAACAAATCAAAGAGGAAGTCAGACGAGGTAAACTGCAAACACACGTTGGCGGCTTAATGTGGAATTTAAACACTGTAACATACCTGCCCAGAGAGAACAGGCCCATGAAGAGGAGAGCAACGAAGAATTCATTTGACTGGTACTGACCCCTAAGGATGTCAATGACTCTCCCAGTGTAGAAAGGAATGAACATCTCACCTGAGGAGACACACAGAGTAAGCATCAGACATGTCTGAACTACAGTCATACATGTATCAGTCAAAATAAACCAACATTATATATATATATATATATATAAATAAACAAAGTGTAATTCATTGCATTACCGTTTTATTATTGAAATATTTTGTAGTTGTGCCTTTTTCTGACTTTTCATTTATTTCATCAGTAAATTGACCAATAAGTTTGTTTTTAAAGTCAACTATCTATCGGCATACTCTGCTCCATGCTTCTTAGCTTGACCACCTTTTTATAGAGGAAGAAATCATCATCACGCATCAATACTCACAGAGAACAGCCAGAGACAGGAACGTAAACCCTCCGAACAGCAGTGGATACTCGGGTTTGAACAACCGGAGGACTCTCACAAACAGCACTCGAGCTTTTTGCTTGTTCTTTTTACCGGCACCTGCTTCATCGGTGTCCGGGATGCTGAGTTCCCAAAACAGAGCAGCTGCCACCGACGCGCCGGTGCACATCAGCCAGCACCACACATCCACCGAGAAGCCACATTCGCTCTCCTCACTGTAGAGCACTTTGGTCCCGGTCTCAAACACCGCGGGGAGCAGGCTGTGCGTCACAGTGAACCGAATCAGAGCCGGTGTGAGGTCTCCGAGGGTAAACAGCGTCGAAGCAGTGAGCGCCAAGCCCCGGAGAGCCGCAGTCAACCAGAGACGCGCAAAATACCCAAAGACGCTGTGAGTCACCGCAGATCCCGATGCGTAAAATACAAAGAGGTCGACGCAAACTGCTAAGGTTAAAGCAGCGGTTTTACGGCTTATTGATGCTGAAGTTCCTGCCATTTTTCCACTATCACCAGTCCTCGAATGACCGGCTCTGCTGCGGGGACTGTTTTACTTTTTGTCTACTTTCAGTTTCATTTTCTGGCAGCTTCAGGGTTTTCCCTTAAATACAGCTGGGCTACAGGACTACAACTTAATATGAATAATTAAGAAAATAAATACATAAAACTGTCTTGGGTTGAACTATCTGGGATGTGGGATAACTGGACGCACTAAGTCCGACATAATGAGCTATTTTATTTATTATAATTACCAAAAACTCCGAACTACAGTCATTTTGTGTAGAGGTTACGATCACAGTAACGGTAAATTAACATGTATTTTTCCTCTCAGGGCTACTGCCATTAGGAGACAGTGACAGAAAAACAGGTCCTTCTGCATTATTCATAAAGGGACTTTTATTTTGAAAAACCGTTACTCGTGGACAGGCGTGTTTTTTTTCTACAGCTCTGTGTCTTTTTTACTTCCAGACTATGAATATGAAGCATGAGCTCATACAATCACTGACTCTTTTGCAAACACCACAGAGGCTTTAACGAGGTCTCTGACTCATTTGATCAGTGTTTTCATCAGTTATGGTCTAAACGTGTTTTAGGCCTATTCTGCTCCTCAATCAGTTTCAGTATTCCTAAAATCAATCAATAAATATTTGAAAGCAGTACAGAAAACCCGAGAGCCTTACTGTGTGATATTCCATTAGATTTTATGTGTTTTCCTTTACATTAAGACATTTCCACTTTAAACTGATGCAGAAAAGGCACAAATTAGTGTATAAAAGTGCATGACATTAAGTGGTTGATGCTCAACATTTCCTCCAAAGGGAGGAATAGTTAACAGTAATAAATAACACTTTTAAATAGAACAAAAAAGAAGCTTAGGATAGATGAATTTTATTGATTGATCGGCCAAGGAAACATTTGTGACACAAAGAAGGCCAATTGTTAGTTTTAGTCCCATTATGTAGCTCAATTACAGTGAATATTTGAAATGTTATAAAATGTGATCTGCTGAGTCTTTTGTGCTCTGGGTTGATCAGCTTTAAAATAACTCAATAACACAAACAGATGTTACATTTGAGACAGCTTTAAGAATTATAGTTTGGGATAATACAGTATAAAAGTATGCTGATCACTGATCAAAAAAAGTAGGCAAATCATTTCCCAGAATGACTTTCTCCTCTGTGCTGTGTTCATCTATGGTGACAATGTAGGCCACACCCCCACTGGAGCCATCACGGTTCATTGCCAGAGACAGCGCTAAAAGAGACGGAAAGTAAAAGAACAGCTGAGACAGGTGAAGAGATTTTACACTGAACAAATATTAAGTACAGAATGAAAAAATAAAATCCCCTAATAAGAGAGATCATGATTCAGCACCAAAAGCTTCAACTGCCCAGTTTCCCTTTTAATCAATAACATTAAAAAAAATCTGCTTTTTGTATAGAAATAAACTTACTGTTGACAACAAACTGCTGGCACTCCTCTTTGTTCATGCCTTTGCGATACTCAGCATCAACAAACCCATAAACATATGAACTTCCAGAACCACCAACGGCAAAAGGCTGTCTAGTCAGGAGACCATTTAGGGTTGCAAACACCTGAGATGTCAAAAGGACAAGAGGGAAACAAGACAGATTACAATGTCGTTCTTTACAGAAATATAAACCTTAAACTGTGTTGGCAAGGTAAGGTATTTATGATCTTGGATGACTGCAGCATTAGCTACTCCTCTATAATCACAATGACACCTCAGCTGAAGTTGTGGAAGAGATTATTTTTAACATTTCATTTAAAACTCGACTCTCTACATCCAAACTGAAGCCATGACATGTGATTACTGACCTGCCCTCCTTCTCTTCTGTCCCAGCCGGCCACAATGAGATGCGCTGACAGCTCCTCCTTGTACTTATATGAGATGTTTCTCACCAGAGTGGCAGCGGAGCAAACCTGGGGGTCTTCATCGATCTCAATACTGACACAAGAAGACATAACATTATATACTGGTAAAAACAGCATGCTGTATATATAAAGTATATACATGGCATGTTTAATGGCTCAAAATGTTTGTAATGGAGACTTTGGAAACCCTCCTGGACCTTGAAAGAATAACTTTTACAAGAGGAAGTTAGAAGTGTTAGACTGATATTCTGTAGGTCAGTATAGAGTAAAATAGATTGAGTTGCAATCAAGAACCTTCTCTGTTAGAGGACGAATATGTCCCTTATATAATAGTAAATGAGAGCAACTATTACTATCTCTCAGTCTACTTTTAATGTGTATTTACCTGTGAACATCTAGCTGGTAGTTGACTATCTCTGCAATGGTCTGAGCATCTGCAGCAGAGCCGGACAGAGCACAGTAGATCTTGTCATGGAGGGGAGACAGCTTGTTCATCACTCTGTTCACCACAGACGCCCTGAATGGAGGAGAGAGATCATGATGCAGAGGTGGAAAGGAATAGAACAGAATATGAGATCTAAAGGGGAAAGATGGAGAAGCCTGAGAACCACTACTGCCTCAGCAGTGACAGTATAAACGAAGTGGGCAGTGTGTGTAAACGCAACATGCATGATGTAGCTACGCACTAACTTACCCTGCTGATACTCGGGAGTCAGACCCCAGCACAACCCCTCCATTGTATTCTATGGCAATGATGGTTGTCTGGAAACAAAGGGAAAAAACAGTTGTATATAAATATTCGATCCACACACGTACCTCCCAATTACGCATGTGCACATTTACTGTCCATCACATCTCTTCAATATATAAATGTGTACTTACACCAGTTTTAACCTCCTCTGACAACCACTCCGGTCCGGTTTCTTCCAACATGTTGGTGTATGCACTGCAGAAACACTCACGATGACAACAACGACCGATCTGGCTGCTGAGGAAGGAAAGGCGACGCCAAACCTAAACCGAACACTTCAGTCGAGTCGAGCAGGTTTCATATAATTCTCTTGTTTTCGGAAACTCCTTCAACTACGTTTAAACTTGTTTTAAAGTTTTTTGGATTTACCAAATCTACAATCGTGTATCAGACGCACTCCACCTTTTCTTTAAACCGAAATTGAAAGTTAAATAGTCCCTGCTCTGCAAACTGTGGAGTTGCGCTGCAATATGCGCACATTTCAGCTCAGTGAGGAATTGGATAATGTACGTGTACTACAGACTGTGATGAGTTAACTGTTGAATAATAAGGACCAGAAAAGCACTTAACAGCCTTGAAACACAAATACAAGACATGCGGAATCAATGACTTCGTAAACCCAATGTTTACGTTTGTTCTTTTTTTCTTTTTCCACAAATTTATTGTGATTCTAACTTAACTGTCTCCTGTCCTTTATTTATAGTCTTATACAAATGTGATTTAGGCTATAGTATTTATTAGATGATGATTAATAATGCTAATGAAAGCAGTAGTAGTAGTAGTAGTAGTAGTAGTATAATGGCACCATATAATGCAAAATAAATGTATTTTGTTACAGTAATATCTGATAATAGTAATTTCTATAAATGAATGAATGAATAAAACCCTACATCACTTAAGATACTTCAAATCCCAGAACTCAAATTAAGAAATACAAGAGGAAAAACAAGATGGTTTTGTAAAATATTTATTTTTTCTATATAACCAGTGTGTATCGTTTGTTTTTAATCCAGGCCTTCACAGACACATCATTTCCGGTAAAATATGTGGTTCATTGTGGCTCCAAAACGTCCCAGTTCACCACCCCCCCCCCCCTCCTCCATGCAGTGACATCAAACTCTCATTGGTGGCTTGAAGGCAGTCACTCATCGTGGAACTTGGGCAGCTTGTCACCAGGAACAACCACATGCTCCACCCCTGCTTCCGTGATCACCACCAGGTGAGCCACGCCCCCACTGACGTTGTCTCTGCCCATGGCCAGAGCAAGAGCTGTGAGCGCAGGAAGAGGAAGCAACGGGAGAGCACATGAGGAAGGACGGCAGACAGAAGAAATATGTCAAGTTCAACATGCACAGGAGTAATACGAACATTTCCACAACTCCTAACCGAAACTATCAAGCCACCGGAACAAAAGTGGTCCTCTAATTCACTCTTTCCTTTTGTGCAAACAGAAGGCTTTATATCAAAGAGGAAGGCTACATGCAACAAGAATCCTCATATTCTACAGTAATGAGTTTCATATTCACATTTTCATGCAGTTCCTCCAAAATCACTCTCACAAGCATAAACTGACTGACCAACCAAATGCAATCTGATTTGAGTTTTGGTGCAAAAGTAAAATAATACGACAATACCATTGGTGGCAAACTGTAGGCATTCTTCTCTGCTCATGTGTGGTTTGTATTTAGCATCAACATAGCCGTAGATGTAAGTGCTGCCCGAACCTCCGATGGTAACGGGTTGACTGATTAACATCCCACCGAGAGACACAACATAAACCTGGAGAAAGACAGAGACTTATAGCCATCATGTGCATCATTATTTTTACACCAGTGACTTATATTTCTGTCATTTTGAGTGCTACTCACCTGTGGTCCTTTTTTCCTGTCCCAGCCTGCTGTGATGAAGCCGGCCTGCAGCTCCTCTTTGTTTTTGTAACACAGTTCTTTCAACACTGACGCTGCTGCTATAACTTGCGGAGGGGTTTCCATCTGGACGCTATGGGTCACAAAAGATCAGGGAGTGAGATTTTAAAAGACACTTTTAATGTATTTTGCATCTTGTATCGTCAAATTATGTATGTGAAGAAGCAAAGTTACACGTGTGCTTATGTGTGTTAGACAGTCAGATCACATACAGCGCGTACGTTAGTTTTCATTCATGAAACTCTGCATATTGGCGACTTCCTAAAAGTCACTGAGGAATAAAAGCCTTGAGGGCACTCAGGTTAAAAGCGCTGTATGTGGACGACAACATGTCTGGTTCAACCCTGATTTCATGTATCTCATGATTTTATGTCTAGTTTCATGTCTCTCATTTCATTTTCCAGATCATATTATCTAAAAAGGTCAAAAATCTAAAGGAAATTTGTGGAAAATATGGCAAAGATATTAATCCCGTGTGAAAGTGGTATCTCTGTGCAAACGTGCACATACTGTATTTCATGTGTGCATACTCATGTAATATGTAAAATAGTATTCATGTGTGGCACCTGTGGAAGGACAGGTGAAATTTAGCAGCCTTGATGACGGCCTGAGCATCAGCGAGAGACCCAGCCATGCAGCAGAAGATCCGGTCGTGAACCTGAATCACCTTGTTGATGGTCTTTGAGGACACAAATTCCCTAAAGAAGGAGAGAAAAGGAGGATCAACAAAGTCATTATGCATTTTAGTTAATCTCAAGTTGTGTTATAAAATGTGTCTACATGGACCACTTGAAAGCATTTTACTCCTTTAGTTTCCCAGTCATAGGTCATTTCTGTCTCCCACCAGATGGATTTTTCTTATGTGTTAATGGCTGTTGTTGTGATTCTCCAGACTATCCAGAGTAACAGCCAGTTCAGATGTACAGCTTCTCTAAGTTCTAAGTTACCACACACACAATTCCATCCTAATGAGCTTAGAAATGCCTTCAAATCAATAGTGTCTAATTTAGCCTTAGGAACGGACCTGTTCATTCAGGCTGCTATTTCGGATTTTTGGATGGCATTTAAAAAGTACCAGATCTATCAGATCTACAATTAGATCTACGTTACAATAACATCACTCATGCTTAAATCCCAGCGGGTTTGGAAACAATCTACAATGTTATGGAGAAACTCTTAGTCTTTTGAGCTGAACACACTGTGGTGTTTACACATTACACGTAACTTGAATTTGTGGATAACAGTTCCCAAAAACTGGAGGTGAAGTATATTGCCACAGCATCCTCACCCTCCAACAGAAGCCCTGGAATCTGAACCAATCACGACCCCTCCATCAAAGGTGGCAGCCAGGATGGTGGTCTGGGTCAAACAAAGGAGGAGACAGAGGTCATTAGTGAGGTTTAGTAAAGTAGTAATGTTTATTCAAATATCACACACATAGTAGAGGATAATACAGCATCACACTCTACTCTTTCACGCAGACTGAACACGGCGATGGATTCTGGGATATGGAGTTCCGTGGGGGACTGTAGCTATTCACTGAAAATGCAAGTGTAGAAAGTCGAAACCCCCTGAATATAGGCGTTCGAGCCAGGTTATATAATTTTACCCACACCAAAACAAGTAGCTCGTTCAGTCGATGCAGTTTCTGGTTTGTTTTAAGTTACTATGGAAGTACAGCATCACCTGTCCATTCGCGAAATCTGTGAGCCATCATTTTACGCGTATAAAGCCCTAATGCTGCATCAGTAGAAAAAACAGCCGATAACAGTGACTCGGTTCGGGTTTACTCACCCCTGTGCTGACTCCTTTGACTCGTGAGTCCAAACAACGTTTCTCCATTTTCACGCCGAAATCGAAAGAGAAGAGGGAGAGGTGACGCTCTGAACAGCGACCTCAGGCGCACCGAGACGCGCAGAGAAGCCGCAGACCGGTCCAGTATGGCGCTATCAAATGTCTTCCAAGTTCCTGCTGCTGGGTTTAATTTCGACAACGCGGCAAGGTATGGGCTTCTTTTTATGTCCCTAAAAGCGAACTGTGACAATAGTGCCAAATATGAAATGAAATTGTAGGTTTTTACTTTCATCGGGATCAAAAGTGAAAGTAACTTTTTCCTGCTTGTTAGCTGAATCAGAAAACAATAACGTGATGATATGTTGGCGTTTAATATAACTATAATATAAAGCATTTATCAATAGTTACGAGGCTACACCTGCGACCCCCCCCTTTCACAACCTTCTCTCTCTCTCCATAGAAACGCTGCATTAGAAGGTCTTTTTGAAGAAGGAAAGACGCCTAAACCTCTGAAAACAGGCACCACAATAGCAGGAGTGGTGTTTAAGGTAAGTACAAAGATGTTTGCACTGACCATAAACTATAAGCCGCTGTTTTTGACCTGTTCTTCCCATTTATTCTAATAATGTAGCTATATAAACAAAAGAGCTACAGAGACATAAAACTTTCAATAAATTTAAAGGAATGTTTTGTTGTTGGTGATGATGATGCTGCTTGTGGATGAGTGGTAACTCCTGATTTCACTGCATACAAGGCCTGACCTGCACAGGACATGAGTTCCAGTGTCAGAAAATCAAATCCAGTAGACAAACATTATGAAAACATCTCATAAATGTCACATTGAGGCGTCACTCGGCACATCAACAAGTAAAGCTTTTATTTAAGTGTGTTCTTGCAGCTCCATCATCATAATGTATAACAATATACAACTTTAAATATACAATACAGTGAATGTCCTTGCTCAACAGCATGTGTAGTTCTACCATACGTGTAATTTAAATAACGAACCACCTTTTTGTCTGTGTGGGTGCAGGATGGGGTGGTGCTGGGAGCAGACACAAGAGCAACCTCCAGTGAAGTGGTGGCTGACAAGATGTGCGCCAAGATCCACTATATTGCTCCAAATATATAGTAAGACTCGTGAAACCAAGAGACAATAAATCCACCTTCAAAGCAGTGACTGTAATCCTTTCAGAATGTTCAGTGTTGAGTTACATATGTCATTTTCTTTTCTGGTCTGTTTTCTACACACTGCCACCTCTACATCAAGCGATTTTCTACCCAAAATGTTCTACACTGACCCTGTAATAAGCATTTTGCAGTTTGCAACAAAGAACCAATAATGGGAAACAAAACAATTCCTCAGCGTGTTCTTGTTCACGATGTTGAATTTAACACAGCTGACTCAAGAAAAAAAGCCGTCATTCTACTTCTCCATCTTTCTATTCCCTAGAATATTTCCCTCACTGGCCTTTTCCTCTTTGCTCTTTCTCTCTCCCAGTTGTTGTGGAGCAGGAACAGCAGCAGATACAGAGAAGACCACAGATCTTCTATCCTCCAACCTCACCATCTTCTCTTTGAACAGCGGGAGGAACCCTCGCATGGTCATGGCTGTCAACATTCTGCAGGACATGCTCTACAGGTTTGCGTTGCACACATCCACCTGTCTGTGAATAAGTACCACTTTAGGTAATATTAATTAAAGATATTAAAACATAAATCATATTCTGTAAACTCTCAGTTCATTACGGACATTGTGCTGTTTTGACCTGTATTGCCCTCAGGTATCATGGAAATATTGGAGCCAATCTTATCCTGGGAGGAGTGGACTGCACTGGAAACCACCTGTACACAGTGGGACCGTGGGGGAGTGTAAACAAAGTGCCCTACCTTGCAATGGGTATGTCACAAAACACTGTTTCTATGAAAAATACATCATTCACATATTACACCTGTATTCATTTATTCCTGTCATCATCTGGTTATTATAACACAGGCTGTTCTTCATGTAAATACAGTTGAACATGCTGTTTTGTGTATAACAGAGCTTTTTGTAAACAAAGTGTTTGCAGCAGCAAATGTAGATGTTTATACCGTCTAGACTGATTATTAGAAAAACAGACATACACATACATGACAATATCACATATTACATAGTCATTCTATATGTTATCTATGTAAATGTAATGTAAATTATAAAGGTAGCTGTGTTTTTTATTCACTGTGTGAAACAGCGGACTTTGTTTTCATGCAGGATCTGGTGATCTGGCTGCTCTTGGGATTCTAGAGGACAGATTCAAACATGACCTGCAGGTACATCACCTGAGCAGCTGGTGTTGGCTGTTGTGACAATGACTGATACACACGATTATTCAGATGTGATCGTAAAGTTATTAATCTTACCTTTGTACCTACCTCTGTTTGTTTCCCTCTACATCACTCTTCATCATTTGCCTGAACTCCCTCAGCTGGAGGAGGCGAAGGAGCTGGTGCGTTCTGCTATCCACGCTGGCATCATGAGTGACCTCGGCTCAGGCAACAACATCGACATCTGTGTTATCACCAGACAAGGAGTTGACTACATCAGACCATACCGGGAGTCAGAGTACAAAGACACCAGGTAAGAAAATATAGGTGTTTTATTCAGACAAGATCTCCTCCCTGAACAGATTTTAAAACAGGACATTCCTTTAGCCCCTGAAAAGCATCTCATAATAGCCATGATCAGTGTCAGGTGGCATCACAAACCATCACCACCACCACCATTTTAAACAAATGTATGTGTTAGGACTTAAGTAATCAAGTAAGTTACATTATGTTGATAAAGTCAGTAAAGTTGTTTAATTATTTATTACATTTTTAACAGGGTTAGTAATCTGTAACCCTCTACAAAAGTAACCTCTTTGTAGCATCTCCTCTACAGTGACACTGTCATCAATCAATAAGTGGTTTCTCTTTCTCTTAGGAAAATTAAATATAAATATCGTCCAGGCACGACCCCGGTTCTGACACAGAAAGTCGTCCCCTTAAAGCTGGAGGTTGTGCAGGAGACTGTGCAGCAGATGGATACAGCTTGAACCATGACAGTCACACCAGCACTAAGAGGAACTGATACAAAACTTTGATATCTTACATATTTTCATTGTTATTATGGTTTCTTCTCTGCTGCTATGCTTCTCTGTGATTTTTTTTCATTGAATAAACTTTTGCTTACAGACCGTGGTGATCTATGTGGCCTTATTGTCTTAGTGTTTGTTGTCTATTTACTGAGTGAAGAACGTCTATATTTAATAAAATGTCTGTCCACAATTCAGAAATGTTACGGTACTCTGACGATGAAAGAATGGATTGGTTGTTTAAGTTAAATCTAAACCCATGCGGCCGCCTTTGTTTCTAAAGCTTGGAAAACACGTCAAGAGAGTCTGTCTGTTATCATTTGTCATTTATGTTGGTACTTGGGTTTAGGTTTCTTTTGATGATGTATAGTGTCTTGTAGCCTAGCTCTTTATGGGTTGAGCATGTTATGTGCATGACACAATGATACACCAATCAATCAATCAATCCATCCATCCATCTAACAAGAGAGGGTCTTGTTAGGTATATTGTAAGTATGAAATATGAATTAACAGTTACATTTAATCCATAATGACCTCCCAAAACCTAGTTTCATACAAGTTTCAGACAGAAAAAATAAAACATCATAAACCAAACAGACATTCAGACGAATGATATCATGTATGTTCTTGTGAAAAGCTAATCATTGTACAAAACCTGTCCAAAACCTGAATACTGTATTTTCACTTAGTGACTGATGATGAGGAAGGACATGAAGCTCTCTGATTGGCTCCTGCCGTTGAACCTGTTTTTCCACTGTGAATAAAACAAACTTTTATGGATGGACTGGATTTAACACAGGAAAAACAACTTGGGCTCGCAGTATATATTTTTAATAGCTATGCATTACTTTGCTGTCGCTGACAAATACTGCGCGGTATCTTGAGAAAAGGCTCCACAAAAGTTGTCCTTAAAATCCCTTTCACTTTCGAATTCTTTGTCGTAAACCGGGCGAAATTTATCCTCGACGCGTTGTCGATCGTATTTTCAGACTTTTTACGAAAACGTGAAGCCCACAGGCTGTAGAATCTTTTCAAAATATAGCTCATCCATTTGAATAAATGATGGCTCTCTTTGATGTAAGTGGTCTGAAGTCTGGTTCTGAGCTCCGTGGCAGACAGACGCATCTCGCTGACCGAACCAACCACTTCAGTTTTTCAGCCAGAACTCAGGAATTTGCTGTACCCGTGGGTGTAGACGTGAGTATTGTTTCACCAGGTTTGATAATAATTGAATTTACTGAGTCTTATTCCGCCTCAAGCGTCAGGCGCGGTGTGGATATCAGGTTATTTAACGCGTCATTTCTTTTGCTTGTGTGTGTGTTTCGATTTAAGGAAGTCACATCAGGCATCTATTGAACGAGTTATTATATAAATATTAGGCGATTCAACTCTCGTGTTCTTCCAAACTGACACTTACCGTGCCATATCGCTCACGCCAAGCGTCCCACTCTCTTTTTTGTTGTCATCACAGCCGTCAGGGTTTCTCAAGTCCTGTAACCATGAGGGAGGTGTGAGCATCGACCTGAACCACGGGACGACCACCCTGGCTTTCAAGTTCAGACATGGAGTCATTGTGGCCGTGGACTCCAGAGCCTCAGCTGGACGATACTTGGGTAAATACGCATGAGTGGAAAAGGAAAGAAAACCTGCACAATGTATGTAGGTCACAGAATGGATTACCTTTTGTTTCTTATAGTACTTCGCCTAGAAGGTACTACGATAAAAAAGTTCAGACATAAAGTGACATGGCCCAGTCAGTCCATTCACACACTGTACAAGAGAACATCCAGAACACCTCCCTAGGGGTTACAGATACTCAGACACTGTATGTCTTCAATGTTTCTTGTCCTGCAGCATCCAACGATGTCAACAAGGTCATAGAGATCAACCCCTACCTGCTCGGCACGATGTCAGGCAGCGCAGCAGACTGTCAGTACTGGGAAAGGCTCCTGGCCAAAGAATGCAGGTCCATCGCAATCCATCACATCTAACAGCTTCTCTTAGTTTATGTGTTTTCTGCACTTTTGAATGTATTTGTCACTCAGTTCTGTTTTTTTCTGTGTGTCTTCTTCTTTGTTTTAAGGCCATCTCAGTCACACCTACAGTAATATTATTGTCAACAGTCTTCAAACATGACTGATGAAGTCAAGATGAAAATGAAAACATGCTTAAACATATGATCTAGTTTCTGTTTTAAAACTTCATGAGCTGCAAAGTAAAGTGTAGTGGTTTGCTAGAAGGTTGACTGCATACATAACTGATTAATTACAAATACATTAGCAGAGTAGTATTTGTATTTTGCCATTTTATCCCATATTTGTGTATTTCTACATTGGTTGATACCTGTTTTGATGATGTTATCCAGGCTGTACCGGCTGAGGAACAACCACAGGATCTCTGTGGCCGCTGCGTCCAAACTTCTGTCCAACATGATGCTGGGCTACAGAGGCATGGGCCTGTCTGTGGGAAGCATGATCTGTGGATGGGACAAACAGGTACGCTCGCTGTGTGTGTGTCGGTTGTTTGGAGTGTGTGTGTGTGCAACACATTTTCACTTTAATCACTCACATCCTCAACTTTCTTTTAAAAGAGCAAACAGAATAAAAGTACTGAAAGTTGCTTTTGAAGTGGTATATGTTATAGATTCCAAGTTAATCAAAGTACGGTAACATATTATATTTGATTACGTTTTGATTGATTTTCTAACACCTGAGCTATAAAGCAGAGTAGTCCTAAAAGCATAAATCTTAACAGTAATGTATGAGCCTTTTTCTGATTTCAGAATGAAATTATTTTTGAATTTCCAGCAGTGAAAGGTGTCCATGTCTGCCTTGGCGTGGTGGGATGGTCACAGCCAGACGTGACAGGCTCGGGTCGCTTAGAGTGCATTGATTTGATTGGCATTTGAGAGGATGTGCAAGTTCAAACAAGAGAACCAATCACAAACAACGCTCAAAATGAGAACACATCCTGCAAAATGAATGGAGCCTGTCTAGACGTAGAGACAGCTCATTGTGTGAAGTTGATGTGTAGAAATCTGTCAAAAGAAGGCTTTCCTGCACAGTGAAAAGATGCAAAGCAACAGCATGTTATATTAGGGATTTACCACAATGAATATATTCTGATGTAACCCCTTTGGAATCACCTACATTTTGACTGTAAATTAACTACAGATTTTTCTCAATAACTTGAATGGACGACGATTACATTTATTTTGTAATATAATTACATAGCATTGTTAAATGTAACAGTGGTCTTAATTATGTTATAATATATAATTATAGTAGGAAAGTCATTTAATTTGGAGCTACTGCACATATTAATACATATTTAATGTACTAGATCCTAAACCACCTGTTAACCTGTATTTCAAAGTTGCATTAAAGTATAAGAATTTAAAGGCGTAAAACAATGAAAGCATTAGTGGATGCAGGTGTATAACCAAAGTCATCTTTTATGGACCAGCTTATTGTTTTTGGAGGCTGTAATTCTTAAAACCTAGCCGTTTGGATGTGAAGACTTGCAGCCTGTATATAATGTGTTTGTGCTCTTCAGGGTCCTGGTCTGTACTACGTGGACGACAACGGGACACGTCTGTCTGGACGTATGTTCTCTACCGGCTGTGGGAACGGTTATGCCTACGGTGTGGTGGACAGCGGTTACAGAGAGGACATGACGGTAGAGGAGGCGTACGAACTGGGCCGTCGAGGCATCGCTCACGCTACGCACCGAGACGCCTACTCTGGAGGAGTGGTCAACAGTGAGGACCTTCATCATATTCATTCACTCTGTTTGTCTCTGTCAGCTCTCTACTGTCAGCTATCAAATGAAAGCATAACATGTGCAACAATTAACTTTCCAGAGCTAAATGTAAAAAGTAGTTTTTGTCTTTATGTAGATACTATATGTTTGTATATGTGTGTTCATTTCTGTGTTTCATTTGTGTTCGTCTAGTGTACCACATGCGAGAGGACGGCTGGATAAAGGTGTGCAAGGAAGACGTATCGGAGTTGATTCACCGCTACAGAAAAGGAATGTTCTGAGCTTGTACGTTCAGATGAACCTCCACGCTCTGAACACATTCCAGTGATCCGGTTCTTTACAAAATCATACCATTTTTAACTGGAGGTTTTAATGTACAAGATCAAGAAGCATTGTTTTTGGGATCAAGTACATGTCACTGAGCAGGACATGCAACACAGAGCCATTTTCTTTACCTTGAAAAAAAAAAACATTGCGGGGTCAAGTCATCTGGTTAAAATGTAAAAAATATGTTTGGTTATTATTCTTTATGTATGTAAAGAATAATGGTATAATCTTACCAGTACAACATCCATCTTAAATAAAGATTTTTGTTCAACCCCTGTTCTTTCCTCTAATTATTTAATCTGACACAACATGATGCAAAGAACCGTGTGCAGAATATAGAGTATTACCAATGAAAATGACAAAAGAATTGGTTGGAAAAAATCAAGTTTAAGGCACTAATAAAAAAAAAAAAAAAAAATATATATATATATATATATATATA
>JAPQRN010000003.1:20462506-20473429 GCA_037367275.1 Coranthus polyacanthus
ATGAGAAGGAGACTTCTGGAGGAGAGACACTTTGGGAAGATCTGGAGAATAAAAACAAAGACAGTTTAAAGTCTGTTTATTATTTAATCTTACGGTATAAATCTGACTGCAAGCCACCTCTCGGAAAAAAGAAACCAAGAACAAAATTACATTAAAATACCTTCAATGCCACTTCCTTTTTAATAAATCATTGAATAAAAGAGTGTATTCTGTTGTTATGAAGAGACAACAGGTTACCTGATCTTACCTGTTCGCATCAGGGAGCTCCTCCCATCGGTAATATACTTTCTCAGCCATTCAATGCACTCCTGGGTGAGGTAGTTTTTATCTAATTGAAACTTCAACTGGTCGCGGTCCCACTTCATTTTGGTCATCAAAGCCTGTTGTTTTGGGGCGATCCATGTCTGTGACTCCAGGTTAAATGTTAGGAAATCTTCTCCATCATAACCAAACCGATTAAAACCACTAACACGGTCAGTCTCGTCATCCCATTCACAGCCGTACATTTTCTGGACGATGTGGACGCCTGGTCGAGAAGCAGAGAGAGAAGAACCACGTTTATCACATCTTTGACACAGATCCACAACGGAGAAGGATCCACATTTACTGCTGTCATCATCTCAGAGAGCAGAGCGCAGTGATCTAATCTGGTCTCATTTGAACTTTAATCTGTCACTTGCATGAACAAGTCTATCAAATCTATTTACTTTTTCTCTCTTTGTTTAAGGCGCCTTGTTGTGATTCGATGTATATTAACATCATTTCACTTTTATTTGAAGTTTATTCCGTATGTGTAAAGTATGTGCTGTCATTCTATAGTTCTGAGGAAAAAGGAAAAACCTGATGGTGACAGTCTCCTCCAGGATGATGGGTCTGATGAGGAGGTTTGATGAGTATGAAAATGACGTGGATCTTATGCTATGGCGATTTTTCAGATTCAAATTCGCTATTCATTGCATGATTGGGACGGGACGGAGTCAGCAGGAGTGGAAGTCAATAAGTATGAGTCAGATTTGTAACCAGTTCTAAGATGAAAACTGTATAATGAACAATATGAAGACCCAACGAACATGTTCTGAAGGCACGTGGTGACCCAACACCTTTATGTTGGTTTTTCCTTTAATTTGTCCCCAGTCTGTATGTGACAAATGTACACCTGAGCTACTCACCTTTAGTCTGATTTAAACGTTTCCTGACATTATCAATGCTAACTCTGAAACCTCGTTCAGCAGCTAAGGAGATCTGAGTCTGCGTGTCCCAGTACTCAGGTCCTTCAGCCTTGGCCATCCAGTCCTGCTTGGGGATCTCTCTTCTGATGAAGCTGTCATAGTAAGAGATCGGCTGTTCGTCCACCACGCCAAGAGTCGCGAACTGTGGGAAACCTGGGATTCCTGATGCTGCTGTGTAGATGTAGCGGAGCGTGTGCAGGACTGTGGAATAAAAGAGCATCACTTTTTAGATTTTAGAAGTTTAACTGAGGTCATGGGCGAATGCAAACAAGACTGTGGAAAATATAAATGAGGAACTAACACTGAAATAACGCATGAACTTTTAAAAACGAACTGACATTTAAAACCATAATTCATGCTTTCCTTTAGAATAGGAAATAACCATATATACAAAACATGGCTCCTCTTCCAGTCAAGTAACAGAAAAATGACATTATGTATTTTTAGACAAGGGTTAGGGTTAAGGGACAAGAGTATTTCTATAATACTAAATGTTACTTCTTCATTAACTCCTATGAGGTTCCTTCATGTAGGTTTAAAAAGACTTCAACTCACCAGCTACTGCTCCATTGCATTTCAGGAATAGGAAAAGAAGGAAAGTCTTCATTTTTACATATTAGAACATGGAGGGAAGTCCGGACGTCCTTCCCGGAGCAGCGCAAACACCGAAGTGACTGAAGAAAATCATTCTCCGAGGAAACACGAGCCAATGGGAATTCAGTATGTGTGTGTCGTCACTTGCATCTGGGTAGAAATGACCCACGGAGGTTTGAGAAGAAACCGAAAGCTTTCGTTCCTCGTCGTTAAAGAAAGAGGCCGATGTTTGGGCGTTGTTTTGGTTCAAGTGCACAGTTTGAGAATGATTTGAAATGATATGTGAGGATGAGTTTCACAAAGACAAGGACTTTCCACCTGCACTTTCTTTATATCTGAACACGTTTCTTCCACTGAACGTGTTGTCTTATCTATTATCTAATTACATTTAAAAATAATAATAATAATAATAATAATAATAATAAGAGGATATTAGGATATTAATCTAAACTTACATTAATTTAAAGTTAGATTAACATCCTTTTCTCATCTTCATTTACCCTTAAAAGTGTCGTCTGGATGAAAGACATGAGTGTTTTATGAAGGTGTTTTTTTTTTCTTGTCTGTTCCTCAGTTTGTCAGTTTGTCATGATTCGTACCATCAACCCTCCACCTCTTTCTTCACTGTTTCTGGTAAATCCCCTGATGAGTCTGTTGGGTTTCATTTGTTCACAGTGTTTCTACTGTTTGTGTGCTCGACTGTGTTTCGTTTTCAGCACACCAGGCCTGGGTCTGTGCTCGTCTCATTTCCTGTGAAGGAGGATAGCTTGTCCTGCAACATTTCTCTGGCGTCGATGACAGTTGATGTTATGCGTCAAACATATTTTTGATTGATTGCCTCCATTAAAGGTCAAGTAACGTCCGACTGAAAACTCAAACTCAGCTTCCTGTATTCAAGTCACTCATCAGCAATAACGTTCATATTTGGAAAGAACCGTCTTGGAATCGGGTGAATAAAAACAAACGCTGGATGATGTGACTGGAGCGGACGAGGTTTTTTTCCCAGATTTTTTATGGTTTCTGTTTCTTTTGTCCTTGAGTGACTTCTCGATCTGCAACTGAAATCTTGTAGCTTCACATAAATTGCTTCACACTATTTCTCCATTTCCTCTTTCTTAACCCGTGTTTGTTGTGTTTTGACTTGGGTTACTAAATTTGTCTCCTGACGTCCATATAATAATATTACTGTACATTTATCTCTGTGTTAAATGAGAAAGAAATCTCACACATGCGTCCTGTTGTGGGAAAACCAGTCACCTGCATAATGTAGTGTTTCCATCCTTTAGTTTTTTTGTTTTTATGGGGAACCACGACAAACAACCCACTCACACGTGGCCTCGTCTATAAATTGTCAAAAGAGAGAATCTGTGCATAAATGAATTTCTCTCCGCATCGCCTTAAATATCTCGAGTAGATAAACCAAACTAGAGATGTCGGCGACTCTTGATAAAGATCTTTTAATGCATGTATTAGTGAACACTTTTAATATTTGATAAACGAGAACTAATGCGTGTATTTAGACAGAGGTAACAGGCTGTCCTACTGTTTTTAATTCCTCTAATCAGTAAAACATTTAACATTTTAAATACTGTATGAATGAGACCAAAAAATAAACCAAAAATAAAGAAACCAAACAGAGTACGTTGGTCTTCGATGCTTGATTCTGCAATATTATCAAAACCCTGCTTCTTGTTGAAAGATTTTTAAAATGCTTCAAATGCCAGTTTATTTGGAGGCTCCAGTAAACTCTCCTTCAGCCCACATGTGGGTCCTGACCCAGACTTTGGGAATGGATGCTTTAATGTGTGTGTGAACGTCCTTTTCTTTCTGGACAAAGGGGGATGGTCGCAATATAATAAATATATTTCATTGATAGACATGACAGCAGTTGGTTGTGGTAATAAAGACACGGAAACACACGAACATAGATGTTGTTTTGTGCAGAAAAAAAAGAAGAACTGACTATATTTTGTCGAAGAGCGCCATCTACCGGCAGAGTTGGAGAACTGCTCAACGTATGATCCCGTTTTAAGTATTTTCGACCTAAGTCCTGCTAAAAGTATTGCATATCAGCGTCCGGCAAGCTTCTTTTTTTAGATATATAATTTCTCATCGAAGGAGCTGAACGTCGATCGTGCGCGTTTTATTTTATTTTCACCGGAACTTGCACGTTTTCATTTCCACGTCGACGGACTCACGCCGTCGGCGAAAGCGAAACTAACATGAAGGGACGTTTTTTTGGGGGGGAAACCACCGACCTAGAGCTGTATTTTGTTTGTGAGGAACATCTTAAAGGCTAACCTGAGAAGAAAGAGGAGACGAGACAACCATGACCAACTTCTCTACGATTTACACACTGTCCCTGGTCGCCGTTGTTTGTCTCATCCAAGGTACGGGTCGTGTTTTCAAATACTCCGGACTTGTTTGTCTTGTTCCATTTTAGCAGAATTTAAGTAAAGCCTTCTGTATTTTGCCTACACGGAGTCATTGTCAAACGGTGGATTACAATGTGCAACAGCGCAGAACAGTGGGTTATTAAAAGTGTGACTTTTTATTCTAACAGAAAACCCAGAGAGGTGGTAACGCGTCTTAGTTACTGTCTAAGTGCTCTTAAAAACGCGTGAAACTTGAATTGTGTTATATTTCCTGAAGAGTTTGGTGCAGGGTTCAGTGAAGAGGCGTAAATGATAAAGTATGTGAGTGAAAGTGGCTCTGCCCTTCAACAGGCAACAATAAATCCAACAAGATGACGAAAACTGAGGAGAGGATGAAGGCTGAACTTAGACAAAGTTAACAAGGTCAAAGGTAAAACAACTGCTTAAAAACCAGGAGAATCAATCTAAGGCAATACTTTTAAAAGGAGATAAAATTATGAAACATGATAAAAAGCTATTAAAGCTGGAGCCACATGAAGGAAACTAAAGTCAACTGAACTGGTTTGTGTAGTTTTGCTTTTGGTTTTAATTGCCAGGGTTTAGATATTCTGCCATGTGTTTATAATTCCTTCTGTTTTCTCATATAAATGTTTAGTTTAATAATTCTTGTCCCCTTTTGTGTGTTTTGCACTTTCCCTCACGCTCCACTAGTCACTTTATTTAACAGTTAAACCGCAGGTTAAATCTGCAGCCGGTGATTGATACTATCCTAAATAATAATACAAAAATATTGTTTCCACCAAATAATAACAAATGCAATGACCTGTGTTGTAAGGATCCAGTTTAATCTCACACTCACATTGTTTACGTATTGTTTAGATTAATGTTGACTTGTTGTTAAATGTCCTTCGTACAGTGTGCAGCAGCAGCTGTCCCGTGTTGGAATGCTGGTTCGTGCAGGAGAAGGCGGGTCGAGGTGGAGGTTTAACACCAGCTACGACTCAGGAAAAATCCCTGCTTCACATCAGGACAGAGGCGCACGGCCACGGCGACAAGCCCCACAAGGCTCCAGCTGACATCAGCCCTGACAGAGTCTACTTCGTTACTGGTTAGTTCCAAATGCTGGACTTTGTCACCACAGGATTTCTGTAATTGATTGAGCAGTCTCCAGAATGAGCTTCTAATTTTCTAAAGCAGGTGTAGTGCTCAGTATACGTGCGTCCGTCTGGTTAACGGTACGTTTCTGTCTCCTCTGTGCTCAGACCCAGCTGGTTCTCTCTGCCACAGCTCTCTGAACCCTCCCAGAGGATCTATCAAGAAGCCCCAGTGTGAGATCAACCCTTTCCTGCCACAGCCCTCCTCTCTGAAATGGGTGGCTCCGCTCACAGACTCCGCTCTCAGCCCCTTGTATCTGCAAGCTGACTGGTTTGTAGCTGCTCTTCAGGGGCTCAATGAAGAGATGACCATATCCAGTATCATGCGCGCTCCCACGTCAACCAAAGAAAATGATGGTAACGACTTCTGCCAATGAAAAACTGCCGTTAAAATCTTTTTCACAACTGTTACACCACACGTGCCTGATATTAGAAGTCGTCCGATTGCATTTATTTAAAGGCCATTATAATAGTGATAGTTTGGAGAAGGATCAAGCCAATCACTAGTATCTATATCTCAAAATTTAGAAGAACTGTTGAAGTGAACATCTAGGTCAGAGTAATTAATCAGTAAATCTCGAACTGATCATCAAAATAACAAAAAAAAACTCAGAAGTTCAAAATGCGAGTCTTAGAAGTGGTTTGACTTTCTCCTCCTCACTCTTTTTTTCCTCAGTGATCCTGAGTGTGACCAGTAAAACAGTCTCAGTGCAGTCCAGACTCGGGGAACCGGTGCTGCTGGACTGTGGCTTCTGGGCCGACCCTTCCTCACCTCTGTCCCGGTCGGGTTTTGCGGTCGAGTGGCGTTACCAGTTCAGAGGCAATGGGCGGCTGGTTCTGGCTTACGACGGCAAGACGGACCGCTTGGCTGATACGCAGGAGGAAGGAGCCACACTCGACTTTGAGGCTTTGCACAGTAACGGAAACGCATCTCTGATCCTGCAGGAAGCCAAAGTGCGTCACTCGGGGACGTATATTTGTACGGTGTATCTGCCGTACCTTCTGGCTCAGGTGGCTCTGGATTTTGAGATTGTAGGTGAGGGAAATTATATTATTACATCATTGTGATTAAAGACAAATGTGCTGTGTCTGTAATATCTAGTATTAGAGATGGCAACAGTCAGTATTCAACTTTTGCAAAAAATTCCCTCTATTCTGCACATCCACAATAGTTATCAATTTATTAACATTTACAAAAGAGAAATGGGATTATTTTTTATTGTCGTCATCTTAGAATATTTGCTGATTACTTTTTGATCAAATCACACTTTGACTCAATCAAAACCAGTCCTATAATTATATTTTAATTTGTACAGTTATGCTCTTATGGATTAATTGTGGAATTAAGGCTCGACAGGAAAGAAATTTGCTCAGGATTATTAACAAATCTCCCATTTTTTTGTCACTTGTAGCCACCGGCTTTTGTTTATCTACTTCAAACACTGATTTAAACAACTGTGCTGTTTGACAATTAACACTCTGAGCTCTGGAGCATATAAACATCTTCTCCCTTCTCTTCTTCCCTCTGTTCCTCTTCCACCCAGAGCCTCCGTCCCTCTCCATCTACCCCTCCCCTCTGCCCCTCGCTGTCCCAGGCCAGACTCTGACCGTCCAGTGTGAGGCGTCCGGTTTCGCCCCTCTTTCCCTGGAATTTAGCTGGGAGTTTAAAGGTTCTGATGGGAAGACCAGGCAGCTTGGATCGGGCAGCATGACGGGCCACAGACAGGCCTGGGACGGCACCTACAGCCAGAGCACAAAGCTGGAGCTGGACACATCCAAGCTGGATCTGGGCAGAGGAGGCGAGGTCACCTGCGTGGCCGTGCATCTGGGAGGCACTCGACGGGCCAGCGCGACTCTGAATGTCATCGGTAATATCAAGGAATTAGTTTAAGAATTTTGGTTTTTAAGGTGTGTTAAATAATCACTGATGGGGCAGCGTGTAGGTGTTACAGCAAAACAGAGCTAGAGCTAGACAGAAGCAGCAGAGATTCACGGTGCCTCTGATTCCTTTTTTTCATCGTGATACAGAATATTGTACGTCCTCTTTCAGTCTGAGAACAAATAAGTCAACAATGGCAAGCCAATAAAAAGACTAATTGCCTGTAAATAAGAACAAGTAAGAATGTTTTACTGTGTTTTTAAGAACCAGTAAGACTTGAGTTGTCTTCAGTTGCTGGTTTATTGCTTATGGTTTCATCCTCCTTCCCTTCAATAAGCAGGTTAATGTATAGAGTAAAGGGAAACATGAGGGGCAGGTTTACGGCAGTAGCAGATCGTAAATCGGTTACCGTTATTATAGTTATTATAACAATCCACTATCGGTCGACCTCTAACACACATGAAATAATCTGAATATTATTATTTTAAACAGTTAGATGTAGTCATGAAACTGTGTATGACTTTCTGCAAACCTGAGTCCTGTTTAAAATCTGTTTTCGTTTAGGTTTCAGTTCTCCGTCCATTGAGGACTCAATGGCAATGGTTGGCGTGGCCCTTGTGCTCTACGGTCTCATCAAGTTCATCTCATGGACCTGCACCGGCTCAGGTAGCAAAGAATACAAAAACAAAAAACCCTTTTTTTACATCTGAACATGAACATCTGTATCTGACTGTCTGTCTTTTATTTCACTGTATGTAGGTGCAGATGAGGCTGATAAACAAAATAAGGTACATTCTAATATTCTAATATTTTCTAACATTGAATAAGTAGTTTGTGTAAATATGTTTTTATTATAAGTGAACAACTAAACCATTGGTGATGCTTCCTGTCTTACATTTTCAGTGATGACTTTAATTTTTCCACTTACAGAAAGACAACTAGAATTTAAAGAAGACAGCCGAAGTGGACGTGGGATCCAGAAACACAAAGTACATCTCTTGTGATATTTGGGAGGTGGTTTTAACTGTGACTGTTTTTCTTTTCATGCAGACGCTTATGTGTTTTTTTGCAGCTAGATTAGTGATAAATCTATCGGGTGTTTTTTCACAGATCCATAAGAAGCCTGCTTGAGCTCAAATTCATTCACTTTTGTTTTATTATACTGGTTTTCCACGGTTTTGCTATGACAGTAAGTAATGCGTAACTATTAATTTTTTGTTTTTCTTGGGTAACAAGTAGATTTTTCCTCCAAATCCAAACATCGTGTTCTTCAGGTGTCATGTTATATTTGCCTCGTGCTGTTAACATAATGCATTTTGTCACAGTCACTGGAAAAAAAAAACAGAAATGATGATGTTATTGCTTTTGTGGCTGAAATAACTGAAAAAAGGTGAAGTTTGAAGGAACAGGTGTGTGTGTTTGTGTAAAAGAGACAAGTCACATGAAGTCTGTTTTATTTATAGAGCCCAAAATCACAAATTTGCATCAAGGGCTTTACAATCTGTACAATATACAACATAGTCTGTCAGTGTGGAGATGATGAGAAGACTAAACCCAAGCCCAAGCCCTGGAGCTGAGTTCTGTAAATGTAAATAGAAATCATAAATTGTATGTATATTCTGGAAATGTTCAGTGTCTCGGATACTCATGACATCGCTCTTTTTTTATTCCTGTAAAGTTTTCACATTGGTAAGAAGGATGCTCGGTTTTAGTTCTATTTAAATGTGAAGAAAATGGTGCAGACAGAGCACATAATGCCGCAGAATTAATAATTCTTAAAGTCTGTACTTGGTTTCCGAATAAAAACATATTTGTGGAACATACTGACTTCTCTTTCCTGTTTGCAATGAGTCACATTATTGTCCCTTATAAATATTTTAGCAACTGGGGGCAAATGTGTGTGTGATAAGAAGACAAATAACAGCTACAGCGACAACACAGGTGAAAACCCAAACAAACGGATTTAAAATAGGAAGTAACGCTATGTTTTTACTCAAAGTCTTTCAAAATAAAACTACACAGATCACTGTCTGGCCTCGTTTCTTCGTTGGAATCGGTTTGAATCGACATTTCATACGGTTTATTTAATACTAATGCAACTAATACATTTTGAAATAAACTCAAAATGTGTGTATATAACGTAGCGCTTTACTCGAAGCCAGTGTTTTTAAAAAGGTGACCGATAAAATATCAGAGCTACGAAACAGAAAGAGGTTATCCAATGGACGTCGACTTTACTGACCATAACGCGTCTATCAACCAATCCGAGGCATTGACGCTGACAGATGTTTAGCGGGTTTATTTTCGATGTGGAGTCGATGGTGTAATCGAGTTAGCGAGCAATGTTTTGACAAATAGAAAGTATTGTTGAAAGCAAGAACTTAAACAAGATATCGGGTGTTTACGACTCTGTAGCTACGTAACAAAACCGTGTGAGCTTTTTGCTTTCTGCCTCGTTTTCTTAAGTAGCAAAGTCTCACCGCTAACTAGCTAGCTAATGCTATTGTTAGCTAACTTTAATATAGAATATTAGGGATGCATCGTGTGAGACCTTTATCCTGTTTTGTTTTCACGTGAAACAGCTCACAATCAAGAGGTTTGTATGCCTGATTCATAGTTTTTGTTGTCAGAGTAAACCTTTTCTACTTCGACGAGCCTTTTTCTGTAATGTCCTGTATACAGTAAAGAAAACGTAGCTGTTGGTTTCACTTAGAAGTGTTAGCTGAGGTATTGTGTTGTTATTTCCATTTTTACACATTTGGTCATCCGATAAGCGTGGTCTCCTTTACACTAAAACTGTTTCTGTCAACAGACAAACATTAACACAATGCTAATGTTAAACGTTTTTGCTTGTTTATAAACGAAGGAGCAATGTTGGTGCATTTCATGGTTGTGGTTTTTGTGCCACAAATGTTGTGTGTTCATATGGTCCAAAACGATATATAATCTATATATGAGTTTCAGATTGGCATTGGTATTGAAAACATTAATATTTAAACACTAAAGAACTATAAGTTTCACCTTGTCTAATCTCATGGTTTCAACTTCCTGCTGGTCCGACTACTACTGTTTTTAAAACATCCTGTACCTTCAGTGATCAACATCCCACTTGTTGTGTTTTCTGAAAGCAGAAGAAGATTACTATTTCAGATGGCAGTAGCCCCTGCTTCGATGGCAGACAAGATCATAGTCCTTGATGATGAAGAGGAGAGTCTTCAGCCTTCCTGCTCCGCCTCCACCTCGTCTTCTATACATCAAGCCAAAAAGGTCTCGCCACTCAAAGCTCAGCAGCCGGTTCCTACTCACATTACAGAGTCACCTTTTGCATCTGCAAAGAAGCAGACACATGTTCTGCAGGCAGAGAATCAAAGACTGTTCACAGAGGTGAGTTGTTATTAAAGAACACAAACGGAGTGTTGTGTCCACTGCCCGAGGTAGATAGTTATTTCCAAAATTCATTTTACTTTGCACACAAGGTTTAGATTATTTAGATCTACCTTTAGCCACTAAATTGCGAAACAGCCATAGTACAAAACCTTTTTTTAAGGGGCATTATTGTTGATATTTATCAAAGTTCTGATCTTTGTATCCTGCACTGGATGCCTTTTTGAATCAGCTGATGATGATATAATACATAATACATAATAATCATAATGTCTGGCATTACTGTTGAAAATGTATTACATTTCAGT
>JAPQRN010000003.1:20498461-20513651 GCA_037367275.1 Coranthus polyacanthus
GCACGTTGTTAAAACGCACTGGGTTTGATTCCTGTTATATGAGTTATATGAGTTATATGAGTTATATGTGTTATATGAGTTATATGAGTTATATGTGTTATATGAGTTATATGTGTTATATGAGTTATATGTGACACCGGTGGTAGTTTAACGGAGACACGCAGCTCAGATAAGCAGCATCATCTGGTACTTTGAAGGGACGCACAACAACTCAACTCTGCAGAACCTCTTCCAATCGTAAAGTAATCGATCCGTCAGCGTTAAAACGTCCTCCTCACAAGCATCGCCGCTTCACTTTGTAGATGTTCTTACTGTGAAAATCAACAGCTGGAGAACACTTTCAGACGACGAGCCACGGAAGCTTAAGCCGCCGCCAGAGAATCGAGCCTGCGTCGCTGTGAACATGCCCTGCGGCCGGTGTTGTGCTTCCAGACGGACGGACGGTGGGTCGGTCCAGTCGGCGGACGGTCGTGTTCAGGCTTCACGCTCATCGCACCGTTACAGATGTGACGTTAGCCTGTTAGCTAGCTCACACGGCGGGCTGCACAAACCCGAGCCGCTGCCCGCGTTAAAACTCACCGTTTTAGTTGACACTGCAGCCGTCAAAAGACCGGTCTCTGACCGAGCGGAAGGCGGTCTGTCCTGCCGCTTTATCCGGGCCCCGAAGTTTGAGGAGCATTTTTAGAAAATGTTCTCCCCATTAGATTTCTGCAGCTGCAGACAGCGACGCGTCGCCTTTAACGAGATTCCAGACAGACGAGCCAGACTTTAGCCGACACAAAATCAAATAAATAATTATTTGAATAAAATTAGAATTCCATAATAATAATAAACTTCACATTTTCCCCCAAATACGTTAAAAAGGATAACGCATATTTATAGCATTATAATGGTTAAAGTTGTCACAATTTGTGTCTTTGTGAAAACTGACATTATTCACCATGAATGTCTTTTTATTTTACTTGTATCATATAAAATGACATAAACATTACGTAAACTAAGTCACATATTAAATCTACATCTACAGTAATGAATCTCATTTTATGTAAATGTTGAGTAACTCCATCAGTTTGTGATTGAACCCACGATTAACGTGAGCATTAGTTATTTTACCACGAATATTAAGTCAAGAAAAATATGACAGTATTATATGTCACAGTATAAATGTGTGTTATTTGTTGAAATCTTGGCTCATGTGTAAACAAAACTTAAAACTACGCTGAAGTCTCTGTAAGTGTATTTTCAGACCGTGTTGATCACAAAGTGCATTAAAAACACGAGTAGATGATGTTATGAAGTTTTCTAATAGACATATTTTGGTTTATGGAAGCGTTACCAGAAAGAGCAAGCACATATACTTAGTGTATAATAAGAAATAAGAAAAGAAATAACATTTAACATCAACTAATTATCACAAAAAAAGAGAAAAGAAGATAATTAGGACAAAACTATGACAAACAACAACGACAAGTATCCCTTTAACTAAACTACATTTATTGCAATTACAAGTGATAATGTAAAATCACAAATAGAAAATTTAATAAATGGATAATCTGGATAAGAAATATGTCCTACGGACATTAAATGTTGCAAGTAGAGAAATAATTCATCAAAAGCCTAAGACCAAAACCCTTAAGAAACCGCGCGTATATTGTGTATATGTACATGTCAACTTGATTCACACAGAAAAATAAGATGAGCCAGTATTAGTGGTTTCCAATCATGGCCCTGAGAATAAACAAAACATTTTAGACTTTTTGGTTTTTACTTATTGGCATCGTCGTGTTTGCCAAAGAGCACAAAGTATCAGTCAAAGTTAAAAGGTATATACAACAGTTACACTCAAACTGTCACGTTGTAACTGTGGTTAAAAATACTATGAACAGAGTTATGTTTTTTCCGAACTTCCGTCTACTTTTTGTTTGCACTCGCAGTCCCAATCACACAGTCGTTCACCTGTGAAGACAGACAAAACATTACACATCACCATTTCTTACTCATCAGAGTCTAGAAGAAACTTGTCAACAGATCAATTTGTTGGGAAAAAAAAAAGCTTTGAACAAAACAAAAAACTGTTTCATGTGAGACTGTATTCAAGTTATCCACTGACCTTGCTGGCAAACCTCAAAGAATTGAGGGTTTCTCCAAAGCTGTCTGGCTCTGGAGCGATGTTCACAAACATCAGGCTGTAGTGAGAAACAAACGCAACCAACGTAAATAAGAATAATTAAATCAACCATTCCTTTCTAATGAGTCAGGAGTTAATCAATTATTTATCTGCCCAGTGGTTTTTATTGCTGATGCAGCTGAAGATAATATTTCAAGATATGGTTTTTTTTTCCCGGAGCTGAAGTGACACAACAAAACAGAGTCTGTTGGAGCAGGACACTGGAGTCTTACATCTGCAGCAGGTGAAAACTCATGAAGAACTCACGTTTTGCTGTTTCCTCCCAAGCAGCCCTGCAGAAGGTAGGTAAGCTTGGAGTTCCTGTATGGAACGTAGCTCTCCTAAAGAAAAAGCACCAATTTATGCAACAAATAATGTATGTTAACAACAAAAAGAGGGAATTAACTGTACGAGATCTTCTTCCACAAGCCACAGACAGTGAACTCCACATTATCATCCAGGTCTAGTTTACTGACCTTGTTTGCCAGTGCGGTGATGACAATGCCCAGATTGGACAGAGAGCCGTTAATGGCGGTCATTTCTTTGAAACGCTCCCCCTGAGACTGACTCTTTAACATGCGCTCACTGCCGGCCAAGTCCACCAGGCACAGAGAGGCTAAACAAAAAAAACAACAACAGAGTGATCAGTGTGGATACGAACACCAGAAACAGCCTTGATTTTGACCAGATTTTCCTCCCGGCTGTGAAAGCAGCCCAATCAATTCAGTCTGCTTTGTCATGAGTGCAGAAATTATTCATTGTTCACAGAACAGATGCTAAAGAAAACACTGAAACTGATGCACGGGTGAAACAGTGCTTTGACATGAATGTAATCAGTGGGAATATACTCACACTTGCATTTGACATCCCTGCCGGCATTCACTCCCTCGATATCCAGCTTGAAGACTGAATGGGAGCGAGAGGAGCGGTCGTTCTGGGCTGTTTGGGCTGTGGAGCGATTCTGATTGGCCAAGGCAATCAAGCCAAGAACCTGGAGGGAGGAGGGAAAAGAGGAGAGGGGGATTCAAGACTTGTTCAGCTTCACTTCTAGTAAACTAAATGCCAACCACCATTTAACAAGAACAGGAGGCTTGTGATCGATTTAGAGTTAATTAATTATCTCAACTCTGCTTCTAATATATGAATTACGCTGCTGATCTAAATGTGCAACTTGAGATACGTGCCGCACCTGATCCTCGCAAAACACCTTCTCATATGTGAGGTTGGTCACAGTCAGCTCATTGTTGACGGACTTCCGGATTTCGTGCTCAGGCCTCTTGTCAGCCTTGCCAGTGTATAGCAGATCTCGCAGGGTCTCGTTGTAGATTTCCACGAAGCTGGCTGTGAAGGTGAACTGAGATAAAACGGTAGTAGTTTAATACAAATGTGCAATTTGCCTCATATCTCCTCCATCGGTACAAACGTAGTGTCTCAAACTGAGGGTCAGAGGACACAGGGTGCTCTATACTGTACAGATTGTAAAACCCTCGAGGCAAATTTGTGATATTGTGCTGTATAAATAAAGACCGAACTTGGCTTGACTGTCTCTCGGTGTACATCGTAGTATAAACAGGCGTACATGGTGCAAGAATATATAATGGTGTAAACAGCTGTGTAGTAGCAGTACAGGTCACTTCTCAAACAAAATAACATGACAGAAACAGCAAACATATTTAAGAGCTTCTCGATACCCCAAATTAAGAATTTATTTTTTTATTTTTAAGACGAACGTATGTAATTTCTGCTGCTAGTTGTTGCTTTCACCACTATTGTCAATGAAAATCTTTGACATGACTCAGGCAAAAATGGTGATTAAAGTGTTATTCTCATGATATTTAGTGACGTATACGCACGTTACGTATTTCATTCTAATGAAATAGCTGCACATAACATTAAACAGTAAAGGAGACATGACGCCACTGACAGGCGACAAAATAAGATCAATTTGAACATTGTTGTAAACATTTAATATAATCTAAGTGCACATGTCAACACCACTGACCCTTTCCTGAACTTTCAACTAACCTCCCAGCCTTGAGTTCCCAGCTTCTGTGCTGCTCTGAAGATCTGCTGCACACCTCTGGGAATCACACCTCTGGACTCATCAAACTCATCCCCTTCCATCGTGTACGTCTTTCCGCTTCCTGTCTGGCCATAGGCAAAACAGCACACGTTGTAGCCGTCGAGTGCAGACTGCACCAGAAGAGAGATCTCTTCAAATACCTGAAAACAAACACGACTTTACCATGAGTTCACTGGACAACAGCCACGAATATACAGAAATATACACAACTCCTGTATCTAAGAAGACATAAAATGACAAGTAAGATAAAATTTGTATCTACATCACAGTCCCCTTGGTCTACTTTTACTTATCCATGTATGGTCTTCTGTCAGCACCAGATGAATAATGCTCAAATAATTTCCAATTCTACAAATAACTCTATCAATAAATGATGACTACAACACAAAAACATGTGTGGGCAGCTAGGTTTTATGTGCGTATATTATTTACCTCCTGCTGAGAAGCCCCAGGCCCGAACACCCGGTCAAAACTGAAGTTGTAGTTCTTCTGAGTGTCTCCACCTTTTCCTGTGTGAGACTGAGAGGGAAAAAAAAGTCAGAATTCTGTCTTCAAACTCCAAACAATACGTCTTTCTTGATACTTTAATAGCAGACAGGTTTCTTACCTCCTCACTTTTGGCCAGTGTTATGCTCTTCTCGTCAGCAGCAGGGAGCTGAATGTGCTTGCTCAGCCCTCCTCCCACTAGTGGCCGAACTCGGCAAAAGACCCTAATGTTACCCTGCACGACAAACATGATCAAGCTCATTAGTCTGAAAAGTTCAAACACATTTTTAGTGGTAAAATGCTCACTGAAGGATTTGGTTCACAAATAATCATAAAGAAATAAAAAGGAAGAGGACTGTGGAGAGCTGTTACGCTGAGCGGTGACTTGCCTTGAGCTCCTGGATGGTGTTATGTAGCCGACGACGCTCCATCTCGCCGGCATGGAGCTCGTCCTTTTGCTGAGACACGGTGTCTTTCAGAGTGCGGACCTCTTCTTCTGTATCTCTTAGCGTCATCTGCAGGCGGGCCAAAGAGGACTCCTGCACCGAGAGCTTCATCTGGATTGGAAAGAAAATCTGTATAAATCCTTGATGTACGTATGGTTTTACACTACGACCTACATATTATTTCTACTAGGTTTGGGACACAAAAATACATTTTATTGTACTGGTGTCAAATATCAGTATCTTTACTAAAACATGGAGGCACTCTAAACAGATTCACTTGCCAATCTGACTTAAGAGCCACTGCTTCTGGGAAAGATGGCAAATGTGAACAAGGAAGTTACAATCAGTGTGGGTTAAAGAGGTACGAAGCCAAGAAGCGATCAACTTTTTTAAATATAGTGTTTCATCTCACTTGTCAAATTCTGTGAAACAGACAACACAGAGTAGTGAATAAATACATTTTTTTCCCCCTTCTTCAGTCGCACAAACCACATGACGCGTCATAGATGCTTGTCTTGCAATGCATCAAGCATTGTGTTACCACCATTACTGTGGGTAACGTATCATGATAGAATATTGCAAGTTATTCTAATTTCTACACCGTTATTAGCTAAACATCCTACAGGGTGAAAGATGTATTCAAGATTTTTACCTTGAGAGTTTGCAGCTCTGTCTCTTGGGTGTCTCGAAGAGTCTCCATGACTTTGTATTTGCCCTCCAAGTTGCTGAGCTCCTTCTCAAGAGTGCTCTTATCACTTGACACTTTATCCAATTCCTCCCGGACCCCTGACAGGGCCTGCAGCTCTTCCTCGTAGATACTGAAGTCACAGAATGAGAAGACATTGAACAGGTTGTAAACGCACAAACTGGTAACATCATGTCATCATAATTACGTGTTCAATTGTCTTATAATTTATTCCTGGTACCTGATCTGGCTCTTCTGCCTCTCCAGCTCCTTCTCCATTGTAGCCACCTTCATCCGGTTCTGGGCCATTGAGCCTTTCAGTACCTCATTCTCCTGGTTAACGGATTTGACCTTTGTCTGGTAGTTGGTGATCTTCTCCTCCATGTCGCTGACCTTTCCCTTCAGGTCCCATGGAGCCCGTCGGGTACCCCCGCCACCACCACCTGTTCTCAAAATAATCGCCAGTATGAGGTGTGACAGTTAAGATCAGAACTTGATAGACTATCCCAGCGTTTTTTTTCTTTTAGGCTATTACAGCATATTTATTTAGTTCTGCTGTTACCTCTAGCCCTAACATTTCACTAAACCATGATTTATTTGTTTTAACAGTAACCCAACATAAAAAAGCCAATAAGTAAACATCTTACCTCATTTACTTCATCAGGTACAAAAACCAAAGCCCAAACAGTATAGATCACTCACCTGCTTTAGTGCCAGTGGTTGTTTGTTTCATGTTGCCTCCCTTTGCTGTGGTTGAAGCTACAGACGATCTCAAGACACCTAAGAAAACAAGATGATGAACAATGTAAACAGTTAATAAAAGAGAGCACTTTCATGTAATATCAGAAACGTTTAGCTTAATGACAACCTAAAAACCCCAAACCATGATTTATATTTGAACTAGTCAAAGTCTGCACAAGGCAAGTTAAAAATACTTCCACAGAAGGCCCAGAAGGTAGAGCATCTTACCTCTGGACGGGCCAACAGCCACAGTGGCAGCTCCTGCAGCTCTGACTGGCTTTGCTGTGTGATGGAAAGAAAGACAAAGAGAGAAATTATGCATCTTGTCTAAATAAGTGCCCTGGTATAACTGGCAATTTGACAAACAATAGCACAGATTTTTTTTTGTTACACATGGAATGAATTAATGCCTAGATTAAAAAAATATATAGGAGAAAGCATTCATTTGCATCACATCTTATCCCAAATTCTGGACAAACTGTGAACATTTTCTGACCTTGGTGAATAAGCGAAAGATTCTGAAGATTTGAGTTTGATTTCTGTAACTTACAAACATGTGGCCTTGCTGCTGCAACAAGAGGCCGTTTGCCACCAATGACTGTAGCTGCTGCCTGTGGTTTGACAGAATCTGCATCCTTACGAATCTTCTTCTACGAACACAAAACCCCACAAACATGAAGTAAGAGCAATGATTTACAATCCAACACAACACTGCAACAAATGATCCTTTAGAGGGTGTAATGAAAACCTCAATTCCCATTTTCCATTATGCTTATTACTGTAAACATGACACACCGCTACACACGAACAGAGATACATTCTAAACGGCAAAATACAGGTTTCCACACAATCATTACATTACTGTTAACGTCCAGTGCTTTATGTACAGTAGCTTGGCCGTGCATCAGCAGAATAAAGGTGAAAAACAGAACTAAAGAAATGAGACATGCAGATTATAGTAGCACAGACCTGAGCAGGAGCATAGTCTTGGCTATTCTCTGAGCTGCTGCTGCTGGTCGTAAGGACCCTTTTGCTGGACATCACTGGTAAGCGGGACATCTGCTAAAAGTTAAAAGGAAAACAGAAAGATCACATCGTAAAAAGGTCCTAATCTGCAGTCTCAAGAACTTAGCTACATGTCTTTGTCAAACTCTCGAGCAGGAACGTAAAAGATCGCCAAGTGTAACGTTACGTTTTTATGAGCGTTGACGTTAGATAATTTAAGATAATACCACTTTTGGATTTAGCGTTAACTTGCTAATGTACAAGTTAAAACGGGTAACGTGTGCAAGAGGGTGGGTGTGGTTTTCACCGTAACGCTACAGTTCTCAGACAATGTTTGTATCTGAGTTCGCTAAATATAGCTAACGTTAAGCTTTAACTAATTCCTTAAACGAGCATAACTGAGCAAGTATAAAGCTAAGTGGCCGGTAACGCGCGAGGAACCACGATTATGGTTTTAATGCTAAATGACACATTTTTCCAACGTTATCTAAGTTTTTAAGAAAGGCGGCGATGGTCACCTTTAATCTTGAGTCAGAACAGACTCTAACTGAAACAATAACGCTAAAGCCCGTCTAGTGACTTATGGATCACATAGGGGCAAGTAAATTTAAACAAACGTCCGTGTTGTTACTTGCTAGCTAACATTTGCTACCGTTAATCACGTTTGGTAGAGACGAATAAAAGATAAATTACCTATCCCGCGCCCCAGTGCTAGAGGTAAATCGTATGTCTGAGCCTTAAATACGAGATCAACTAAATAATTCCTAGATAATTGGTGAAAATAGTTACCTTTGCTAAGCTTGAACGTCGCTGATGGTCTCCCCGACTCACAGTCTTCACAGTCTCCGACCGTTTGAATTTGAAATTGAACTGTTTTGGAGGAGCTTCGCACGAGCCGCCGTGATTGGCTGAACCAGCGTAAACTCCACCCACGTGTTTATCCGTGTTTGCTTCGTCGTACGGACCGTCGCGGACGGGCGGGGATAACCGTTGTTAGTGCAGTTGTCTCCGCCAATGAGACTGAAGTCGGTAGGTAACCAAACCTATGTGCAAACGTACATGAACCAGACCCAAAGAGCGCATGTCATGGATAACGCTTTGGAAATACTGTAGGTTAATTATTGGACCAACGTGACTGCATAGTTTAAAGTCAACGTTTGTCAGGAATGTGTCGTCTAAAGCTATCAGCAAAATTTGGCACAAAGAAATAAGAAGAAATAAATAAGAAATATTTAACTTAATAATAACAAAAGCAATTTTCTCAATAACCAGTAACATATAAATTAAGAACATCTGATACTGAAAAACAATCTACAAATAATGCATATTCTCAGAACAGAGTATTCTGAGGGTCATGTTGGGGCTGTTATGACTTTCCACAAAAAAAATCACAGGGGCTAACATTCATTTCCAAAGCTGTAAACCATGGTAGAGAGACGCTCTATTTTAGGTAATACTTTCTTAATCCTCCCCTTGAATAAATCCCCATTTATTTTCACATCCTTTGAATGCGTAATTTCATGAATGTCTGATTTTAAGGCTTACATTTTAATTAGTTTCTACTTTGCTTGAATATTGATACTGGCTTTTGATTTATAAAAAGTCACTTAAATCTCTCAGATTCTTTATAAATTGCTTAATATCAATGATAATTTATGATGAAAGTGATAAAAGGTAATGAAACTTTCCCCAATGACGGCATCCTTTAGAATATATAACATGTGAGTTTGTGTTTCAGATGGTTTAGAGGTTGCGTGATAATACTACATGGAGAACTAGCAGTCCCACAAATGTAAATTCAAGTCAAAAGTAGAGTTAGAGACCACAAAGTATTTCATCATAAACTGTTTTCCAACTTTATTCTCCTTGCGGGAAGAAACAGTCTGTTCAGATGAGCAAGAGGTGTAACTGTGCATACAGTATGCAAGAGTGTAGCATAAGAGGGCAGTTAATAACTGGATTATTATCAGGAGCATCAATAATAATATTAACAAGAATATTGAGAATGTGTTATTTTTCATAAAAAGACACAATGAAATACAAGGAGGAGTATACATGAAGACAAGTAGTCGGTTGTACAGGCTACTTGAAAATTTGTAATGGGTAGAGATAGCTTGTGCACAAAAACATGGCAGCAGTGTCCCAGGTCACCTGTGTCACAGCCACATCGAATGATCCCGACACACTCCTGGATCATTTGTAAAAGGGTCAGCAGTGTTCATGAAGGAGTTCTCGTGGGTGACGGTTTGATTCTCAGTTTGCATTTGTTCACTTTATCGCTGAGCTACGACAGTCCTGCTCTAATAACAGTTGATGATTCATCAATCAAGTTGCCAGAGTGGCTCCATGTTGCATTTAAACTGGAATGAGGAATGGTCCATCAGCACAAAGGTGACCTGAGACAAAGCCAGTTATTTGGTTATTGTTAATTTGAGTTCCTTTCGTTTCCATATATGCTTTACACAGGACATACTTCCCTTTTACAGATGAAAAAGTCTTTTCTATCTATGTTATGTACAGCATACTGCAATACAATAATGCCTCGGATTGATAATAATGTGGATAACATTTGCAATACAGTTCGAAAGTAGTAATAATATGTATGAAAAGTTCTTAAAAAAAGATTGATAACAGTACCTGTCAGCCATTTTTATCACACAATCATTATTTCCCCAGCAGCCACCCTGACGATGCCGAGATGGGCTTTCATTACCTGGAGGATCGTAAAACTGTCCTTGAACAGTAACAAAAAATGGGACAAAACCTTTTCTCTCTGCTTCCTTCACATTCATGCACACACTTTGCTTTCTCTCTGAGTTTGTTCACGCGTTCCTCTGTTGGTAGAAAAATACATACATATGATATATAAAAAAAGTACAACGATGACAAACATAGGCGGTGAAGTACAAGCTTCATCAAGTGCTTTCATTATGACCCCTCCCACCCCAATAATCACTTCTTTCACTCCGGTTTCAATCTGCCGCAGATTCCTTAGTTTTAGTGCATTCTTCAACTGTTCCATCTCTTTTGTACTTTGGCCTCCGTCACAGAGAGGTTCCTCAATTGCTTACTGTCTGAGGGGAGGTGGGTGAAAATAAGGACACGATTTATGAAATAAACTTTGAGATTCCGCCTCAGGCTTCAGCCACATCCCGCAAAACACCACATCCTTTTCTCCCCGCTGCTCCTCTTCCTTCGTGGTGTTTTTTCAGGCTCTGATCCAGCCTTCCTCTGTTGTCTATGGCACAGTGTCACTTCCAAGTCATTCAAATTTATTTAGTCTGCCCTCCCTCTGTTTGCAGATCAATACCAGCCCTGCCATCTCAGCTACAATTGAGAATCTCTGCAGTCTTTCATCATCAATTCCTTGTCCTCCCCACCTTGTTTTGGCATGAAACAAATTCAGATTGATGGAGAAAGTCCAGATTAAAGTGACCTGACTGTGTAGGAAAATCAGTTTATTCTCTGGACCATGAATGTCCAGAGAATACCTAATTTTTTATTTTACAATTATTTACTTTAATTGTCCGATATATCAAAGAATGTCATGACTAGAAAGGAAAGGGACACCAGTGAGCCTCTTTTATCAAGGTTCTTAGAGCAGGACTGCTGGTCTCGGATCCGTGTATTATGTCTGTTTTACAAAAACATAACTGGTCCATTTAGTTACAGTTGGAGTTGAACTGAAACAGGATGCCTTTTTGAGGTTCATGTCACGTTTTCATCTCCATCTCATTCACAATGGTCTAAAAGTCAAGGCCCATTTCAGATTAGGTTTTGGGAAGTCTTCTCAGAGCGGAGTAATGTGACTGCAGGCTGTAGAATAAACTACCAACAGTATATCAGAGTCTTTAGCCAGCATTTCTACTGAGAGATGTTTGCCACAAGTGGGCTCAGGAACTGAGAAACACAGAGTAAAATATCTGTGCTTGAACAAGTAATTTAAAAGTGCATTCAGTACTTAAGTAAAAAAACTGTCATAGGGTGGAAGAATTCGTCTTGTTTAATTACCAGACCGATGTGAATTTGAATCACTCAAAGCCTTGGGAACAACTACCCTTGTTACTTTTTGCATCTAAAAGTAAAGGTTTTAGTTGCACTTCTTGTACATAAACAAAGTCTTTCTTTTATTTCACATTCTGAAGAAACAGGATGTGACTGTAAATAAACGTACTGTGATGGGCTGAGACATTTCACAGTGCTTACTCTCACGTCATAAAACTATATCTGATCAGGTATCAGATGTAGAAACTTTGTTGAGAGTTAGGAATATCTGTAAGGAATAAAAAAGTGCCATACACTCCTCAGCCTTTCCGGTCATTTAAAAAATGTTGACTGATGGGCAAAAATCTATTTGAACTGAACACACGGGAAAATAAAGCCACTCCCAAGGGCTACAAGAAAATAAAAAACATTGTTTTGCATGATTGTTTGCATGTAAAGTAAAAACGTTTCACCCTATCAGCCAATTTCTACTTGTTTTATGGTGAAAGAATTACTGAATGCAATTAAATTACTTGTCTATAAGAGCCTTTTTTCGTTGCAGAAATGATTAGTATTCCTTGAACAGGGTGGGAAAACGCGGCCTACGAGTTCATGTGCTCCACCTGTATGGCTGAGGTGGAGACCGTGAGGCAGAGGTCTTTGTGGGCCACTGGCAGGTCTGCCACAGTGACTGGTTTGTACTGGATCTCACTGGCTGCCACTGTCTTGTACTGGTGCAGGTCAAAGGGACATGGAACTACAGCCTCTGAGGGCTGCTGGTAGCTGCCAGGGGGTCCAGGGTTTGGGTTCTGGGGGCCACTGTTAGGGTTGGCCTGACTTTGGAGCTGGCCTGCTCTGCCTGCGCCTCCTCCTCCAGCGCCTCCTCTCCCTCGGCCACGGCCTCGGCCCCTCACTCCTCCTGGTGTAAGACCCTGGGCTTGCTGAGCAGCTACTGTTGCTGCCACTGTTAATGGGTCAGGGTTGTGCTTCCTCATGTGTTTCATTAGATAAGTCTCCTAGAGGTGGGGACATGAATGTGGAATATATAATTGTAAGACAGGCGATGAAAAAAGAGAAGACATTTTTAGAATATTCTGTATAGTCAATGCAAATTAAGACAAACGTAAAACTACCAATGAAAATGAATTGCTTTAAGTGAAATAAAAATGAAAACAATTTTCAAAAATGTGCAAATTTATTTATCCTCTTTGTGCCTATTGCCACATAAGGGCTTAACCAGCCCCCTTTACAGCTGCCTGTATTCTCTGCATCTCTTTGCAAGTCTTTCACACTTCTTTCAACTAAAACTAAACTCAAATCAAAAACCAAACCGAAAGACTTAACAGAAATAAAAGCGAATGAAGTAATAACTCTGGTCTGAGCACCTACCGAGGTGTAGGATCGGTTACAGAGGCCACAGGAGAACAGTTTAGCGTGTTTGACAGTGTGTGTGGACAAGTGAACCTCTAGGCTAGCAGCATCTGTGTAACCACGGTTACAGTTGTGGCACTTGAAGGGTTTGTCTTTGTTGTGCTGCCGACGATGGGACTGAGAAGAGAAGAGAAATACAAAAAAGAAGGAAAAATCCAATAAGCAAAGTTTTCCAAGTCTGATGCTGAAAACGGCACAGTAATGTCCATCTTAAAGAGCCATTTGAGTTCACATTCGATTAGTGTTTTCAGTTTATTTACCTGTAGGTTAGACAACTGAGTGAAAGCTTTCTCACAGCCAGGATGGTTGCACTTGTATGGTCGATCACCAGTATGAATCCTAAAAAAAGTTACAAATCACGGAGTTAAATACAGAGTGGTGTTTGTGACAAGGAACCAGAAGTCAATCTTCAATACTATCACAAAAAGATACTGAGACAGACCAGCATTCCTCCTTTCAAAGACCCTGCGAACTTAACAAAATGTCCCCAGGAGGGCTTTAATGATGTAGATTACCTTGAGATAAGGCTGGGCGGAATATCGATATGTTCAATACTATTTTATAGAAGAAATGACTTCATTCCATAAGCTTAATATAGCCTATGCAGGTTAGCATCTATGTATGTTGTGAACCAACTGCATTTTAAATGGAAAGAACAGTGCATCTCTGCCTATCGTTGTCGTCTGTCACTGTAGCAATTTTAAACACTTTCCCTACGCTTAGTCTACATTATTGACTCAATAAAGTAGGAAAACAAAGCCAATGGTGAAGATTTAATGAAACGAATACGCATGGGTTGGTCAGGATGACACTCAACACAGTAGCGTCTTGTGCCATAAACATCACAACTAAAGGTAGAAGCCTGACAAATTAATTTCACCACCTCACACAACATCACCTTTTTACTGAGGGTTTGCTGAGACACTGAAATATCTAAAAGAGGAACAAATGTCTCCTGCTATGGATGGAAGCATCTACATCTGTCCCAAAGCAAGTAATACTGGCAGTTTTGTATTTCATTGTTGTGCCATATCTCAGTCTATCATGTCTAGTTTATTAATTTTTAAAATACGGCTTAGATATATAGTTAGATATGTACTATTTGTATGTACAATACGCTGTGTTTTTGGTGTACAAGTAAATACTGATACTTTACTACTATACTAACATAATACTTTGTCAAGGTTAACGTACATCGAGATATGACTTTTTTAAACATTACCGCCCAGCAGTAGTGAGATCATATCTTATGTGTGATACACATGCGCATAAACAGGTGCTACAACTCCCCACGTACCTGCTGTAACACACATAAAAACACATCCACCCATATAACCCCCCTCAGCCCAGACCAGTACCGTGTGTGCTGCTGTAGGTGACTGAGCTGCCTGAATGTTTTCTGGCAGTAGGAGCAGCTGTAGGGCTTGGCTCCGGTGTGGATGCGGATGTGCTGGGACAGGTAGCTGGAGTTGGCAAACGACTTGGAGCAGTGGGGACACTTGTGGGGCTTGGCCTCAGTGTGGTTTCTAACAAGGGACACCGGGGTCGAAGGGTTGGAGGGGTAGAGAGAGAGAAACAGAGAGAGAAACAGCCAGAGATTTTTAGGCTACAGCATGACCATACTTCATGAAGACCAAATCATGCGTTAAATTTAACAGGATCTGCGATCAAACATGTTGATCAGAGATCATTTAAAGTTTGACAGTGTGCTCTTTGTGCTGTGTCTGAGTTATGAAAACACAGAACGAAAACATACAGCAAGCACAGTCACGCTTTTCTCTTTCTCTCTCTCTCGCAGTCTCTCTCTCCACTTGGTGTGCCCTGTTTTGAGTGGATTGTGAGTGTGTCTATGAGTGTCTGAGTCTGCTGCAGTCAAATTGAAATGCAAATACAGGACGAGTGGCAGGCCAGTGCAGCGCCTCTTCCTGCTTAAAATTAATAGCTTGAAACCCACAAAGAAAACTCCGTGTATGGTAATAAGGGAAATGAAAAATGAAGAAGGGGAATGATAAGGTCAAAGGTAAAATGAAATCGTTTATCAGAATTGTGGCAGCATTAATGGGTGGAAAATAGTGTATTCCCTTACTTTAACTTAGACACTGTAGTTGTATGTCATACAGGTAACATTTTAATTCCTAAATAAAGTTCTCCTGTTTGGAAAT
>JAPQRN010000003.1:20523057-20543740 GCA_037367275.1 Coranthus polyacanthus
ATACGTATATATATATATATATATCCAGTGCCTGAGACTATATGAATATACAGTAGTGGTATGCCTTAATAAGAGTCCTCAAAAATCATTAATAATGTTAACACTGGTTCAGCAGGACAAGACGAGGAGAAATCAGTAGACGCTATAGATGGAGAACATGATTATAAAACTGAAGCCCACAACAGACTTTTAAATATAATACATCGTAGTGTTCTAACATGGTGTCCAAGCTTTGATTACCTGTGGATTTTCAATCAAAACAGAAGGATGGACAAAATGATTATCCCCAACTCTTAACTCTTAAATTCTGTCAAAAATACAACGCCTGTGGCTTTTTCTGTCTACTCACTCCACGTTGTCATATTAGACAATCTAGTGTTAGTAGCATTAGTAAATGAAGCTTTTAAATGCAATGTTGGTATTAAACTTTCACGTTAAGATGCACTTAAGGTTCGGCAGCAAGGCAGTGGAGACGGGCAGTTATGGAGGAGACAGTCGAGGTAAATACAGACAGTGAGGAGGAGAGACGAAGACGCTCATTAGTGCGACGCAAACACACCGAATGTGATGTAGAGGGAAGAAGGTAGGGAAGGATATAAGACTGTGACAGGACACACGGAGGCTACAGTTGTGTTGATTTGTTGCTTGTTGAAACACGATATCAAAAATGTGATCATGACACTGTTTGCTCAGTCCCTGAACATTTACACTGAATGCAACGCAGTACCAGTTGATACTGATGGTATGTGAAATGTAGGTTGAATATTTCTGAAATAGCAACAGTAACTGTAGCCAGAGAAACACAATACGTAGGCCCAGACAAAGATGAGTCTCTGACGAAATATACAACACAACAAAAACACATTAAGATGTTGACGGAGCTACACAGTTTTAGAGAAGGTGTAAGACAGACATGGCAGTGGAGGAAATGTTGTGTTAACAGACTAATGCAGAATATCCAGGCAGCAGCTGATAAGTGGGACAGTAGACTGGTTTGGCTGATTCTTTTTAACCTATTTGAGTGGTCGCCTACAAAACGGAGAGATTAGAGACAAAGAGAGAAGGACAGACAGATCAGAGAACGGTGTGGTTCAGTGTCACTCTGTTAAGTTTTTGACAGAAGCAACTGCAGTCATTTACAGAAAATGCATGAATGTGCTACCTGTGAGATGTTGACGCCGGTCAGTTTCTCTACGGTCTCGGGGAGGCGGGTCATGATGTCCAGTATCTCTCCTGACAGCTTGGCTGCCCCCACCTCACCGCCTCCACTGGAAACCATGGTCACCTTGTTGGCTTCACACAGAGGTTTGCTGATCTCTTCTGCCATCTAGTGGAAGACAGATACATCAGACATGTAAAAAACACAACCGAGCCTTAAAAACACCAGAAAACATATGGAACACATGGTAACCAAACACAGAGAAGACTGTAAAATTGTTTTATTAAATGAAACAAATCAACTGAATTAACTTCTAAAGTTTATTGTTTCTCACCAGAGGCAGTTTCTCCAACAACATGTCCACCATGGCTCCATCCTTATATTGCTGGAAGGCCTCTGCCTTCTTCGCCATTTGTTCTGCCTCAGCGCGACCCTTGGCCTCCACTGCAAACGCCTCAGCCTCGCCTTTAATCTGCCGGAGAGAAAAGGGACAGGTTTACTTCATCAGAAAACACACACACACACCATGTAAAGGGCGACCTCTATTCTAGATGTTTATTTAAATTCAGCTTGAACACAACAGGGATGCTTGTGGGTAAAAACCACAACATGATTTAGGTTTTGCAGCCGAATTAGTGATTTGGGACTCACCCTGATGGACTCAGCTTCAGCCTCTGCCTCCATGATCAACTTAAGGCTGGACGGAGAGAGACAATAGGAGATGTAGAGTCAGGCAGACAGAGACAGAATAACAGATGGTTCAGCAACCCTGCGCTTGCAGACAACACAACCGATATTCTCATCAACTGTCTCGGGTCCACCTGAACGTGTCTACCAGATGTCACAGACAGCTTCAGATCGTTTCCATGAACATTACATCCACTGTAATCCACATGAGGCAGGACTACTTGTCTGATTACTTCTATTTAATGATTAGTCATGACACTGTAATGTTGTTTATTCAGTTTAAGGTCAGACACAAACCATCTGTCTTGTGTAATGTGACCTCACAGTCTATTCCCTATAACCTTATATATATGTGTGACAGCTTAAAAACGGTAGAAAGTAGAAACCTTATTAAAATAAAAGAGAGTGATAGAAGTTGGCTGAGAATACCATCCATCAGTAACACAGAATATTCACTGCCTGAAAGGCTGCCTGACACTTTGTTACACCCACATGGTTCTCTGGCAGAGCAGCTCTAAATGAAAAAACCTTCTGCAACTCACCGCTGAGCCTCTGCCAGTTTCTCCAGGCGGTACCTCTCAGCCTCGGCAGGTTTCTTCACCTTAGCCTCCAGTTCCTTCTCCCTGCGGGTGATCTCCTGCTCCTGAAGTGTGATCTGCTGAGTCCGCTCCACCACCTGGACCTGCATCTTCTCCTCCTCGATGCGCTGCTTCGTCTTTGCTACCTGTGCAAGAGAAAAAACGTGAAGGTGAAGAGAGATGTAGTTGACACAGTGCATGTAATAAAGCCAACATTATAGACAAATCCCAGCTTAGCGGCGGCGATGTGGCCAAAATATCATATTGCAAAGTTTTTAGTTACAATCAAGACCCACAATTTGAACATTTATCCTTCTTCTCAGTTTTGAAATGTACTGCAGAATACAGAGAGACCACAAACAGCTGATCTTAAATATTACATTAAAGATAGTACTATTTCCACTATTAAAATAACGATTAATACCTGGGTTTAGTGAAAAAATAAAGAGCTGTAATTTAATAATAACTTAATGGTAATAAAGCAATACAAATTCAAGTATTCTTTTATAAAAGGAAATTTGAGGGACATCCCAGTGCGCTTTTTAAAATTCTGACACTTACAAGCATTCGTCCAGTAGTCTTCTGCCGACACTCAGCATAAATGTGTTGAATGACAGTACTGGAAACATATTTGCAGCTTCTATAGTGCATGCACTTTAAACAGTACCATGTCTTTGTGTGTCGACTTCTCAAGTGTTTCACTCAGTGATAACTATTTTGGTTTAATAAGCAAGTCTTCGTCCACCAAACTGCCGCAAGGCGTGCTGCTGCTCAAGCTGCACTGTTTACATGTACGTCACACTAGGGAAGAAAGAGACCGTGAAGTCATTTGTCCAATCCGCAGAGCCCCGTTCTAAGTGATACAGCTCTATCGGACTATTTATGTTATTAAAAGGTCTTTGAAGTTATCAAATGAAGTTTAGACACAGAAATAGGACAACATAAAATAACACAATCTCTATGTTCACAGAAATGACTGGCTATAAGATCCATCCTCGTATAAACTCATCAGATCGACCCCATCCCAAGCTCTGACTCAAAGTACTCAGTTGTGTTACTCTCCCGTTACCTGGAGCTGGTAGGCCATCTCGGACTCAGCCTTCTTAGTGTTAACCTCAATGTCATAGGCCGCCTTCTTCAGCTCATAGTCCCTCTGAGCCTTCGCCATGTCGATCTCATTCTTATACTGAGCTGAGATTTTTGCCTGCATCGCATGGGCTTCCTGCAGAAAGAAAGACAAAAACAGAGGAGAGAGGGGGAAAGCAGGTGGTCATTGGGAGTGGCTCTTGAAAATAAAAGCAGAACAAAACAGACAAAGATGAGTTAGATACTTCCAAAATTTAAGATTTTATCCTTTATTGTGAAACACTAAAATAATATGTCCAGTATCTCACCCTGATCACAGCATCTCTCTTGTTCTGAGCCTCTCCAATGCGAGCATCTTTCTGAACCTGGGCTGTGCGACCCTTACCCAGTGAATGCAGGTAATCCTGAACACCACGGGGAGGAAAGTCAATACAGCCGGAATTCAAAACTTAAAAAAAAAATTAAAGTTTAAAATGTTTTTCTCCTGCTTAAGGTAGTCTTGCTTTTAACTGAAGTAGGTTTATGTGCGGTAATAACGTTTCTCATGCGGTTACCTGGTCATCATGCACGTCTTTGAGCGTGTAGCTGACCACACTGATGCCCATGTTAACCAGGTCAGAGGACGCCACCTTGAAAACCTGCTCCGAGAACTTTTTACGGTCCTTGTAGATCTCCTGTAGGTGGGAGGAGTAATCTGGAAGTTAAAACTGTGCAGAATCAAAACAACACTGAGCTGCATCAAGGAAATACCAGAAAAATAATTATTGAAATTAATCTTTGTCTTCATTTTAAGATGAATTCCATTGTCATTTGCAGTCAGGAAGGAAAATTGACATAAAAAAAAATCTTTAATAACGAGAAAATGGACACAAACATGTGTTTTGTTTAATCACATTTTAAGTATTTTAGCCAAATGCTTACTGAATCTGTTTAAGAACAATCTCCATCATGGTGGTATAGTTCAGTAGGGGTGATGTGAATTAAATAAACTCTGAACTCAGCAAGTGAATCAGTGAAAACCCTCCGGTTCTTACTTCAACAGTCAGGTGGGCGATGATCGCTCGCTGATGTCCCTCCAGTGTCTCCAAAGCGATTTGAGCGATCTCCGGCTCCGACTTTCCCATGAACATTTGACAGGCTGCAGCCAGCATTTGTTTATTCTGCCCCTGGATCTTCATCTGTGAAAAAGAGCAAACCTGTTTATCAGCAACAACACAGTGGTGCCGGGTTTAAAAAAATTATATGATCTTATTGCACTCGTAATATTTAAAGTTGAGAATCTGTGACTTTGGTGAATGACGGCAGATCTGATTGCGATCCAGACTGGTTTGTGTCACCACATGCTATCTGTACATCTGCTAAAAGGGTCTATGACGTGTTAAAAAAGTTCTGTTTGAATTCAGGTGTTATACGCAGGAATTAAACTTAACACCAGGCACACAAAAGCAGGTAACAAAACAGCCTTACGGTTTCGCCTGCGTCTGCTGAATGCACAGGAAGACGGACACTCTGCCTCCAGCTATGATCAGTGGAGGAGATGGACAGAAAGCCATTTCCATGACAACAACATGGTATGTCCAAATGCACAAACCACCAAGCTCCACTACTATTACCCAGTTAAGCAGTGTTCCATTGATGAAGCTAAATCTATTGCTCCATTCCCTCTGAGTAAATCCTGGCTTTGTGCACTGACCTGGGCGATCCCGGTGACTGAGATGGGCACTCCGTGACGGGTGTAGACTTTATCACTCTTCACATTCAGGGTCAGGGTGTTCAGAGAAATCCTAAAGAGAGGCAGGGTAAGATGTACAAAGGAGAAAACAATTATTGACTGGTCATACGTTGCTCTAATGGTAGGCCTTAAAGTGCCGTAACATCCACCATCCACTCTGTAGTTAAATTACATTGCCGTGCACTGAGTGCAGAAGTGTACAGGTACAGGATAGGAACAGCTACAACATCAAACAAATGAAACAGTCTGGTGCCAAGCGACAAAGTGGAATTGACAGAGAAGAGGAGGAGGAGGAGCATGTGCACAACGGAAGATTCAATTATGACTCAGACCGGTTTGTTTCACTGCATGCTATGTGTACTTCTGCTAAAAGCGTCCATGACGTGTTGAAAAAGCTCTGTTTGAATGCAGGTGTGATACACAGGGATTAACAAAACACCCTTTAGTTATTGCCAACCTCTGTATCTGCTGAACGCACGGGAAGACGAACACTCTGCCTCCGGCTATCATCAGCGGAGGAGATCGACAGAACCCTGAAAAAGAAGAGCAGAAATGAAAATATTTACAGTGTTAAACAGGATTAAGGATGAGTGATATGAACACAATATAACTTACACATAACTTATGTAACATATCAAATACATATATTAAATGTTTCTACTCACTTTACTTTAAAATGTTCAATTCTAGAAACTCATCTCATATAAACAGAAAACGGATAGCTAGCACTTACACTATTTTCCATCTAAAGGCTTTTTGTGTTTTGCTCAATATTTAAATCCATCCATAAACAATGGTTGATTCGTGTCATCATTTACCTGACACCACCATAGCCTCATTGGGACCGCAGGTGTAGAACATCTTTGTTTTTGTCCTTCACACTGAAAAATTAAAAAAGCAAATAATAAAACATCACAGCAGTCACGAAGATATTGTTTTAAATGCTGACCTATATAAAAAAGGCAACGTCACAGGCGCCCCTGGTTTCACCATTTAATAAATGCATTGCTTTTCTTTTTATTAATAAGGCCCTTAAAGTATCAGTATCACTGCTGTGGGCTTTGGATTTGTCCAGAAGAATTAGCAGAAGGAGGGGCTGTTACAGACAGACCAGCAGGTCTCAAATCTAATTTACACAAATACTGCGCAGCAAAATCAAAGAGAAAAGCCTTGAAAATAACAGAAAAACCTCACTTTACAGCAACTTATTAGCGATGACAACCTGAAAAAAGCAGAAAGGCTTTCCCCACTGCTAGCGGCTAACGGCTATCCATCAATTTAATCAATTGTAAATTATATAGACACGTTTGTGTTTACAGTCGAAAAAGGATGTAAATACAGGCATTACATGGTCTCATACTTACCGATAATTGTATACACTCTGTGGGTTTACAAAGAGAAAGGTAGAAATGTCCGAAAACAAAATCTGTGTTGGCTAAAATGTATGATTTTTAATTTCGGGTTATTCCAGTCGGATATACAGCAACTGACGCGGCCAGTAAAATACAACGCTGGGTACTGCTCGGCGACTTCTACTGCGCATGCCCGACAGTCAAACCGTATGCGTCCGCCATCTGGTGGCCTGGTGGGGAACTGCAGGGACCGGCACAGACAGTGGGACGCAGGTACAATGGTATCAGTGCTGCAAATTCACCTACAAAAACGTATTTTATAAGCATTTTGTCTGTAAAGGTGTACGTCAAATTATGACTATATACAATGTATATTCGTATAAATGCACAAAAACAAAAGAGTTATTAAATTACGGACCGTATACCTAATAATATAAATAATAATCAATGATGAAGCCGAGTAAAAGAAACAATATTAAAAAATGACAAAATAATTATGTGAATGCTTGTCAGTAACTACAGATGTGTTTTTAAATTGTTTTTAAAATGAGGCACTGATTTATCATTACTTTCCAGGTTTTTCTTATAATATCTTGCATATGTCTAATAAATAATCACAGACAGGTCTTTTCTTTTTAGGCCTGTGTTGTACCTTGGCGACACAATAAACAGTTCTATTCTATTCTATTCTATTCTGTTCTTGGAACATATTAAGGTGGTGGTCTACACGTGTGGTCTTTATGCCTCTTTCTTACTTTCTTTATTTCACTTTTATTCTTCTTTTCCTATCTTCTTATGTCAGCCTTTATATATCAGTGTGTTTTATACTGTATGTGAAATAGTTTTTTTCTTGTATCTTAGTGAGACCTTCTTGGCTAAATTATGGATAAATAAATAAAATTAAATAAATAGGATGTAAAGTGTCTATTCTATTCTATTGTATTCTATTGTATTCTATTCTATTCTATTCTATTGTATCTAGGTTAATGGGACTCCTCCAACGGGGCACTGATGACAAAAACCGGCACTCCCTCTCCTCTTCCGGTCCTTGCCCTTGACTCGGGGAAACCCCTTTGGAAAAAAACGGGACTCCAGCCAATCAGCGCCGGGACGAAAGCGTCAGCAGCCAATCAGTAAAGCGGAGCGGGTGACGAGCAGATCCCAGACCTTTGAGCCCGCCTCGCTGGACCGGGTTCCGTCCTCACGCTGTTCAGTCTGCAGCCTGTCTGCGTCCAGTCACTGGGTCAACGGAGCCTCTTTATCTCTGCTACACTTTGCGTTTTAATCACTTAATACTCGCGGTTCATCATGAGGGAAATCGTGCACATCCAGGCCGGTCAGTGCGGAAACCAGATTGGCGCAAAGGTAAGAAAAAGTAGAAATAAATCCACTTGTTGTTGTTGTTTATTCGCTTTTACCTGATATGGTATTCTTTTATATCACAACTTTTTTTCTAAGAGGCTTTGATTCTGCTGTATGTCTTGACACTTTACGTAAACAAGTTACGTAATTAAAAAAAAAGTTAAATTCACCAACCTTACCTTATTTATATAAATACATATAGACTAATAATTCATCCTATTGTTTGTTTGTGTGGTTCAGCCTCATGAATGGCTCCCAGTTTCTTCAGATAATTTAACATGTTCGTTTTTTAACTCGTTTTTATTCATTATAGGGTTTAATTTTCACCCAGTGTTTAAAATATTTGAATTTTTTTTTGTGTAATAAGAGTAAACTGTCCAAGCCTTGTTGGAGTTGAACACAAGATCAAACCTCTGTCCTCTTCTATTACGGACAAAAAATCTTACTTAATCCTTTTGTTGCATCTGTTACAAACTTCGTAGTTATTTATTCATCCATTCGTTCATTCAAACTATTAAGTGGCTCATTTAAAGGTTTGATAAAACCACTTTCACTAATACTCCGTATCATTGTTTGGGAAACGCGTTCAGCTGAGATGTGAACTTCTCACATCCGCATGTTGCCCATGAATACAGTAGAATTTCACACATTTGGGACTGTTGACAAAACAGTGACTCAAGTCATTGATCCATGATTAATGAAGCGGGCCAGACTTCAGCAGACGCGCAGGGCCAGCTGCTGTCTTGGCCGCCTGGTGAGCTGAACTCTTTGTCACAGAGAAAAGGGCCAGAACAAGCCAGGAGAGGAGGGTGAAAAGAAAGAAGAAATTCGCTGAGGCAGAGGAGAGGAACGCAGCAGGAGGGGCTGAAGGGGGGAAAAGATAACAAGTGGCTCAGTGTCTGCCCTGAAAGCACAGATGAGGTCATTTAAATAGCTGCCTTTTCAGTCCGTGCGTCACATGCACACGCCCCGGGCACCCAAACCACCAGTGACCCCGAAAACCCTGTCTGCACATGGACGTATACTTCCAATGAGATTATCTGGTTTTCACTACAGTGCTTCTTTTTTCCACTTCGAACCACGGTCATGACTCTGATCTTTGGCTGCTGTTGATGAATTTTAAGTTTGTGTCGACGTCACTTTTTTGCTCAGTCACCTGCTGTTGTCGACGATGCCAGAAACATATCGTGCATCATTTTGTCTTTTTTTTTTTACTTACTTTTTGCACTTGCGGTCTCTGCAGAAGTACCAAACTTCTCTACGTACCCCATTTATTTGTGGTTCTCAGATGTGTACAACAAGACTTCACTTATTTCTGCAGCTGAACTTTCAATTTCAGTTAAGTTTATATACACCAATATCACAAATAACAAATCAGCCACAGCGGGATCCCTTTTCCAGAAAATGTACATATATTATGTACAACAAAAGGAATGTATGAAATGATGAGGAGCAGCATTAAAACACGCTTCAGAAGTGGATTCATAATGATGATACATAACTTCACATGACACGTATTTGGCCTTTTATACAGTTTCCAACCAGACTTTTCCCTGGAGGGGGAGCAGCAGACGTGGCAGCAACATATGGGGTGACTCAGACCTGACTACTCAAAGGCCTTGATCAGTGAAGACAAGTGTATTTACTGAGACTTAGTGAGGCTGAGGTCATCCCTGTTTCACAATGGATTAACTCTGCATGAATTCACTGACTTACCCAGTGCAGCTCCAACCCAAACCTGCTAAGCAGTTGGGTAACGTCTCGTAGAAATTATCCTAAGGAACATTTTTATCGTGTTTTATCATCATTCTTCGCGTCGATAATGTTGCTCTCGTTCTTTTTCTGGGTTATTATTAAAAGTGAAAATTTCATTCGTAAAAGTTTTTAAACGTTAGCGATTAGTTCTGTGTCGTTCGTGGTCAGAGCTTGTTTGGCTCGTCCATTTAAACGCTGCAGGTCAGCAGGTTTTTCCACAAACGCGTTGATGTACCTCATTGCCTCGTTGCCGTGGCGACCGCCGCGGGGGTGAACTCACGGACAGCCAAAAACAGTGCAGTAGTTAGGATTAAAAATGAGATTTCCTTGCTTACCAATCTCTCTCTCACACATACAGACACACACACACTCCGTTGTGCAGATTAGGGTCAGTTGACTGAGCTGGTGTGACAGTCTGCGCTCGTATCTTAACCGAGTTTGGCATTAATGTCTCAGTAGAAATGAGGCCGACTGAATTCTCTGAGAAAACTCTCCTTTGGACGACCCTCCCACTTCAAACGCAACCCAGAGATATTCAAGTTTTATAGGTGCTTTTACGACCAAAGAGTGTGTTTGATCCCAGGAACCAGCTGGAAAAATCCAGGTGGGATGAATGACAGTCTTTCCTTCCAGTAAAACTAAATAAAAAGGTTTATTTTTATCCTAAAACATACAGCTATCTAACATTTTATGTCCTTTAATTAGAAACCAGATCAAGGACATAAATAACTGTCTGTTAAACAGCAGTGAGAGCTCAGTCGAGAGACTCTTTGTTACATTTGTGTAACGTTTTAACCTATTATTAGCCTATTACTAGGTATGTCAAGCCTGTTAAAGGTTTTTATAGACACTACTTTTTTATCTTGTCCTGGTCTCAAACCTTTGAACTCCTCTCTGAAGTTCTTTCTTCATCAAGAGGAGGAACAAAACAGAACAGTTATTGTAGTTTTTTTTTTAGTTTGTCTTGCATGTTCTCTGTGGGTAATTTGTAAATCTATTTTGAACAGCCTTTGGGTGGAAAAATAACTGGTTTTAGCTGTGACTGCGTACTTTAACACGTTTAATACGCACATCATTTTAAATCACATGATGTAGTGAGTGTATCTGTGAAGAGCAGCTTGTAATCATTCCAGAAGGAGGACACAGAAATTACAGTAAACCACAAGGTAACTGTTTACTGCATAAGGTCTTCTTTCACTAAAGGAAGATGTAGGTGGTCGTATGACTGCAGGTAATCAGACGTCAGCTTGGGGAACATAGAGACGTGATTGTATCCAAGGCTCTTCTTTTAGCTTAGGAAAATAGGCCTGCAGTTACAGCCTTGATAACTACACAGGCACCTCTTTCTTTAGGTTTGATTGATGAACTCTGATCTGAATAACTTCAGTGAATACACTAACACAGCGTGTTCCAGGTTTCAAGCGAATAAAAACTGATTCCAGTGAGGTGTCAAGACTTAGTTTAAACCTCAGCTTTTTCTATTTCGTTTGATGAATATGGCTGTTACACCTTTGTTACAGTTTAAGGCTTCTTTCTGTATCATAATGTGCTTGCCTGTGTGTGTCTGTGTGTAGTTCTGGGAGGTGATCAGTGATGAGCACGGCATCGACCCCACAGGAACCTACCATGGAGACAGCGATTTGCAGCTGGACAGGATCAGCGTGTATTACAACGAGGCCACTGGTGAGTACAAGCTGCCGAACGCTGAGGTCTGTGTTGGATGAAGCTAAATGACGTGTCCTACTTTTTGGAGAAACTCGCTCAGTATGCCTGCAAGGAGAAGGATAAAGGGAAAACATTACGATCGATTATGCCTTAAAGTGTAACTAACAGAACAACATTTAGAGGTTTACAGATATTGTGTTAACCGCACCCTCTGTATTACTTCTACAAATGTGCTAGATGAACCTCCCATAGGAGCTGGTGTTAAATGCTCTGAAAACATGGGAGATGGTTGTTTACTTGTGGTTTTTTGTGGACAGCTGATTTCAGGTTTATTGTGTTTTACTCCATCTAGTGGCTACATTAGGTGTTACATCTATACACTACATTTTATAATGTACTTAAGTAACCAGTGTGAAGCATCTGGGGTTCATGACATTTCATTATGTCCAAGGTAAGAATACAGTCAGTGAAAATCTGATAAAGTGATTAATACTCTTTCGATAGCTCCGTTAGATTATGGATTGATGTATGTTTCTGTACTACAGAGTTTATATTTCAGCAAAAGTACAACTTTGGTATTGCTCTTATAAATAACACACTCAATGTTTCACATAGCATCAGACTTACATAGTGTGTATGTGTGTTTGCAGGTGGGAAGTACGTGCCCAGAGCCATCCTAGTGGACCTGGAACCCGGCACTATGGACTCAGTCCGCTCCGGACCCTTCGGACAAATCTTCAGACCTGATAATTTTGTCTTTGGTAAGAACACACTCTACGGAGCTGGAGCTAGTGTCTTTAATGTGGCTTATTTTGCTCTTTTGTTTTGCAGATTGAAGGATTTAAATGAAGGGTGAATCCCAGCTGACTGTCCCATAAGACACACGCTAAAACATTTTTTTTTTTTTTTTTTTTTTTAATTCCCAGGTCAAAGTGGAGCAGGTAACAACTGGGCAAAAGGTCACTACACGGAGGGGGCGGAGCTGGTGGATTCTGTCCTGGATGTGGTTCGGAAAGAGGCCGAGAGCTGCGAGTGCCTCCAGGGCTTCCAGCTCACACACTCCCTGGGAGGAGGCACCGGCTCCGGGATGGGCACCCTGCTCATCAGCAAGATCCGAGAGGAGTACCCCGACCGCATCATGAACACCTTCAGTGTGGTGCCTTCTCCTAAGGTAGCTGTCCCATAGTAAACATAATAGACAGATTCATTGATTTGCCTGATGAACTGGCTCTGATATGATTTATGTTTGTAAAATGTCATGTCTCCCGGGAGATGAGTGTGTATGTGTGTGTGCGTTGGGTGAGGTGATGTCAGACTATACTTGGTTACTGGCTTTTACCTCCTCCTAACATCACTATAATATTGGCGTCTAAAAATCAGTCGATTTCTAGTTTTCCTATACCATTCATTCATGTGTCTCTTTCAAAATAGAAAAACTATCACCATCCTTTATTGCTGCTGTTCTTGAAACATGATATAGTCTCTCCATCATTTGAAAGGGTTAACTGCAGCTTGTTATTTACAGTCCTGCCACGTCTTTCTGTTAATATTGATTTTAACATTAAAACATGTGGAATTTGACATTACGCAATTTATTACTTGCGTTGTTGAAATGAAATTCTGCTCAGTGGTTATTTCCACATGAGCAAAGCTCTATGAGAAAAGCCTGGTAGTAACGGAAAGGAAATGCTACTATAACGTCGTGTTCTACCAGGCAATCTAAAAACAACGTAGAAAGCCAGTATGTGTAAACTCTGTCATAACTATGTGTCTTTTCTCTGTGTCCTCAGGTGTCAGACACAGTGGTTGAGCCATACAATGCCACGCTATCGGTCCACCAGCTGGTAGAGAACACAGATGAAACCTACTGCATCGACAACGAGGCTCTTTACGACATTTGCTTCCGCACTCTCAAACTCACTACGCCCACCTATGGCGACCTCAACCACCTGGTTTCAGCCACCATGAGCGGCGTGACCACCTGCCTGCGTTTCCCCGGCCAGCTCAATGCTGATCTGAGGAAACTGGCTGTCAACATGGTGCCCTTCCCCCGTCTGCACTTCTTCATGCCCGGCTTCGCCCCTCTCACCAGCCGGGGGAGCCAGCAGTACCGCGCCCTGACGGTGCCCGAGCTCACGCAGCAGGTGTTTGACGCCAAAAACATGATGGCGGCCTGTGACCCACGCCACGGACGCTACCTGACGGTGGCTGCTGTGTTCCGCGGCCGCATGTCCATGAAGGAGGTGGATGAGCAGATGCTGAACGTCCAGAACAAGAACAGCAGCTACTTTGTGGAGTGGATCCCCAACAATGTCAAGACCGCCGTCTGCGACATCCCCCCACGTGGTCTCAAGATGGCGGTCACCTTCATCGGCAACAGCACAGCCATCCAGGAGCTGTTCAAGCGCATCTCTGAGCAGTTTACCGCCATGTTCCGCCGTAAGGCCTTCCTCCACTGGTACACCGGCGAGGGCATGGATGAGATGGAGTTCACAGAGGCAGAGAGCAACATGAACGACCTGGTGTCCGAGTATCAGCAGTATCAGGACGCCACGGCCGAGGAGGAGGGAGAGTTTGAGGAAGAGGTGGAGGAGGATGCCTAAAAAAAAAAAAAGTAACAAAAGCTGACGAAGTTAATAATCAAAAAGAAAAATATATAAAAAAACAGAAAACATGAAACAAAAGAATGTAGCAGGAAGGATAAAGAGGCTGGAGAGAAAAACGTGGGGATCGATAGAATGAAAAGAAAAACGAATGTGGCAGAAAAAGAATAAGAGACGAGGAAAAAAACGATGTGACCAAATTAATGTGCCATGGTTTACAGTTTATTGTGATGCCATGTGGGCTGGTTCAGCAGACTCCCAAAATCCTTTTCACATGCACAAACCAGAAGCACTTCTTACAACTCACTTTTTCACCTTATAACCCCCCCCCGAAGACGTGTTTAATCCAAACAGTATGTTAGATTCATCAGTACCTTCTAGACCTTCTAGTTTTCTTAGCTGGACCACTGGAGTGCAGTCGGGGTTTGTGTCATTCCAGGTTTAAACCATTTAAACAGGTGAAGCTAAAGAATGTCAAGACTAAGCAGCCCTTTACTTGTTTTTGAAAGTCAGGTTTTTTTTAAATAGTAGGATCAGATGATGCCGTTATCAGTGTTCATGTATTTTATCAGTGTTTGTTATATCAGGTCATCAAGATCCACTGTCAGTAACAGAAAATGTGAATTTTAGAAAGTAGGTGAGACAGCACTATTTTTGTCCTCACTGGGGCTACCTCAGTGAATTTACCATGTTCAGCGTTAGCTTGTTTTTCCCATGTTCATTGTAATCTTGTGGGTGACATCTCTAGTTATATTCAGTCCCGTGTCAGCTGAGTAAATCAAATGCAGAGGTCGGGGTTGATACTAGTCAGTATCTAAGTAAAAGAAAGCCGAAGGGACCCATCAGTGTCCACTTCACAAAACAAAAACCATTGTTTTTTTACTGGATGTGCAACTTTCATGTTATTCTCAAAGCACAAGACTAAATATAAAGGTCTCAGATTTAATAAACAGAGAACGGTTTAAGACGGCCTTTTTGCAAAGTGTGCAGCTGTCACTTAATGCAAATTCAGCAACGTTCGCCAGTCCAAAAAAAAAGGTCTGGTTCATAAAACTCCTGACAAATGGACTTTTCACAGTGTTAATGTAACAGCAGCAGTAGCGAGATTTTTCTCAGGCGCCAGCCAACGTCGTGAGAAGGGTCCGATGTCTAAAACCAGGTCGGGTCATGCAAAGAATTAGCCTTAGCTGAATCAACTTTCCACTGCCCACTATACGTGTATCCAGGAGGTTAGACTCCTGAACTCGGCTTGACTAAAAGCAACTTTGTCGTGGAACCATGTATCTGCCAAACATTATGTTTTAAGACAAATATAAAACAAGCCTCTATTCAATACCACTTTTCAACCTGTTAACCCTCAGCTTTGAGTAGGACGACGACCGACGGGACTGAGCAGTAGATATATTTTTTAGTAAATCACGGAAAGAACAAGAACTGATCGTGTATTATTTTATATCAGTATTTTCCTGCACCTACATCTCACTCTGGGAGCCCAAAACTCTCATTTCAAGTCACTCTGATAGTTTGCAGTTATATGTTTCAACCTATAAAATGTGCACAAATTCCACTGTAAATGTTTACACCCTGAGCCACGACAGTATGCACTCACATCATGCAGATGTCACTGTATTCAGTGTGTGATTGACAGCCATGTTGTCTGTATGCGTGTTTTTATTAGTACCTTTTTTAATTCCTGTTGAACAGTTGGATCCCAGTGACTGTGCAATGTTTGGGAGAAATAAAGGCATTTCTAGGAAAAAAAAAAAAAACCCAAAATGTGTCTGTTGTGATATGGGTTATGGTGCGTTTGTTTGTATGAATGTCAGGAAGTTCGTGTGGCGCTGCTACTTTAAGTTTTAGGTTTTGTGTCTTTTTCAGCCTCTGTGTCTATTTCTTTTTTTGAGTAAAGGGTTGCAAAGCTTTTTTAATATGTGATTGTACACGTGTAATTTACAGTAATAAGGGTGTTGGGAATTTCTGAAGCACTGAGCGACGACTTCTTGCATATCACACAAATAATAATAATGTCTCAGTTAGAGTCATTCTTGCTTTGTTGCAGCTAACAGTTAGTTAATGTATGTAAAAGCACACGATTAGGCGACTTAATTGAGATTGACCTACTTATCTACGGAGAAATCGACACTAATGGTCACTTGAGGTTAAACCAAAGATCCTCTGTAGCAAAGATGGTTCCCTGTACGCTCCGCCGATGGCAGGAAACGGTCCGCTTCCGGGTTCCTTCGTGGGCGTGGTCAGAAGGGTTGAGAACGTCCTGCGGAAGGATGTAAGTACATTAAATACGGTCTAAATACAAAATATACACTAACATCACGTTTTAACGCGTAGCTAACGTTATTCTAGCACGATTAATATTAATATTCCTCCTTTAGACAAGACTTGTGTTGCCAGATCTCACCAGAGTGTCTTGCTGAGACAGAGACAGGCCTCAAACAGAGTCAGTCTACTTTCACTTCATCTACTTTCACTTCATCTTCACACGTCCCCGACCGCCCCCAGTCCCCTTAGGAGACAGGAAGTGTGCCGTCCCGGGCCGTTAGCGGAGCATGCAGTGGACACTCTTTGTTGTAGAGGATCTTCGTTTCAGCCCGACCGCAGAGTGACCGCCCGCTGCTTGTGGCTCCGAGTCAGGACGACGGTTCTTGCCGATGGTTCCCGAACAGCGCCGATCTGAACTGCTCCACAAACCCGACATCAACCGAAACTCTCCTGCTACTCCCGATCTGGTCCCATTGAAGTCTGTTGTTGTCGGTCGGGTTGGGGGTGGCGAGGGGGTGGACGAGATTGATGAAATAAAGGAAGAAAAAAAAAAAAAGGCGACTTACGGCAAACCATCACTCCTGAGCCCCTCCCAGCCCACTGATTTTCGGAGTCAAGGCTTGACAAAGGTAATTACACTCATCCAGTTATAATTGTGTATTACAGCAATTGGTCTATATTCCATCAACGCGTTAAATCGGGGACAGAGTGGGTTAAATTATGCAGTTTTCCGATGCCGTTTTGACTGTTTGGTTATGTTGAGCGGTTCCACACGGCTGTAAAGGATGCTTTAGGGCGTGTAACCAACAGCAACGCAGCGGAGGCGCGGAGGATGCCACGAATTACAGGCATCTTCGCACAGAATGAAAGGATTGACGGTTTTCAGACCGTATTGCAGAGGGGTAAAGTTTCTGTAAACGATAAAAAAATGTGTAGTGTTCAGCTCAGAATCCATGTAGCCTATTGCACAGACAGGATATTATCTCTGCGCCGAATGGCCTCCTTCTGGTTCAGGCTTATTAATACAATTCAATAATATCCAGTTCTTATGTCTCGGACTAAATACACAGCATTCCCCCTGTGAGGCTGGTGAAGTGTTTTTAATTCTGTGGGTTATAATAATTGTGTCTGTGCTGTCCAGAATGCGGCGCATTGTCACGTCTTGTGTGTGGGATATACCCGTCTGAATCAGGGGGTATTTTCTGGACTATCCCCGTGGAAATTACGCAATGTACTTGGGCACTACGGCACACAAAGCCGCTGACTAAGTATCTGTCCCACTTACACAGTCATTTACAGTATGCTGTGAGAATGAGTGCGATGAGGAGCAAGGGTGGACATGGTTCGGACTGTTTTCATTGAACTGTGATTTTTAAGAGAAACGTCTTTCTTCTCTGAATCTCCAAACAGATATGTGCTGACTTCTGCCTCACCTTCACTTAGATCTGTTGATCTGTTGTATTGAAATGCGTACAGGGAGTAAAGCATGTTGTCTTCCTTGACATATAAATTATGTATAGAGTCCTACATCAGAGTGTTAGATTGTGGTGGTAAATCCCCTTCACTTGATCTCATTCTTGCCCCCCACCCACCCCGCCCGCCACCCCCCGTCACCGTCTTCCATCTTGGACAGCTGTGTAATGGGACAGCCCCATTCGTGCAGGTCTTGACACACCCTTGGCTGCAGCTGCTCCTGGCTTTAGGGCCTGCATACGGGGTGAGGAGGGGGACAGAGGGGGAGTGGGGATGGATGTGCAGGAGAGGAAAGTGCAGGGGACAAGTCGGTCCGGAAGGGACTTCGATTTACAGTGGCATTGATCTTAGATCTTAGTCTCTGTGGTCTACCTGTGACTAAATGCACAAATAGATATGTGGCAAAACACAGCTTTTTGACCTTCACAAGTAGAGACAGACCGATGGGCAGAACCGGCTCTGATACTGAGGCCAGTATTCAGCTTCTCAACTGGGTTGTTGACTTTCAGGGACAATTGCTCGCTCCTAGATTTTGAACTGTTAGTTTGATGTTCACTTCCAGATTTATTGATTGATCTATCTAGGGATTTATTACTTGGATTGAACTTAGATTCAACAGTTCAGTTCAGCTATTAGTCAAAATCATTTCAACATTATGACATTTTTTGTCAGAGAGGGTGATATTGGCTTTTTCCTACCAGTCGACCTCATCCTCATGTATGAAGTGCTTCGTACGACAACTAGTCTTTCAATCTCAGGCGCGTCTAGTTACCCTCTACTCTCTACCAACTTATGGATATAAGATATAAGTTAACAATACAAGGACAAACAGTCACAGTGGCTGTGGGTGACGCTTGAAAATATTTATACCGGCCTTAAATATCAAAGCACTCCTTAGTTGGATGATTAAAAAGTGAAGGAGAGCCTTTGAAAGACAGGATAGAACGCAAAAAGGGAGAGCCAGGAAGAGTCAAATGAGAACACGAAAAAAGAGACACATATGCATCGAGGAACAGACAGAAAGAGAGCCAATGCTGTAACTAGAGAAGGATGGAAGCGTGATCCTATCGTCCTCCCGGTTGTGTGGGAGACAACGGATGAGGGGGAAACAGGCTCTTAAGTCCGTCAGTCAGGATGGATGTCATGCTGATGAGATCAGCCGGACTGACGTAAACGCCACGCTTTCACCACGAGGAGGCTGCTGGATGTGACACGGGCATTTCACTTAAACCTTCCCTCATGTAGTTTGATCGATCTAATAGGCATAACAGGAGACAGGAGAGCAGTGACCCCATTTAGAGTCAGACTTTAAAAACGGACATCTCCTCATCAGCGAAAGGACAATGATTGCATCTGTATCCCCGGCTTCTTGCGTCATGCTTTTATTCAGGCCCTTAATGTTTAGTTGTAGCGTTAAAACTGGTCGTAGGTGGCTTTCTTTTTGTTTCTGTTTCAGTCTCTGTACCCTTTACACCCACGACTTTGATTGCACATCATTGAAAACATTTTCCACGTGTCACGTTATGCGTGTGCTTCGTGATGTGCTGTGGACCTCATGCGGTACAATCAGCGCCAATCTCTCATTTTCATTTCAGATGTATAGTTCTATCCGTCGCCAGTCAAACCTGTAATTTATGTCGTTGCATCATGCTGGCTCGAGCACTCACATACGCAATAAGCTAATGACTCTGTGGAACATTAGAGCGAGACAATTCAAACCTGCTTCACAGGGCACCTATTAGGAAATATGCTATGATTACTGTGTTCTGCGAAAGGACTAAGAGCCTCTCGAGCTGTTTTCCTGCCCACTTTACCGCTAGGCCGTAATTCGAAGTCACTTTAGGTTTGTTGATGTGCAGAGGGAAAGTAGAGGCTTTTCTTTTTTTTCCCTCTCCTTCTTTAAATAGCGCTTTAATCCTTCAGCTGAAGAAGCTGGCAGACCTTCAGTGCCATTTATTTTTTTATTTCTTATTGTTCTCAGAGTCAAAAGATGCCGGGATTGGCTGTATGAGATAATGCCGCAGTGGATGAAAACACAAAAATAATTAATTCCTCCTAGTTTTGTGCAGAAGTCTGAAACCTGCTTTGTATTATATAACTTCTATCAGGCTAAGAAATGAGTAGAATAGAATGTCTTAAATGGAGAGTGTCTTATTTCAGTTAAAACCAATACTTAACTAAATATATAGAAATGTAACCTCTTTTCCAGGCTAGAAGTTTTAAACGTTCTACACCTGAATATGTATACTTAAGTGTCAGTATTTGTATTTTATGCAGCTTCATCCTTCTATCTCAGAGGCAAATATTGTGCTTTTTACTCCACTACATTTGTCTGAAAGCTTTAGTTCCTTCTACAGTTTTTCATCCCCTTCCTCTACAGTGAAATCCACGTATCTGCAAATATGTTGATTTTCAGTGTTTGTGATAAACTGAAGGATGACGTGTTACTTCATGGGTTGAGGTTTAAATTCTTCTCCTTCTTAAGCCAAATAAACTCTTTAAATCCTCTTGGATGAGCTGAAAAATGCATCGTCACAAAGTTGCTGTATTTCTGGGCTCGTTTATAGGTACGTGGTTTTCACAGGAGAGCAACACTACAAACATATGATGATCTTATAGAATATGATGCATTGCTGTAGATTAAACTACCAACAGTTTATAAAGGAGTTTAAATGAGCTCAACCTTAAACGTGTACAGCAGTAAAATGAATCCAAAACATAATACGAACAGTAGACAATGACTGCTTTTACTTTTCATACTTTAAGTACATTTTACTGATAATAAGCGTGGGTATTGACGAGTATTTCACAGTGTGGTATTAGTATTATTCTTAAGTAAATTGTCTGAATACATCTTCTACCACAGCATAGACTGAAAGCTTTGTGAATGTTGCATAGACGTAGGATACCTTACATTGTATTGTCACTATGGACAGGTGGAATTATCACAGTGA